>VZQC01014861.1:291544-329325 GCA_009823505.1 Rhizomys pruinosus
GGGGGGGGAGGGAAAGGGAAATAAGCCTGAACTGAATTGGAAAAAATGTATGAAATGCACAAAGCATCAATAAAAAACTAATTTAAAAAAAAAAAAAAAAAGAGAAGAGCTCAGTGGTTAAGAGACTGCTCTTGCAGAAGACCTGGGTTTGATTCCCAGCACCCACATGGCAGCTGAGAACCGTCTTTAACTCCAGTTGCAGGGGAATCCGATACCCTCTTCTGACCTCTGCAGCATTGCATGACAGGGGTGCACCTACCTACATGCAGGCAGTACACTCGTACACATAAAATAATAAAAAAATTTTTTAAAGGTTTCCTCTCATCTTTTTGACTTGGGTTTAGTCTTCCCTGTGTATTAACCAAGCAGAGGTACCTGTGAACATAGTTCTCACTGAGCACCAGGTATAAAGTATGCATCAGAAAATGTCACCACACCAGTCACATGGAAAAATCAAGTGGTGGCAATGGTGGAAACACTAGACCCAACTACTTCCAAAAGGAGGGATCGGAGCAGGGGCACACAGGCTCCCGTGGCACTTTGTAGGAAAACTACAGGAAGAGGCCAAATTCACTCTCTCCCTACCTTCTTCCGGGCAGACTTATTATGCATGAAAACATTTTTATGTGTCTATCATTCAGGAACATTTTAGTGACTGTGTAGTAACAATGAAAAGTGACTGATCTGCTCTTAAGAGTCAACCATATGACTCTAATAGTGATGAAATAAAAAGTTGTGCAGACCTGGGTGTGGCGAGGCACACCTTGAGGCAGGCAGATTTGTTAGATGGAGGTCAGCCTGGTCTACATAGAGTTCAGGGTCGTCTGGGGCTACAGGGAAAGCCCAAAAAAGAAAAGGGGCAGCTATGCAAACCAAATATCCATAATACAACTTGTGCATGCTAATAAGGCTGGTTGCCCAACTATGGGTCCAACCCAGGGGGGCTTCTGCCCAAAAGGCATAAACTAGGGGCTAGGGAGATAGTTCAGCTGGTAAAGTGCTTGGCAAGCAAGACTGAGGATTTGATTTCAATCCCTAGAGTCCACAAAAAAGCCAGGCATGGTGGCATGTGCTTTGTAACCTCAGAGCTTGGAAAGACGAGACTGCTAGGTCTCGCTGCCTAGCCAGTCTTCCTGATCCACTGAGTCCCAGGTTCAGTGAGAGATCCAAGTTGAAGAAACATGGTGGAGAAGAATGACATCCAAGGTTGACCTCTACCCTCTACAGCTACACATTGCATATACACATACACACATTAACCCATATATACACACAAAAGGCAACAAACCAGGCGTGGTGGTGCACACCTTTAATCCTAGAACTTGGGAGGCAGAGGCAGGCGGATCTTTGTGAGTTCAAGGCCAGCCTGGTCTACAGAGTGAGTTCCAGGACAGCTGGGACTACAGGGAGACCCTGTCTCGAAAAAAAAAAATAAAGGCAACAGACTAGAGTTAAAGCTTACATTCCATTCCCACTGCACACTATTCATAACTAGCTTTGAGACATCAAATAGCTTACCCAGACTAAGCATTACTTAGTCTTAAAACAGGGATATAGGGACCTATCTCACAGGGAAATCCAAATAACTGCCAAAGATAGAACACAGAATGCTTGGTAGAGTGCCTGACACATGTACCAAGTAAATGCTAACTATTCCCAGCACCACCATCATCCAGGGAGTTTTTCCTGGACTTTACTCAGCCATTAGGTATAAACACAGCATCACATTATGAGAGAAAACATTTCCTGTGTGCATTTCAAAGCCAAATCCATACTCTCACCTTTGATTCATTATTTATTCAGGGAGATGAATGACACAATAGTTGAGATCATTTAGATGGAGACCCTTTTCCTCTCAAAAGTAAAGCAGAATACATGCGATACCTTTGAAATTTTGTTTTTTTTTGTCTTTTTCGAGACAGGGTAAGAAGAGAACCATGAGCATTGACTTGTTTCTTCTAAGTTCCACGGATTTATTTTCACAAGACACATGAAATATTTATGTTGCTTTTCTCTCTCCACCAAAATCAATCAATGAGCCATTTGAAAGAAATAGCCAAGGTCAGACATCAGGTTACCGACTATAGTGGACTGTCACCAAATCTGCCTTCAACGAGGTAACTCCAAGGGCCACATGTCAAGTCACTGCCTTGCTCCATTCAAGTCTCTCAAACAGTCTGTGAGAACAAAATTTTGTCCAGTACACTGACAAGCAGGTAGGTCTCCAATTGAAGTACAAGGCTCCCAAGGAAATAAGGCATTGCATGACACGGGTGCACCAACCTACATGCAGACAGTACACTCATACACATAAAAAATAATCAATTAGTTTAAAAAAATTTTTTTAAAGAAATGGTGTTTAAACATAATGCAAATACAGAACAGAAACAAATACCACTGTGCAGCAAGAAAGCACTGTGAAGATAATGCTTTTATTTTTACTTTATTATTTATATACTCATTTATGTATTTATTTTGAGATATAGTCTCCTTGTAGCCCCAGCTAGCCTGAAACTTGGTATGTAGACCAGGCTGGTCTTGATCTCACTGCCTCTCCCTCTGCCTCCCAAGTACTAGGATTAAAAGGGTTTGGCACTATGCCCAGGATTTTATTTTCTTTTTGAATGAAAATGAAAATTGATGATAAGGATGTTTTTATATTTTCATTAATATTATTTGTCTATCTGCATTTATCAAATATTCTTTTTTTTCTTTTTTTTTTTTTTAGTATTTTTTAGACAGGGTCTCCATAGCCACAGCTGGCCTGGAACTTGAGTTGTAGACCAGGCTGGCCTTGAACTCACAGAGATCCACCTGCCTCTGCCTCCTGAATTCTGGGATTAAAGTCAAAATATTCTTTAATAGAAAATATATTATTTGTTTTTTGAGACAAATACTGCAGAGCAAGAATCCCGCTGCCTCAGCCTCCAGGTTTGTACTGTTACACCCAAATATTTGCTTTTATTTTTAATGACAAGATTATTTTAAGAAATACTTGGCATGCCAATGTGGTGGTACATGCATTTATTTCCTAGTACTCAGGAGGCAGAGGCAGACAGATCTCTGTGAGTTCAAGCCCAACCTGGTCTATACTGCCAGTTCCAGGCCAGCTGGGATTTACAGGGAGACCCTGTCTCAAAAAAGACCCCCCAAACTTTTTATTTATTATTTTAATTTTATGTGTATGAATGTACTGCCTGCATGTGTAAATGCACCTGTGTTGTACAATACTGGAGGAGGTCAGAAGAGGGCATTGGATCCCCTGGAACTGGAATTAAAGATAGTTGTCAGCCACCATGTGGGTGCTGGGAATGGAACCCAGGTTCTCTGCAAGAGCGACCAGTGCTCTTAACTACTGAGCAATCTCTCCAGATCCCTTATGACAAGATTTTAAAAAATAAGTAAATAAATAAATAAATAAAGGTTATGATCAGCCACCTAAATGTACATATAAGACAATCTACTAAGTATCTATAGAAACATAATCTGACTCAGGCCCCCTAACTGTATAAAGAGGAGGAAGCTGGCTGAGCAGGAGCATTCACCCTTCTCTACTTCCGAACTACAGAGGAAATGTGTCCAGCTCCCTCAAACTGTAGGACTTCCCTGACAGAGTAAGTCCTTTCTCCCTTAAGTTGCTCTCCTTAGGGCATTTTATCACAGTAACAGGAACCGTGATAAGACACCATTAGACTCTTTCAGGGCACCTTCATCCCCTCGCCAAGGTCCTCTTACTACACTACTGTCCACTGAACTGAGCCATGCTATTTATTTGTCAGGATTTTGCTCTGAAGGCAAAAGAAACAGAATTACAACGGTTCCTCTGGTATTTCTTACAGAGATACCCAGTCCACTCCAACAGGTTAAAAAGAATCCACTGGAAAATGTTTCAGATCTCAATGCTATTAAATAACTGTTAGAACCAGAAACACATTTTAATTTTCAGAACAGTGGACTTGCCATTGGTCTTTCATCGATCTGCTGGAAGCCGAGAATCAACAGCCCTCCTCCAGAAACTTTACAGGCCCTTCGGACATGTGTGCCTGCTAGCTGCCACTCCTCTCATTCCCATTCCCCCTCCCACTACCTGAACTCTGCTGCTGCTTCCTCCCTCTCTCTCATCTCTCCCTTTCTCCCTTTCTCTTCTCCCTCTCTGATAATTTGAATTTTTGGAAATATTTGCGGGATGAGGAAGAATGTAGGCAAAGCAATAAACCAAAAATGAAACTTTATACCTTGGTGAACACACCAGGTCTCCTTTGGAGACTTTCACCCACGTAACTCCCCTGGAGGATGAGGAAAGAAAGTGCAGCATCACGGGTCTCTGCTGTCTCCTGCAAGGGGACACTATCTGGCCACTAGCTGTCAAATGCACTGGGTGGCTCATGTTTCGCAGCACCTCCTGTGCAGTGCTGTAACTAATGGCACCCTGATGAAGAGCACAGATCCCAGAGTCAGACCACTGGAGCTCCATTCTGCCATGCTCTAACCACCACCACCCTGCTGGCTGACTTGACCTGAATTAACCTTTCTGTGCCATGCCCTCATTTCCCCACAGTGCCGTGGGAACCAAAATGGGGCTGACTTAACAGCACCGTTGAGAGGAGTGAATGAGTTCAAACACGTACAGGTGACTAGATCAGTACCTAGCACACAGTAAATGTGGGCCAGTATAGTAGGGCATTCAAGTAAGCCAGCACACACACTTTCAAGTCAGACTGATACTAATATTTCTCACTGCAAGTAACTAAACCAACAAACCGATTTCCATAGCAACTTTATGTTTAAGTCTCACTGTTTAGTAATGTGTTTGCTAGAGAGAAGGAGAAAGTAGAGATGTCAAGACAACAAAAATAGTTCCCAGAGTGCATCCACAGTATCGGGACAATCCTCAAACCATACCCAAGGGTGCAAGAATACAAACGTTCACAGTCACGCATACAAAGGCACATTCCTGCCCTTAAGCCCAGCAGATGCAGACCACTTGTCTGGAGCGATGAAAGTACTTTGTTCAGCAAAAAACTCAACTTTGCTGATATTTAAAGTCCAGATTTACATCTGTGTTTAAAACACTGGCACCACATAGATATATATCTACATTGCAAATCGCAAACTTCTCACATTTCACATCTAAGGCAGCCTCTAACCACCACCACCATCTCCCAACTCAGCAGAAGGCACAGCTAGTCTGAACCACTTCCTCACACCCAGGCCTGCAAAGTGTAAGACTTTAGTGAATGCCTACTTCACAAATATGTGTACACTATTTTCAAGTTCAGGGACTTCACTTAGCCACTGTATGATTGCAAAAGAACAAGACTGGATAATTACGAGAATCAGAATGCTTTGCATATTTTTTAATGGGGGGGAAGAAACGCTGAAGCAGCATAAGTTGCTATAAAACGATGTAAATAGCTCAGGTTTCAGCCTTTGCGATACCAAAGTTGCAGGAGACAGGAAGAAAAAAACCGAAAATCGTCATTTATCTCCCATTTTCTACGATTTCTACAATTACCCATCCAAATGCACGCACTTAACGAGCTAATTACGGCGATCTGAAACACATTCGTCCCTTTAAATTCTCTCTTTTCTCCACATCTCAGAAATTCTAAGAGCAGTGTAAAAAAGTGAACAGGAAGACTGGTCAAGAAAACTGCTTGCGGGAACTTCCTACTCTAGTCTCCAGTTTGGGTCTCCGAAGTTCTCCGAAGTCCACCGAAGCACAGCGCACCGATGCACAATAGAGTGACATTTCCGAACGTCAAGATCTCTCCGCCGCGGTCAGGGTCCCCCCACCCCCACCCCCGGGTGCAGTTTTGCCGAAGCCCCGCGAGGACTTGGGTCCATTGCCTACGCTGCTCCTCCGAAGCCGGGAGGAGGCTGGCGCAAACCCCACCCAGCCGCAGGGCACTTCCCGTTCGCCGACCGGTCAAGAACTCCAGCTTGACAGCCACCCCAGGAAAGAGGAAGCGGAGCGACCTTCCCTAGGAGGTACTGCAGTCTACAAAGACATCCACCCGGCCCGGTCCCCGGGAAGCTCCACGGGATGCTGGCTCCACACCACGGGAAAGTTGCGGCGACAGTGTGCAAAGCCCGAGAGCGACTCCGCGGGAACCCGGACCTCGGACCCGCTGCCGCGCAGACAGAGCGTCCCGGGAGTTGGGTGGCCACACCCCGAGGATCCGGTGTCCGCGCCCCGGGAATCAGGGGACTGCAGACCGGGGCTCCAGCGCGGCCATCCTGGGACCCGGACGCGCGTGGCGCGGCGCTCTTACCTGGTTTGACCGGTTTAGGAGGCGGCTTGGACATGGCGCTTCCCGGAGCGGCGGCCTCGGCCGGCGCGCAAGCCCCACAAGCGCACCGGAATCCGACGTCCAAGCCTATGCGGGCGATCGCCGCCGCCTCGGGACCCGCGCGCAAGTCTGTGCGGGACCCGCGGACGAAACCAGCTTAGCCTACAGCTCCGCCCGCCCCCCCGGCACCGCCCACCAGGAAGTGGCCGCGCCTCGCCGGCCTCTGGTTGGCTGGACCGGCCCTTCGCCGCGGCCGGGCGGGGCGCACGGTGGCCAAAACCCGCGGAGCCGACTGAGGGCGCCCGTGAGCACCTAGGGTGCCGAGGCTTCCCGATCGCGCACCGGAGGAGCCCAGCCTCCGGCGCTCCACGGCCTGGTGGGAGGGACGTCGTGGTGGCCACGCCCATCTGTCCTGGGGTCGGGAGAACCCCGGGAGTCGGGCGGGCAGTGAGAATCGTCCACAGACCAGCGGTACTTATCCTTACGTGTTGGCCCTCCGCTGGCGAGGACTCCGCACCCGGTGAGTACCCACCGGCCTGGGGACGCTTCCAGAGGGCTCCTGGACCCTACACGGAACCAGGCTGGATCCAGTGCTGCCTCCTGGAGACTATGCTCTTGGGAGGAAGAGCAGGTCTGGATTTCCCCACGGGACAAGGACGTTCTTGCTCCAGAATTGGGTTGACAGATTCCAGTCCATTTGCTGCCTGTTTTTGTAAAGCCTTCCAATAGTGCTTTTGGTATTTTTAATAGCTGAGAAAAAAGCAAAAGAACAGTATTTTGTGGCACGTGAAAGTTAGATTTCAGTGTTCATAAAGTTTTATTATAGCACATGCTGCTCATTTGCTTATGCATTGTGACAGTTCTCTTTTTACAACCTCACTGTTGAATAGTTGCCCACAAAGCCAAAACCATGTACTATGTGGCCCAGCTTTACAGAAGTTGGCCCAACTCTGACCCAGCAGTGAGTCTCCTGAGAGGTGAGGGTTGAAGCATACATAAACTCCTAATGGTAGAATGAATATTATAAACCTATTGTAGATGGAAGGAAAGAAAATACCATTTACATAAGAACCTACACGGGGCAGGCCCTACAAGCAAGCCACTATAAAGTTCAGCCTGGGCCAAAAGCCTAGCTACTTCTTTTTCTGCTATTCTGTGTTTTTCTTTAGCGTGTGGGCCAGAGCCTACATAAGCTTTTAAACTCCCTGACCAAGGCTTTCCTCCCAGCCATGTGACTACCTGCCCAGGTGACTGACCTCCACACTGCTTCCTCCTCTTCCTCCTCCCTTCTAGGCTGCTGTGAGAGTGACAGCTTGCCTGGCCCTGGGGTTAAACTTTTAAGAAATTGTCCTCCAGCCTCCTTTTAAGTCCATTCTCTGTCCTGAGCTTCTGTTTGTGTCCATTCTTACATTCTTTTATTTATTTATTTTTGAACATTTTTCTTTTTCTTTTTTTTAATTTTTTTTATTGATGCTTTGTGTATTTCATGCATCATTTTCCAATTCAGTTCAGGCATATCCCTTTACCGTCCCCCCACCCCACCCCATCCCAGATCATGCACTCTGCCACAACTGTCCTGCTTCTTTCTCTCAGTTTTTTTTTCATTTTTTAGCAATAAGTGATAATTTATGAGTACAAGCATTCTTTTATTAATGAGACTAAGTACCCCAAGAAGTGACCCCAATTTCCCAGGTATCATATAAAGTGTCTGCTGTGACTCCCCAAGATCCCCAATAACACTTCTTTCCTGCCTTTTAATTTTTTTTTTTTTGGTCGTTTTGAGACAGGGTCTTCCTTTAGTTCCAGCTGTCCTGGAACTCGCTCTGTACACCAGGCTGGCCTTGAACTCACAGAGATCCGCCTGGCTCTGCCTCCCAAGTGCTGGGATTAAAGGGCCTTTTAATTCTTTGCCAGAGAAAACCCAACCTTTTCCTGCACTCCTGCATCGCATCAGTTGTAGCTGTTAAGAAATACGAGGATACTCACCTGGCAGCGGAGATACCATGATCAAGAAGGTGGTTTTCCCAGGGCGAGGCTCATCCATTGCACTTGGGATGTGCTGACCCCTGTGATTTCCCCAAATGCGGGAAACTCAACTGCATAATTTGTGGTAGTGGGGGACTGCGTTCACGCTCTCCCCTGTTTAAAAAAAAATACGAGGAAAATACTTGAGCTCTCTCTAAGACATATTGGACTACAGTGAGGGCTCAGTAGTTAAGAATGCTTCCTACTCTTTAGATAACTTTGCTTCCCAGCACCCACACTGGATGGCTTACAAGCTACTGTAACTCCAGCTTCAAAGGACCTGACATCTTCTTGGGGGCTCCCCAAGCACTGCACTCACAGGGACACAAACACATGCATATACACATAATTAAATCTTTAAAAATATAAAAATCGCCAGGTGTGGTAGTGAATGCCTTTAATCCCAGCACTCAGAAGGCAGAGGTAGGTGGATCTCTGAGCTCAAGACCAGCCTGATCTACATAGAGAATTCCAGGCCACCTGGGGCTACAGGGAGACCCTGTCTCAAAAAGACAAAAATAAATAAATAAATAAATAAATAAATAATTAAAATAAAATAATAAAATAAAGTAAAATAAAATCACTGGGGATGGTGCTGGACTCCTTTAATACCAGCACTGGGGAATCAGAGACTGGCTAATCTATGTGAAATCAAGGGCAGCCTGCTCTAGGAACAAGTTCCAGGCCAGCTGGGGCTGCAGGAAAACCCTGTCTCAAAAAGAAAAAAATTGAAATTAAAAACCTACAGGCTGGAGAGATGGCCTAGCGGTTAAGAGCGCCGACTGCTCTTGCAGAGGACCGGGGTTCGATCCCCAGCACCCACATGGTGGCTGAGAACCGTCTAACTCCAATTCCAGAACTCCAGTTCCAGGGGAATCCAACACCCTCTTCTGACCTCCGCGGCATTGCATGACACGGGTGCACAAACCTACATGCAGACAGTACATTCATACACATAAAAAAAAAAACCTACATAACTGGCAACATAGTCCAGCCAGTGAAGGTGCTTGCAGCCAAACCTGAGGGCCTGAGTTCAGTCCCCACAGAGTGGAAGAGAACCAGCTCCTGCAAGTTGTCTGACCTCAAGTTAAGCAAGCACACATATTCATGCACTAAAATAAAAAAAATAAACAAATAAATAATAAAATGTAAAAAAGGAATTTTTTAAAAGAACCTACATAAAATGAAGCATCAAAGTGTCAGCTGAAGGCTACTTAAAAAAAAAAACAACAAAAAACAGCAAGTCTAACCGGAGCAGCATGGGTTACCCAAAACAGCCTGGAGAGAGTTGTTTACCAAAAGGGATCAAAGTTTAAAGAAGTAGGAAGAGACTGCTCTGTTTTATAAAAGTGTTCAGAATATCTGTTAAGATACATGAGTGAGAAGTCCTAAAAACATATCACTCCTGAGATACCCAACTGCCCTTGGACACATGTGAAGAGCACATTTAGTTTGCCCTTGTCTCTCAGACATTATGAGGACATTACTGTCTCCTTTCAGCACCCTAATTTGTGGCCCTGGGAGCCATTCTGTAGTAGAGCCCAAAACCTGGAAAGGTGGCTCAGCAGTTGAGAGTGTTTCTTGAAGGACGAGGTGGTGCACGCCTTTAATCCCAGCACTCGGGAGGCAGAGGCAGGCGGATCTCTGTGAGTTCAAGGCCAGCGTGGTCTACAGAGTGAGTTCCAGGACAGTTGGGGTTACAGGGAGACCCTGTCTCAAAAACACACACACAACTGTCTCAAAAAGACCAAAAAAACAAACAACCCAAGGCTACAGAAAAAAAGACAAACACACACACACACACACACATACATACACACAATCACAAAGTGCTTTCTACTCTTGCAGAGGACCCAGGTTCTGTTCCCAGCATATATATGGCTGCTAACAACCATTTCTAACTCCAGTTCCAGGGGATCCAACACTGTTCTCTGACCTCTACAGGAACTGCATGGCACAGGTTCACTTACATACATGTAGGCAAAGCATCATACACATAAAATAAAAATAAATCCAAAAAAGTTTTAGAATCCAAAATATTCTATTTTTAGGAGTCAAATGAATTAAATATAAACATGAGCCAATTATGAAGAAAAGACTCAACATTTCACTTAGGATAAAACAAAAGTATATATATTTAAAAAATGAGCCAGTTTTAATGACACATGTCTGAAATCTCTGTATTCAGGAGATGGAGGAAGGCATCCTCGGCTTCATAACAAGTTCCAGACTGACCTGTGCTATGTCATGAGATTCTGTCTCAGAATAACAAGTGAAATTTGGAAAAAAGTGAAAATGAATCCTTTGGAGTTTGCTCCTATCTCATTCGTCTTTTCTCCCCCTATATAAATATTCTCTGCTGCTGAGGAGAGCTCTGTGCACACTGGGAAAATAAACTACAGAAATATTATTCAAGACTGAAGGTGGCACCTATTTCCTAATGATAGGATACCCTGATTTGATAACACTCACTGTTTGAAAGATCAAAAAGTTGTTTCCCCAGAGACATAATAGTTACAATTTATAGTTGATTAAAGTTGCATTTGCTTCATAAATATGCTACTACAGACAAACCCCCACGTACTGTAACCCCTTGGATGGTAGGGGGAGGAGGAGCAGGAGTTCAAGGTCACCCATCCTCAGCTACATAAGTCAATTCAAGGCCAGGCCGAGTCACACAAAACCCTCTTTTTTAAAATTTTTATTCATTTCTGTATGTGTATGAATGTACTGTCTGCATGCAAGTTTGTGCACCCGTGTCGTGCAATGCCGCGGAGGTCAGAAGAGGGTGTCAGACTCCCCTGGAACTGGAGTTCTCCTGGAATTGTAGTTTCAGATGGTTCTCGGCCGCCATGTGGGTGCTGGGGATCAAACCCGGGTCCTCTGTAAGAGTGGTCGGCCCTCTTAATCACTAAGCCATCTCTCCAGCCCCAAATAAATAAAAACCCTCTTGCAACAAAACAAGGCACTGGAGAGACAGTTCAGTGATTAAGAGCACTGGCTGTTCTTCCAGAGGTCCTGGGTTCAGCTCCTAGCACCCAGATGGCAGCTAACTATCATTCATAGCTACAGTTCCAGGGGATCTAATGCCTTTTTTCTGACCTCTGTGGGCTGGTGCACTTACATGCATACAGGCAAAACACACAAATAAATAAGTAATAAATAGGTAAATAAGTATATATATTCTATATATAATTATATATATATATAATATATATTTGTTTCTTTTCAAGACAGAGTCTCCCTAAGCTAGTGGCCTGGAACTTACTATGTAGACCAGGCTGGTTTGAAATCAAGAGATATCCCCTGCTCTGCCTCCCAAATGCTGGGATTAAAGGCCGCAACCACCACACTCAGCATAAATAATTTTTTTAAATTTTATTTATGTATGTGTATGAATGTACTGTCTGCATGTAGGCTTGTGCACCCGTGTCGTACAATGCTGTGGAGGTCAGAAGGGGGTGTCAGATTGCCCTGGAATAGGAGTTAAAGATGGTTTCTAGCTGCCATGTGTGGTGGGATAGAACTTGGGTCCTCTGCAAGGCAGTCCGCTTCTTAACCACTAAGCCATCTCTCCAGCCCCAAATAAATAATTTTAAAAAAAAAAAACACAGGAGACCCTGTCTCAAAAAGACAAAAAAAAAAAAAAATCGCAATATATATTTGGAGCATGGTAATTCCTGATTGCAGGGTTGTTTTTTTTTAATTTGTTTTTTTTTTATTTTATTTATTTTTTTATGTGTATGAATGTACTGTCTGCATGTAGGTTGTTGCACCCGTGTCGTGCAATGCCGCGGAGGTCAGAAGAGGGTGTCAGACTCCCCTGGTACTGGAGTTCTCCTGGAATTGGAGTTACAGACGGTTCTCAGCCGCCATGTGGGTGCTCGGGATCGAACCCGGGTCCTCTGCCAGAGCAGTCGGTGCTCTTAACCGCTAGGCTATCTTTCCAGCCCCCTTCATTTGGTTTTTAAACCATTTTTAACAAGAGGCCTAACAGATAAATAGAATGATGTGGAAATTGATGGTGCCTAAACTTGAAATCCCTTGAATCTGCCCTGCCTCTTCATCTGACACACTCTTTTTGCAATGGACAGCTCAAGGATTGATAGGTGTCTCTGCACCCTGGTGGCCAGGCTTGTTTCCCCATATCCCAGCTCCCCAGCCCTCCTCATTGTCACCTGCTCATACTAGTGGGAGAGGCTCAGCGTTCACCCAGATGGTCCTCGATTCTAGATTGCTCACTAATACGGAACTAAGGATGCCTGGTTTGTTTTTGTTTTTTCTTTCTTTGCTTTCTGGTCTTTTCAAGACAGGTCTCCCTGTAGCCCCAGCTGACCTGGAACTCACTCTATAGACCAGGCTGGGCTTGAACTCACAAAGATCCGCCTGTCTCTGCCTCCCAAGGATTAAAGGCAGGCGACACCACGCCTGGCAGGATGCCTGTTTTTTAATTGTTTCGCTGGGGCGCACGCGTGTATGTGTGTGTGTGTGTGTTGTGTGTGTGTGTGTGTGTGTGTGTGTTGGTCACAGGACAACTTTTGAGAGTCCTCTCCTTCTACCTTGTGGATTCAAGGAATCCAACTTGGGTCACCAGCCTTGATAGCAAGTACTCCTACCTGCTGAGCCATGGGGCTATGGTAGGGGGTGGGGAGAGCCAGGGGATGCTGTTTTGGAGGAGAGAAAGAGAGAGAGAGAGAGAGAGAGAGAGAGAGAGAGAGAGAGAGAGAGAGAGAGAGAGAGAGAGAGAGAGAGAGAGAGAGAAGAGAAGAGAAACAGCCTTGTATTTCCACGACTTTGACTGGGGAGTTCCCTCTCTTTCTCACTCAAGGGTTTTCATAAGTAGGCCTTTGACTATGCCATTCCTTGTTTCTGGATTGCTAGAGCTCCCACATGCGCAACTCCCTCAATTCTGCTTCTAGTGCCACAATCACAACCCTTATTTACTTGCTATGGAATTGGGGCAGTAAACTCCGTTGTATGCACAGATGTGGCTGTTAGGAAGGGGACCAGGCCTTTCCATTCACTGTGAACAGCAAATGGATGGCCCATCCATAATCCATCAATAAGAATGGCGTCAATTATCCATCGAAGCCTGACAGGCCAGCACACGCGCAACATTCTTTTTGTGCTCTTGGTTATAAAGTGTTTTAGACCAGCTAGCAATGATGGAAAATATTCACTTAATTGATTTTGTTTTATTTTTGGCTTTTCCACTTTCTAGCTCTGTCAACACAGGCATGTCATTCCAGTCTGGGCCAGTTTTCACTTCTGCAAAGCTTGAGAATTTATACTGTACAGAGAGAGGTGGGAGAGGTTTCAGTTCACCTCTGGCTCTGGCTAGAAGTGCCTTTCTCTTGAGGGGGAAAAAAAAAAAAAAAGGAAAGAAAGTCTGGACAGAGAGGTCTCTGCCTCCAGGGAAACGGGTCACCCAGGTTTGACATTAGTTGACAGCCCCTGAGTAAATGCCAGCTATTGATACTATCGGGAAGCCAGGCAGCATGACCCTCTGCCATGTGCTATGGGGGGCTGAGGCTGCCAAGCGCTTGCTGCCAACTTCCTCTTTCAGCTGGTGTCTTTTGCAGGACTCTAACTCTAGAGAGCTAAATGGTACCAATTTGACTATTTATATTTATTTTTATTTATTTATTTATTTATTTTTAGGAAGTATTCAGAAGACCTGATTTTTTTTCAAAGCCAATTATGAAAACATTTGTCATTGGAATCGGAGGGTGAGTAATTTTACAACAGTTAAGCAAGACACCTCGGATGCCCCGGTTGTGCTTGGTGTGGACATGGAGGAGAAAAGAGAAGCTGAGGGCGTTCCCAAGTCCTGCAAGGAATGGCTGCTTTGCAGGGCTGCTGTGTGGTCACCAACAGGAAGGACAGGGAAGAGCCAGTCAGCACCATCACCCACTTTTTCATTGATTTTCTGGAGCTGACACTGGAGGGGAGGAGGCCTGATAAAACGCTCCTTTTGTTGAGAGTGATTGTCATTTCCCATGGGTGCTCTGGCATGAGCCAAGAAAATCATTCCTGGAGCTGGAGAGAATCTCACTCAGTGGTTGCTCTTATAGAGGACCCAGGTTCGGTTCCCAGCACCCACATAGTGGCTAACAACCATCCATAACTCCAGTTCCAGGGGATCTGATGCCCTCTCCTGACCTCTGTGGGCATTGCATGACACAGGTGCACCTGCATGCATACATACAGACAATACACTCATACACATAAAAATAATAAATAACATAAAAAAAGAAAATCATTCTTTTTATGCCTAGCTTTGGACAGGAAGAATAGAGACAGCCTCACCTCCACTCCTCTTCCCTGACACTTAGGTGGTCCAGTACCCTGGTTGCCCAGACTAATCTGTTGCTCTGGTGTAAGGATTAGCTATCCATCTCTCTCTCACAGTGGCCTAAACTAAACTGTGTGGTCATCCCTCTGTGGCATCAGAGGGTTGTGCAACTTACACATCAACAGCAACTGAAAAAGACATTATTTGTTTTATTACAATACGTGTTCATCTTTCTTCATGCGTGCCCTAGTAATAAAATATTTGTTATATCAGAAATAGAACTTGAGAGAGAGGATTCCTTGGTTTTCTGTTATATTAGAGGAAATCATCAATTAGGGTCAAACAGGACTGGGCGTAGCTCAGTGGTAGAACATTTACATAGCATGTGTGAGGCCCTGGGTTCTAACCTTAGCAGGACGAAAAGAAAGAAACAGAGTAAGGGGCTGAAGAGAGGCTCAACAGTTAAGAGCACCGACTGCTCTTGCAGAGGACCCAGGTTCGAGTCCTGCACCTACATGGCAGCTAACAACCATCCTAACTCCAGTTCCAGGGGATCTTGAGGCCGTCTTCTGGCTTCTGTGGGCACTGCACAATACAAGTACATACAAGCAAAACACTCATACACATAAAATTTAAATGATTTAAAAACAAAGTAAAGGGGCTGGAGAGATGGCCTAGTGGTTAAGAGCGCCGACCGCTCTTGCAGAGGACCCGGGTTCGATCCCCAGCACCCACATGGCGGCTGAGAACCGTCTATAATTCCAGTTACAGGAGAACTCCAGTTCCAGGGGATACCGAGACCATCTTCTGACCTCCGCGGCATTGCACGACATGGGTGCACAGACCTACATGCAAAACAGTACATTCATACACATAAAAAAAAAAAAAAGAAAGTAAAATAGAATAAATCACTGGACATTCTGATATGGCTTGCCTTGCTTCCTCTCCTCAGAACCAGAGGTCAGTGTTACTCTGGGACTTCTGTTGTCCTCTTCTTTCCAGGCTCACTGCCACCCACCCAGTTTAGGCCATCATTCCCTACTTATAATTTCCTAAGCTTTCCTACACATAGCTATCAGTTTAATCCTTATGTTAAAAAGACCCATGCTACATGGGGAGTGGTGGCACATGCCTTTAATACCAGCACTTGGGAGGTAGAGGCAGGCAGATCACTGTGAGTTGAAGGCCAGCCTGGTCTACTTAAGGAACTCCAGGCCAGCTGGGACTAAATAGACCCTGTCTCAAAAATACCAAAAAAAAAAAAAAAAAGACTCATGCTAGAGTTAAGAATTTGCATTCCTAAGCTGGGCGTGGTGGCGCATGCCTTTAATCCCATTTCATTCCAGCAGTAAACAACTTCTAGTCAGTTGCCTCTTCTGGAATATGGGAATAATAATAATTGTATCACCCTGTTAAAGGATTTTCTTCATTTGAGTAACTCAGTTTTTGGCTTCTCCCTAATCTCTGCCCTCTGGTTACCTGGATGGTTTTAAAAAAAAGTATGTCAGAAGGCTGGAGAGATGGCCTAGTGGTTAAGAGTGCCAACTGCTCTTCCAAAGGACCTGGGTTCAATCCCCAGCACCAACATGGTGGCTGAGAACAGTTTTTAACTCCAGTTCCAGGGGAATCCGATGCCCTCTTCTGACCTCCCAGCATTGCCCGCACAGGTACACAAACCTACATGCAGACAGTACATGCATACACATACAAAAATAAATAAAATAATTAAAAAAAGTAAGTCAGGAGGTATACATATTTGGGTGTTGTAAACAAAGGAAGTATACACAGTAGTGACTCACCTTCCTAGGATAGAACAAGCTCTGGGGCTTAGCCCTAGGGGAGTAGAGATAGCTCATGTGTAGAGGGAGTTTGTAAGCCACAGGCAGAGGAGTGAATCTTGAGATGTCAGCTGACCAGGATGATTGCATTCCAAGTGCAATCCACAGTCTCAGCTTTGAAGCCCTCTTTCTCCCCAGGGCTCCGTGATAGACTGTCCCCCAGCTAGTCCACATGCTTCCAGACTCATTCAGAGAGGTGCTCCCTTCTCCTTGGCCTCAGCCAAATCAGTGGGAAGGGATCTATTTATTGTTGATTTGAATGTATGATTTTTTTAATGATACTTATATATATTTATATGTGACATTTATATTTATCTAACGTGGCTGGTATGTTTATTGGTATGTGTATATTGCCCACAAATGCTGGAAGAGGGCCGCAGAGCCAGAGCCATTATGTGGGTACTGGGAGTCGAACCTAGGTCCTCTGGAAGAACAGTAAGTGGTCTTAAACCCTGAGCCATCTCTCCAGCCTCAATTGTATGATCTTAAAAAGGAAATGACACAACTTTCTTGCCACATTTCTCAGACTATAATAAAGCTATCCCCTTTTACTATTTTAAATAAAAACTCGTTATCTCAAATATGGATTTTCAGTATGGTTTTTGTTAAAGAGGAAAAGATCATGACCATGTTCTGGGTATATAATACCCACCTACTTCTTTTCCAAGAGATGACCCATATCCTACCTGTGTATTGTCAAGTTAAATGGAAATCTTACTAGTCAAGTTCTTCTACTTCATAGATGTAAGGTATTGAAGAATTAATTAATTAATTAATTTGTTTGTTTGTTTTTTGAGATGGCAGTCTCCCTTTAGTCCCAGTTGGCCTGGATCTCACTATGTAGATCAGGCTGGCCTTGAACTCACAGAGATCCACCTGCCTCTGCCTCCCGAGTGCTGCGATTAAGGGCCTGCACCACCATGCCTGGCCTAAGATGGTTCTTAGCCACCATGTGGGTGTTGGGAATCAAACCCGGGTCCTCTGCAAGAGCAGCCAGTGCTCTTAACTCCTGAACCATCTCTCCAGCCCCAACATGTTAATTTAATAATGCATACCAAACACTTTTGATAAATAAGTCTTAGTTTGTTTTTCCTTCTCTACATTGTAAACATTGTGGTAATGATCTCACCTAGGACTAAGCTCAGACTCTTGCCAATATAGTCAGGAATTTGGTGCTGTAGACATTTGGTGCTGTGGTGAAATCTTGACTTTTTTCAGGGCAGCAACTTTAAATACACAAAATGAAATGCAGGAATATAAAGGAAACCGGATGTATTAAAATATAGCTATAAACCAGGCATGATGGAACATGCTTTTGATCCCAGCACTTGGGAGGCAGAGACAGGGAGCTTTAGGGTAGCCAGGGCTACACACTGAGACCCTGTATTCCCCTCCCCCTCAAAAAAAGGGCAAGCTATAAAATATTTGAAAACAACACCAGGAATGGTGGTGCACGCCTTTGATCCCAACACTCCAGGGGCATAGGGAGGCAGATCTCTGCGAGTTGAAGGCCAGCCTGGTCTACATAGTGAGTTCCAGGCCAGCTGGGGCTACAGGGAGACCCTATCTCAAAAAAATTTTTTTAAGCAAATTTGTAATGTGTTATTTTATCACTAGCATAATAAATATCAATATTCATAATTTGAAGTAATAATGAGCATCATTGAGACTTCAAGGTACCCGCCACCACTGTGTGAAAAGATGTAAGATTCCTGATGATGCCGAAGTCAAGTCACAGGCATTGTGACTACTATTGTTTATTACTTAAAATAAAAGGGGCTGCTAATTTTGTGTTAGAATTTAGTGAAAATAAAGATGCAACATCTTTCCTTTCACAATTATCCTGAATTGTTTTGTAGACCCTTTGGCAGTGACTAAGCCCCAGGCTAAAAACCTTTCTGAAGAAGTGGCTCAGTAAACCAGGCTTGGCAGCTGATACCTCAGGAGGTTGAGGCAGAAGGTTTGTTATAAGTTCAAGGCCAGCCTGGGCTGCACAGTTAGTTAAAAGCCAACATGGACTACAGAGTGAGAGCCTGTTTCAAAAACAAAAACCAAAAAGAGTCAGAAAAGACTGAATAGAGAATGTCTCCCATGTGCTACTCGGGGTGCAGGGGGCTTAGAAACAGGACACTCAAGTGGTTAATCAGGTACCTACTCCCCTGGATGTCACAATCCAGCCAGAGGAACAGATAGCTGACCTGTCAGGAGGATTGGCCATGGGCCTCCACCTAGACCCCAGATACAGAGAGGGGGGAAGGAAGTACCACACAGGAAATGTGGATTCGTGGCTGGACAAGCCATTCCTCTTTTTTCCAGTGTGTTTGAAACAATCACAGTAGCTATGGACAGTTCTATGTACTTGCAATTAAATGTGCCATTCAGTTCCCCGTGGTGTGTCTCAAACTCCAAGATGTTGTGACAGTCAAAACAATGTTTTACTTCCAACACAGTGTTTGTGTTTTAAAGTTTTAAAATGCAGTTCACTTACTTGACAGTTACTTGCCTCTCTCTATCCTTCTCTGCTTAGTTCTTATTAAGAAAATAAACATCTAGCTGGGCACAGTAGTGCATGCCTTTATTTCTTAGCACTCTATAGGCAGAGGACAGATCTCTGTAAGATCAAGGCCAGCCTGGTCTACATAGAGCTCCAGGCCAGGTGGGGCTACAGAAAGACCCCATCTCAAAACAAACAAAAAAGGCCCCTCATTTTGCCAGCAGTAAGAAACATGATCTGTTAAAATTAATACTTTTCTCTTCAGCAGTTAATATTGTTTTAAATATCCTTTCTAAAAAGATAATTTAAAAATGTTCCATGTTCTCTAATGTTTGGTACCTCATGTCTTCTTCCTGGTTCAGTGTAACGAATGGTGGGAAGACTACACTGGCTAAGAACTTGCAGAAACACCTTCCGAATTGCAGCGTCATATCTCAGGATGACTTCTTCAAGGTATCTTTAATGCTTCTTAGATAATTTTTATCACAACAGTATTAATGGCAGAGTTAATTAAATTATATCCAAGAAGGTTTTGCTGAGTAATAGGGCTTCTGAAGTGAGGGTGGAGTCAGTGTAGCAGTGTGCCTTCCCTCTAGATGGCACCATTTGCCAGTGCCGGTCCTTGACCTTACCAAAGGCTTAGCTCTTTTCCATTTTATTTTATTTATTTATTTTTATTTATTTCTGTATGTGTATGAACATACTGTCTGCATGCAAGTTTGTGCACCCGTGTCGTGCAATGCCGCGGAGGTCAGAAGAGGGTCTTGGATTCCCCTGGAACTGGAGTTCTCCTGGAATTGGAGTTTCAGATGGTTCTCGGCCGCTATGTGGGTGCTGGGGATCGAACCCGGGTCCTCTGTAAGAGCGGTCGGCGCTCTTAACCGCTAGGCCATCTCTCCAGCCTCCGCTCTTTCCCATTTTATAATCACATCATTTCTGTCCTGTGTATTATTTTGATAATACTTTATTATTTTCCAGCCAGAGTCTGAGATAGAGACAGATGAAAATGGATTTTTGCAGTATGATGGTAAGTGTAGTCATATGTAAAATATTGTGAGCTTATGATCATTCTCTTTTTTAAATCCAAAGAGCTTCACCCTTAACACAGTACAAAAGTAGGGTGGACAAGAGAGTTTAGTGGGTAAAGATGCTTGCCACACAATCCTGACAACCTGAGTTTGATCCCCAGAACCTTTGTAAAGGTGGAAGGAGAGAACTGGCTGCACAAAGCTATTCTTTGACCTCTACATGTGTGTTTTGGCATGCACGTCTTCTCTCTCAATAATCAACAAATACAATTTTTTTTTGGTCTTTTTCAAGACAGGGTCTCCCTGTAGCCCCAGCTATCCTGGAACTCACTCTGTAGACCAGACTGGCCTTGAACTCACAAAGATCCGCCTGCCTCTGCCTCCCAAGTGCTAGGATTAAAGGCATACGCCACCACGCCCACCTTTACAAATACAATTTTTTAAAATATTGCTGTAGCCAGGCATGGTGGCACATGTATTTAATCCAAGCACTTGGGAGGCAGAGGCAAGCAGATCTCTGTGAGATCAAAGCCGGGCCTTGTCTACGTAGCAAATACCAGGCCAGCTGGTGCTACAGGGAAACCCTGTCTCAAAAAGAAGATTAGATAGATAGATAGATAGATAGATAGATAGATAGATAGATGATAGATAGATAGATAGATAGATAGATATTGCTACAAAGTCTGCCTTTGTAGGTATCTGACTTGTCTTCAACTCTTTAAATAAATAGAAGTGTTGCCCAGATTTATATTTCACACTCAGAACTTTGGGATGATAGATTGTTCTCCAGAAGCTGGGCAAGGTAGCTCTGCCATTCTTTGACCTGTCCTTGGCCAGCTATGCCTACCACTTCTGACCTTACCCCACCAGAATAGTTGACCTATAGCAAGCCAAGCTTTCTGTCTCTCAGCCTTTTTTCCTAGTAGCAAAGTATCAAGAAGCTTGTTTATTTTCTTTTTCCTCTCAGAAAGTCTTGGAATCTTTTTCTAGATAGACTCACTTCATTCCATTTCCCCAAGCTAACACTGTTGAAGCCAAAGAATTAAAATCAGCCAGAAAATATTTCTTTTCCTACAGGGAATAACGTAATAGACTGTGTTGTGTCCAGTGTTCTTACTGGCTTTTATAACATTCTATAATCTTTATATATTTAATTTATATAATTAAATAAATTAGCATTCAGTGTTCATGCAGACCAAAAGAGGGAGCTCTCTTGAAAGGTCATGTCTGGCCGGGTGTGGTCTTGCACGCCTTTAAACCTATCATTGGGGAGGCAGAGGTAGGTGGATCTTTGTGAGTTCAAGGCCAGCCTGGTTTACATAGCGAATTCCAGGACAGCTGGGGCTACAGAGAGACCCTGTCTTGAAAAGACTAAAAAATAAATAAATAAGTAAAAGGCATGTCTAGGCTGGGTGTGGTGGCACATGCTTTTTTTTGCATTTCAGTAATTTTATTGAAATGTATATCTCTTAGTACCAAACATAGTGGTAATTGATTAGGTTACTTCTGCCCACTCAAAATTAACAATGGTGTTACTGAAAAGTTACGTCACATGGCGGCTGGGAACCCTCTGTAACTCCAATTCCATGGGAATCCGACACCCTCTTATGACCTCCACAGCATTGCACAACACGGGCGCACAAACCTACATGCAGACAGTACATTCATACACATAAAAAAAAAGAAATAAAATTGAAAAAAAGAGAAACTGTCAAAGAACAGTTTTAAAAAACAAAACAAAACAAAAAAATAAAATTAAGCTGGGTGTGGTGGCGCACGCCTTTAATCCTAGGACTGGGAGGCAGAGGCAAGCGGGTCTTTGTGAGTTCAAGGCCAGCCTGGTCTACAGAGTGAGTTCAAGGACAGCTGGGGCTACAGGGAGACCCTGTCTCGAAAAGAACAAAATAAATAAATAAATAAATAAATAAATAAATAAATAAATAATTAAAAAAAAGAATATTAAAAAAAAACTCTTTAAAAAACAAAAGAAATAAGAACCAGAGCCGGATGTGCAACAGGCAAAGAATATATACTTATCAAAATAAGTATCCATCAGCGGAGGTCAGATACTCCATTATGCGAGTGTGGAGCGTCTGCCTGCTAATGAATAGAGGTGGAAGATTTTATTTCCCTGAGCCCACCTGGATTACATCAGATGCTAAGGCCTGGTATCCTTGGATAATTTGAAAGCTTTCTTTTGATTCTGTGGGCTGAGCAGGGCAGTATCTTAAGGATGTAAAACAGATGGCTCTATAAAAATGACTGCCTCAGTCCTGGGAGTGACCAGTTGATAAAGCTTTATAGCAAGGCCAGACTGCCAATTGAGGTCCAGTTCAGCAGGACATGTGTGATCAGCCAGGGCTACATAGTGAGTGACAGAATATGTGAATAGCAGAAGAGCCATAAGCTTCATTAAGAAGGCCATAGAGTATATTTGCAAACTTCGACTTGTCTTAAGAAAAGTAAGGAGATACCCATGAGATCAGCAGTGTAGTATTCAGATTGTTGTGCTGGCCTGTGAATGTGAGATCTGCAGTGTTGAGGATAGCTGTCTGCATGTAGGTTTGTGCACCCATGTGGTGCAATTCTACAGAGGTCAGAAGAGGGTGTTGGATTCCCCTGGAACTGGAGTTCTCCTGGAATTGGAGTTACAGATGGTTTCTCAGCCCGCCAATGGGTTGTGGGTGTGGGGAATCAAACCCCGGTCCCCCCCTCTGTAAGAGCATTTCCGTGCCTTCCTTAATATAGAAACCGCGCTAGAGACTCTCCTTTCTGCCCAATGCCCTCCAGCCGCTGCCATCCGCCAAATGTTTTTAATTTATTTTTTTTTTATGTGTAGTAGTGTAACGGTCCTGCAAATGTAGGTTCCTGGCCACGGAGGCCGGGCCAGGGAAGGGGTGTGGGGGGACCAGAAAAAGAGTGGGGGGCCAACCGGCCACCACCCCGCGTGGTCATCCAGAATTTCCGACGGAGGTGCCGAAAGAAAGGGTGTCAAGATTCCCTGGAACTGGAGTTTCTTCTGGAATTTGGAGTTACAGACAAGTTCTCAGCCGCCCAAATGTGGGGCTGGGGAATCAAACCTAGGGTCCCTCAAGAGCAGTCCCTGTGCTCTTACCACTAGGAATCTCCTCCCAGCCTGGTTCTTATTTCTTAATTAAAACTCCTTCCCTTCCCTCCCAACAGAAACAAAAAAAAATAAAACCCTGAAAAAAAAAGAAAAACTCCTCAATGTCTCAACATAAGAATCAAAGAATGAAGAGAGCTGGGGTGTGTGGCAACACGGCTTATCCTAGCATAGCTTTGGGAGGCAGAGGCCAGGTGGATGTTTGTTGAGTGTCAAGGCCAGTTCCGGTTTTACAGAGTGAAGTTTCGCCCAGGACAGCTGGGCCACTACAGGGAGAAAGATCCCTGTTCTTGAAAAGACCAAAAAAAAAAACCAAAAAAAAAGAAAAGAAAAAAAGACAAAGATGAGAGAAAAGAATCAGTGAGCTTGAAGACAATGATAAAAATTGTTCTTAACAGAGAGAAAATAGACTGACAACATAAGGATGATAACAAAAGATCTAATATATCACTGGATAGTCAGGAAAAAAAAAATAATAGTAAAAACCTCAATTTTTTCATTATTTTTACTTACACGCTTGTGTGTGAGTGTATTTCACCGGTATGTGTGTGCAAGCAAGGATTCAGACCAAGAGTGTTTCATTCCCCTTGGGAACTGGGGTAACAAGTAGTGGTGAGCTGCCGGATGTGGGTGCTGAGAACTGAACTCAGGTCACTCTAGAAGAACAGCAATCACTCTAAAAAACCACTGAAGCACAAGCAATAGTCTGCTCCAGCCGTCCAAATGATTTGAAAGATAGAAAACAACTTACAGTCTCATGAATGTAAGTGATCCTTAAGCAGGTTAAACAAAACTGATCAAGAATTAGAGAAGGCACAAATTAGAAACAGTAAAGTGAGATACTAACCAGATTGCAGATCCTACAGATTACTATGTTGCTATTAATACTCTTTAAGAGAGAAATTTGGAGGGAAAAAAAAAAGTGCGCAAAATGGTGAAAAAAAAAGAAGTGCAATGCCTTTTTAATATGAAAAAATATCCCAGCCACTCAGGAAGGAAGAGGTTAGGCCGGATCTCTGGAGTTCAGCAAGGGCCACCCTGGCCCTACAAAAAGGAAGAGTTTTCCAGGCCAGCCCTGGGGCTAAACAGGGAGACACTGTCCTCAGCGCAAAAAAAGCAAAAAAAAAAAAAAAAAAAAAAAGAGAGAGATAAATTTGAAAACTTTGATATATACCTTAGCATTACTAAAAGGCCTGGAGAGAGGATTGACTCAATGGTTTTTAAGAGTATTGGCCCCCGCTCTTACAGAGGACCTAATTTCAGTTCATAGGACTCCACAATGATTGGGCTGAAACATACCTAACCTAGGGACGGGCTCGCCGGACAACTCCAGTTGGTCTTGGGGGATCTGAACCTCCCTCTTGTATCCTCCAATCCCTCCCACTAGCCATTGCATCATAATGGTAATACTGTAAAACAATTAACATTCAGGCCAAAGCACTCATACAATAATGAAAGTAAAAACAAGTAAAATGTAAAACAAAAAGAAAAAAAAAAAAAAAAATGCCTGTAATCCCAGCAACTGGGGAATGGAGGGGCCCAGGCCCAGATGTCCCATGGGAGAGACCTGAGGCCAAATCGAGTCTTACAATAGGTGAGCGTCCCGGCCAGCTAGGTGCTACAGGGAGACCTTAAATGTGGTCAAAAAAACCGAAACAATGACGGGCTTGGGGGAGAGATGGCTCAGTGGTTGTAGGCACCCGACTGCTTTGCCTTGCAGAAGGGAAAGCGCAGGTTTTTCGAGTGTCGCCTAGCGACCCCAACATGGCATCTAAGAACCGTTTGTAACCCCAATTCCAGGAGAAACTCCATTTCCAGGGGAATCTGATTCCTTCCTCTGACCTCCTTGGCAGTGCACGACAACCGTGTTTGCACAAAACCTATAATGCAGACGTAACACGCATAAACATAAAAAAAATAATAAAAAAAGGTTTAAAAACAAACAAAAAGCTCTTTGGATATTGAAAGTAGCTCCTCCCATATATATTACAGTAAGCCATTTATCTTTCAAACTTATCTTAGATATTAATCCTTCGCATAATTACATTTTCTGATTGAATATGGTGGCTGTTTGGCATGTCCAAGCGCTACTTTAGGAAGCTAAAAGTGAGAATAGCAGTGGTTTCAAGGCCCCCTTGCTGGGGCCTACAGACGCAGTTGGTCAGAGGCAGGCCCTTGAGCAGGCCTAAAGGAGAACTCCTGGGCCTCGGAAAAGAAAAAATATTTTGGTGTTTAAAGAAGATCTGTAGCTGGGGAGAAGGCTCCATTGGTAAAAGGCTTGCCAGGAAGGCAGTAACACCTGAGTTCAATCCCCCAAAACCTATATAAAAAAGGGGTGTGGTCCCGGTGGCAATGTTCCTGTTTTAAGCCCTCCAAGTAAGTTGGGGGAGAGGGACAGGGAGGAGAAGCCTGGGTGATTTTGTTGTGTGCGGGGCGCTAGCCATGGTCTAGTTCAGATAAGGCACAAACTTGTTAGATTCAGGTGGGGGAGACAAAATTTAAAGAGCGAGAGCTGTTGGTAGGGGAAGCTAGCCCCAAGTGTCCAGCCAATTGCCACGCACATGCACACACACGCACCACAAAGGCAAAAGGCAGAGCACATGGCACACAACGTGAGCAAGGGCAACGACCATGTGCACAATAAATTTTTTGGTTAATAAAAAAAGACATTTGGTTTTTTGTTTTGTTTTTTTATTTTATGTGTTTAAAAATAAGCGTACTGTCTGCGCCATGTAGGTTGTAGGTTGGTGCACCCGTTGTCGTGCAATGCCCTTGGAGTGTCAGAAGAGGGTGTCGGAATTTCCCCTGGAACCCTTTGGAGTTAAAGACAGTTTCTTAGCCGCCATGTGAGTGGGTGCTGGGAAATGAAACCAAGTCCCGCCTGCTAGAGGCAAGTCCGGTGCTCTTAAAACCAGTTGCGGTGTGAATAGCCAATCTCTCCAGCCCCAATAAAATACATTTTTTTTTTTTTTTTTTTTTTTTTTTAAAATAAAAGAAAAAAAAAATTTTTTTTTTGGGGGGGGGGCAGGGAGGTAGTGCAGGTTTAGAGTACTTGCCTAGCATAAACAAAATCCTTTGTTCATTCCTCAGTAATGTAAATTTTTAATTTTTTTTTCCATCAGCGAGACAAAAGAGTTAGAAGTGAGAAAAGTTTAAACCCATGGTGAAATCTGTGATAGTTCAAAACTGGCAAGGGAGGGCCATCAAGAAATAGTTCAGCAGTAAAAATGGCACTGGGTTGCCACCGAAGAAGGTTTGGATGATCGGAGCCTGGATAGCCCTGGGGGCCCACATAGTAGAAGGGGAAAACTGACTCCCACAAGTTGTCCCCTGACCTCTACATTCATGCAGTGGCACACACACCATGTTGCCAACAACCCTACAAATGCACACACACAAGGAAAATACCCCTCCAATGGGAAAAAAGTGGTTTAAAAGCTGGAAAAACACCGACGGCCACTTTGAGTGACTATTTGGCTTTTATATTTGTTCCATTGCTGGTTTGTTTTTTTTCCAATAATAAAAAAAAATTTTCTGTAATAGGGGTAAGCAACTTCATTGGTAACGGGGTCAATTAGGATTTAAGTGGGATATTTAAAGTATTCATTATTAGTTCATAATTAGTTAATAATAAATGTAGTTTTAATATAATTAAATGATATTTTATAAATTACATTTTCCAGCAAACCCTGGTTGTACGCCAAATCCCACAAAAGCCATATCAAAAAACTTTTTGCTGTATTAATTTTGTGTATTTTTTTAAATTTTGTCCCTCAGTGCCTTGAAAGCTTCTTTCTAACATGTGGCGATGGAAAAAAATGGGATGTCAGCCCCAGTTCCTGCTGGGTAGAAAAACCGCAAGGCCCTTCGTCTGTGGAACCAGCACTACTGGGAAGACTTGAAAAGGTTCCCATTTTAATCATCGAGGGTTTCCTTCTCTTTAATTATAAGTAAGCCTCCCATTCCAGTACCAGCCTGAAGTAATGGGGGGAGGAAGCCTTGGGAACTAAGTGTGCTGTTATCCTAGGCCACTTGACACCATCTGGAACAGAAGCTATTTTCTAACCATTCCATATGAAGAATGTAAGAGGAGGAGGAGGTAAGTTTGAAACTATCTTTTTAATTTGCATTTGTTTAATGAAGACACCCAAAAGGGAAAAATGTAGGGAAACCAGGGAAAGCAACAATTATAGCCAAAAAACTTAAACTGTTTATTTAAACCCCTGAAGTAAAAAGACAATGTTTCCATAACTTACTGCTGCACACGGCTTTCTTGCTAAGCAAAGACTTGTGCTTCTCTAAGAGGGTGGTCAGCAAGAACGTTTTGGGCCCTCTCTCTCACTGGGAACCTCAAAGCCGGTTATTTCCCCTGGATGGTATGCTACCAAGAAAAACCACACCAGTTTAAGATAGGAGTAGAGCCCGGCCCTGTTCAGTTTCTCCCTCAAGGATTGTTTAGCTCAGATTTGGTCTCTTTTTAATTTTCTTTGTTTTTAAAAACCAATGGGGGGTGGCTTCTTTTTTTTTTTTTTTTAATGTTTTTTATATGTTTATTTTTGTATGGTGTATGAATGTACTATCGGGGTGCCATGTAGTGGTTTTATGCCACACCCCCCCGTGTCCAAATGCCCAATGGGCCTCGGAGGTCCAAAAGGAGGGCATCAGATTTTCGCCCCTGGAACTGGAGTTAAAGATGGTTTCTTAGCTGCCATGTGGGTTGCTGGGGATCGAGCCAGGGTTCTCTGCAAGAAGCAGACGGTGCTTTTAAACCACTCTGGGGCTATCTCTCCCCCAGCGCTTCAGTCCTCTTAATTCTTTTTTATTAAAAAGACAATTCAGGGCTGGGAAGAGATGGCTCAGCATTTAAGAGCACTGACTGCTCTTGGCCAGAGGACCCGGGTTTGAATTCCCAGCACCCACATGGCCGGCTAAGAACCGTCTTTAAACTCCAGTTTTCCCAGAGGAATCTGAATGCCCTCTGTCCTGACCTACCACAAAGCATTAGTTGATGAATACAGGGGTGCCCCAACCTACCATGCAGACCAGTACACTCATACACATAAAAAATAATAAATAGTCGGGCGTGGTAGCACACGCCTTAGGAAAAAGCAAACAAACAAACGAGAATCAGAGAAAAAAAGGTAATTATAGGCAGTAGTGAATTCCACAGTTAATTTTTGGATTACAGAGCTAAGTTCATTTTGCTGCCTTTTTCACTACCATTGAGTCTAAAGCAAGTGGCCTGTTTAGATTTCATGTGAATTATTTTCCCATTATCATGACTATGATTAACTTGCTTTACTGTATCTTTGTGTTTTTCAAGTACACGGGTATATGAGCCTCCAGACCCCCCAGGGTACTTCGATGGCCACGTGTGGCCCATGTACCTAAAGCACAGACAAGAAATGAACAACATCTCCCAGGAGATTGGTAAGTGCATTTTCTGTCTCCTTCTAAGGCCCTTTACTTCTCATTTACATCAGAGTTCTGACTTAAGAGCCATCTTTCCCAGGGAGACTCTAAAGGAATCCTCCAAGCAGGCGCACTCTGGGTTCCCCTCGTGCACAACTGGTTCTGCTGGTTTCCTTCTCTGTGGCTCTTGTCAAGTTTGTCAGGTTCTGTCTGAATGGTCATTCATTTAACCATCCTTGCCTGAATGTCCTGCCTGGAGTTGGTAGGCTAGTAAGGCAGACCCAGTCCTTACTCTCATGCTACTAGCATTCCATGAGAAACATTAAAGACGTGAGCTGTGAGCTGTACAAGTAGGTCTCTTCCCCATGTAAGCACTTGCTCACATTGAGCATCAGGGGGACTGGAAATCTAGACCATGGGAAGAACCAAGAACAGGAGAACAGGAGGGCAGGAGCAGCACCTAAAGGAAGGCTTGTGTGTTTGAAGTAGAGAAAAGCAAGGAAGAACTGATGATTCAAATGGGGGCCGGCCCTGTGGGGCTAGTCACGTCAGTATCCTAAGAGAATTGGGACTTTCTCTACAAATGGGCTTGGAGCAAGTATGTGGTCCATACTTTCGAGTGAGGTCTCGTGGTCTGGAGGGTCCATTTACAAATGAACACAGTTACTCAGTTCACGTTTCTCAACAGAGAAGTTCTCTTAGACATCCCTACCTTTGCTGTATTCTGATTAGAGGGTCTATTTATTCTGTAACCCAAATAACTTCTTTTTCCAAACTACTCATGCCACTTTTACTAAAAATGTGTACTTCCCAACCTAGAGAGGTCTGATGCAGGTATGCATAGTACAGCCCAGACTGATGCATGGTTTAAAGCTTCACACATGATCCCAAAGCATGAGGTGGAGAATCACTCCTGTAAATCACTCTTTGCAGCAGACATCTCTTTAGTCTCCTGACTTGCCTTTGTGTGACTTTTCCTGGAGAGATATGAACAAACATCTATTCATGCAGATAGAGTACCAACGACAGACCAAAGAAACTATTCCAACTCTAGCCAAGTTTACTGGGGTTACCTACAGGAGTAGGGGTGGCTCACAGGCAACTGCATCATCACCAAGAAGCCCGTCTCAAAGATGCATCCCTGGAGCTCCTGTACAACTTAACAGGCAGCTCTGCAGATGGGAGAGTCTCCCCCACCCCAACTCCCAACTCTCTGTTACTGCTTTTATAAGCTTGGGTAGGTACCTTGTTAACTTTTAGTAGCTTCTTGAACCTATTAAGTTCCCTTTACTTCCTGAGTCTCATGAGCTTCCCTCTTCCTTCTAGGGGGAAATGTTTCAACCCTGAAGAAATAGCTAAATAGCTATACAACATATACCTTATGTACAATGCTTAATCTCTCTCTCTCTCTCTCTCTATGCTTAATCTCTCTCTCTCTCCCTCTCCCTCTCCCTCTCCCTCTCCCTCTCCCTCTCCCTTCTTCTCTCCCTCCCTTTCCCTTTCCCTTTTCCTTCCTCTCGTCTTTCTTTCATTCCTTCCTTTCTCTTATTTTCAGAGCTGGTAGACTTCTCTGTAACAAACCACAATTCTTGGCCTATTGTACATGGCCATGATCTCCTTCTTTATTTCTTTTTCTTAAGTTGTGGTTCTAGGTTCTTTGATGAAAACTATTGGCATTGCAAGAGATGCCAGGTACCAAAGTAAATGTACTTTATTAATAAGCCTAATAGCATTTCTAATTTTTTAATTATGTATTTTTATTTTATGTGTGTGTTTTCCTTGCATATATGTAAGTATGCCCATGTCATGCAATGCCAGTGGAGGCCAGAAGAAGGCTTCATATCAACTAGAGTTTCCTACAGTTGTTACCCACCATGTGGATGCTGAGAATTGAACCTGGGTCCTCTGCAAGAACATCCAGTGACATTAACCACTGAGCCATCTCAAAAAAATTTTTTAAAAAAACTTTTATTAATTTTTATTTATTTTTTATTTTTTTTATTTATATTTATTATTTAATATTTATTTTTATAATTTAGAGTATTTATCTTATTATTTTTTCATTTTATTTCTATATTATTATTTTATTGACCCGTCTTTTTTGAGGACAGGGTCTTCCCTGTAAGCTTTCTGGCTGATCCTGGAACTTGCTCTGTAGACCAGGTGGCCTAACTCACAGAGATCCACCTGCCTCTGGCCCCTAGTTGCTTAGCGATTAAAGGCGTGTGACCCCACACCCCCGAAGGCATTTTTCTCTAGCTTTTAAAACCAGGTTTCGTCTTATGTTATTTCTCTTCTTCGTTACCCTAGAATGGAACAAAAACTGTAAGAGACCGTTTGCACAGTTTATGAAGATATCACACAAGAACTAGAGAGACAGAATGGTAAATACTGTTCTATCAAAGGGGATGGTAGAGGAGAAAAAGTCTGGAAACAGTTCATTACACACCAAGAATGGACATGCCCTAGGCCCAAGAAGCTGCAATTGTAGTAATTCATTCTGTGCTTTGAGAATAATTCTGTGTCAGAGATTCACTGTCTATTCAGAAACTTGACTTTATTTGTTGGTTGTCCCAAATGGTTTGTTATAGAGTAAATTTATAACCTCTTACATTATATGTTTAACCTTGTTAAATTTTTACGTACAATGGTTCATCCAGTCAAGGGCGAACACGCTGACTCCTCACAGGATTTTAGATGTACTTTTATTATTTCGATATATCTTGTGTTGACTCTAGTCTTTTTGTTTTTTTAGTTAGTTTGCTGGTTTTGTAGCGGTCTCTCCCTTACTGCACCACCGCTGGCCTGGGCATACCACTATTAGACGATTGGCCTAGCCTCCTGACTCACAGAGTACTCCACCTGCTTCTGCCTCCAAGTGCTGATTCAAGGGTGTTGGCCACCATCTGCTGGAGCTTTGCTCTTATTCTTCCAATCTATTCTTTAAATCAAGATATTTTTTTCTGGTCCTTCGCTGAATCAAGCTAGCTCGTGGAGGCGTTATCCCCAGCACCATGGCGTCTGAAATTGACTCCATCCAGATAATCCTGGTCAGGATAACACCTCGACCGCGATTGCAAAACGGCACACCGCAAGAATAATCATTATATAAAAAAAAAAAAAAATTAAGTGTTTCTTTGAGGCCTTCCTATTCAACTTTTTGCAGGAGGTAGAAATCCACCTAAATCTTTTTTTTTTTTTTTTTTCTTCTAAATCTCTTAAGTGAAAAGAAATACAGAGCGTAGCTCTAGACTCAGCTGGACCAAGAGGCCCCACTGTAGTGCTCCTAGAGTTTATTTTGAAATCAGGTTCACTGTATGAGAGACAGGATAGTCAGTTGTCAACTCTTTGTCTTAGGGCCAGCATCCCAAGTGAAATCATAACTCTTTTGAGATGACCTGTTGGAAATAAACTTTGGAATTCATGCTGAGTACATGCATGCATGATCTTACATTATCTTTACTCCTTGATCTAGTTTACCTTCAATTCCTATGACAAAACACTCTGATGCCCAGATACCAAACCTGGAGAGAAAAGAGTATTTATTATTATATTATCATCTCCAGGGGTCACAGTTCATCAATTGGGGAGTCCCAAAGGTAGGACTCAGGGCACAAACTCTAGGAGGCAGAAGAGAAAGAAGCTGGAAGCAACGTGCCATGAGAAGAATACTGCTTACTGGCTTGCTTCTCTGGCCTCATGCTCAAGCCTGCTTTCTTTTTTTTTTTTTTTTGGTCTTTTCGAGACAGGGTCGCTCTGTAGCCCCAGCTGTCCTGGAACTCACTCTGTAGACCAGGCTGGTCTTGAACTCACAAACATCCGCCTGCCTCTGCGTCCCAAGTGCTAGGATTAAAGGCATGCGCCACCACGCCCGGCTCCCTCAAGCCTGCTTTCTTATATAGTACACAACAACCTACCCAGGGGTGACACTCAATAGGCTGGGCCCTTCCACATCACTCAACAGTCAAGAAAATACCCCCTCAGACATGGCCACAGGGCATTCTAATGGAGGAAATTCCCCAACTGAGGCTTCCTCAACCCAGGTATATCAAGTTGACACTAAAGTTATTCCACATACTCTAGGTAGTTAGTTAGTTAGTTATTAGTTAATTTTGTGTGTACGTGTGTTTTGCCTGTACATATGTAAGTGTACCCATGTCAAATAATGCCTATGGAAATCAGAAGAGGGTGTCAGATCCCCTTGAACTGGAATTATAGATGGTTGTGGCTGACACATGGGTGCTGGGAACTGAACCCTTATCCTTAACCCTTGTGAGTTCAAGGCCAGCCTTGTCTACAGAGTGAGTTCCAGGACAGCTGGGGCTACAGGGAGACCCTGTCTCAAAAAGACAAAAAACAAAACAAAACAAAAAAAAACTCCAGCCCCGAGAGCTGGGCGTGGTGGCGCACGCCTTTAATCCCAACACTTGGGAGGCAGAGGCAGGCGGATCTTTGTGAGTTCAAGGCCAGCCTGGTCTACAAAGTGAGTTCTAAGACAGGGAAACCTCTTTCAAAAAAGAAAAAAAAAAAACAAAAAACTCCAGCCCAGAAGGGGGAGGGGCTCCTAAGGCTCCACCCTGAGCTGAGGAGCTATTGGCAATTGATGGGTGCCGAGGGCGCAGGAGAGTCATTTTTCTTTGGAGATGTGGCCACTGCTAAATTCCTCATGCCCCAGTGGATAACATCCAAGTTGACATTAATTGGATTCAGAGACTGAAAAAAATAATAACTGAATAAGTGAAAAAAATTTATTTTATTTTATTTTATTTATTTATTCTTTTGGGTCTTTTCGAGACAGGGTCTCCCTGTAGCCCCAGCTGTCCTGGAACTCACTCTGTAGACCAGGCTGGCCTTGAACTCACAAAGATCCGCTTGCCTCTGCCTCCCAAGTGCTAGGATTAAAGGCGTGCGCCACCACGCCTGGCTAATTTTATTTTTTATGTGTATGAATGTACTGTCTGCATGCAGGTTTGTGCACCCATGTCATGCAACACCTCGGAGGTCAGAAGAGGGTGTCGGATTCTCCTGGAACTGGAGTTAAGACGGTTCTCAGCCGCCATGTGGATGCTGGGGATTGAACCCGGGTCCCCTGCAAGAGCAGTTGGCTCGCTTAACTGCTAGGCCATCTCTCCAGCCCCACATAAGTGAAAATTTCTTAAAGGAGGCCATGTGTTGGGGAGGTAGATGTGATTGGGGTTCCTGAGTCAGGGTGGAGTAGGAGGGAGTGAATTGGCTTGAGGCATTAGCTGCTGGACACTGGTAACTCTGTCTTCTCAATCATGGTCAGTGCTTGGGCCCACTTCTTTTAGCGATTAAGTCATACACTGAAGTTTGACCTTAGAATCTGCCTACCAATAAAGAGAAAGGGAACCTCGGACCCATTCCTTGGGAAAGTTATGTCCCATGCCCCTCTGGGCCTGCTTCTGCCATCTGTCACTAGAGTCAGGAACAGCTGGGTGTTGTATCAGGTGCTGTGAGCCCACAAGAAAGTACACACCTTTGTATGAAATGCAGAGTTTCAATAAAACATTGGCTTAAAAAAAAGAAAGTACATACCTTCCTTGCCTGTATCCGAGAAGCAAGAAGTAGTCACCTTAACGCTATCTCGTTTCTGTTATATATCATGGATAGAGGTCAAAATAAAGAAGAACAATAATAAGAAGTGCCCCCACCCACGGGGTCTTCAACAAGGACCCGAAGTGAGAATGACCTGAATGAGAGACAAACCCAGACACAAGAAGAAGACCAAGACAAAGACCTGATCAAGGTCTCAAAGTTTATTTTTTGTAAGGCAGATTATATAGGAGCAGCAGGAGGAAACAGCCCCAGCCGGCACAGTTCGAGGCCGTTAGGTCCCTAGGACGCCCGACTGCCCGTTGTCCTCTGGGGAGGTTATGGGTGGGTGAACCCCCAAGAAGAAGCAGGGTGCTCCAGCCGAACGGGGCATGGCGTCCTAATAAGTAAACTATAAGTTTGGGCAGTTGCCTAGTGCTAGATGGATGAGGCTTGGGGAAACAGAAACCTAAGCTAACCCTAGAAGCTGTGGCAAGACCGTTGCCTGCTGGCCATGGCTCCGAACAAAGAAGAATAAAAACTCTAGAAGAGATAAAACAAGAAATATCCAAAATTTATGGCAGTTTTCTGTTGCATAAATAAATTACTGTGTTATTTATAGTAACCCATCACCTTTCCTAGTTCTTCCAGCCAGAAGATCCTCAGCATAGCCTGCTTTAACCTGGAGCTAGTCAGCCAGGGTGACCTTTCCCATGTGTCAAGTTATGACTTTCACATTTTCTCTCATCTCATATCCTGTCCAACAAATCCTGAATTTTAAGATTATAAAATCATAATTTTGATAAGGTAATAATAGTGATAAAATAAAGGGTGAATTTATTTTTAATATTTGTTTATTTCATTTTATCTGACTCCTTTTCCTGTTTATATGTAACTGTATCCATATCATGCAATGCCTGTGAAGGTCAGAAAAGGGTGTTGGAAGGCCTGGAATTGAATTAAATCCAGCCCCTGAATTTAATTATTAATGAGACCACAAGTACCCAGGAGGGCAAGGCTATGAAGTTATACATGTAGTTCAGTCTTAATCCTGAAGTTTGAAGCAAAAGGTAATCATTACCCAGTCTCAATATGACAAAGCAATCTAGCCACTAGGAACATTCATGCTCCCTTTAAAAATTGTTTAATTCCGGGGCTGGAGAGATAGCCTAGCGGTTAAGAGCACCTACTGCTCTTGCAGAGGACCTGGGTTCGATCCCCAGCACCCACATGGCGGCTGAGAACCGTCTGTAACTCCAATTCCAGGAGAACTCCAGTTCCAGGGGAATCCGACGCCCTCTTCTGACCTCCGTGGCATTGCACGACACAGGTGCACAAACCTACATGCAGACAGTACATTCATACACATAAAAAATAAATAAAATTAAAAAAAATTGTTTAATTCCAGGGATAGAGAGATGGCTCAGCAGTTAAAAGCACTGGCTGCTCTTGCAGAGGACCCAGGTTTGAATCCCAGCACCCACATGGTGGCTAACAATAATCTGTAACTCCAGTTTCAGGGGATCTGACACCTTTTGTCCTCTGTGGGTACTGCACAACATGTTATGCACTTTCATACATGCAGATGATATACTCATATACATAAAATTATAAATAGCTTAATTCCATCTATCATAAAAGCATTAATTACAGAAACTTTGAAGTAAAAACAAAAGGAAATAATACCTGCATTCATCAGTCCCTCTTTGTTTTGGTCTTTTTTAACTCCAACTGGCCTGGAACTTACTATGTAGACCAGGCTGGACTTGAACTCAGAGAGATTTGCCTGTCTCTACCTCTGCCTCCCAAGTACTTATCAAACAATATAACTGTAACATAATAGCACCAATTCATATAACATTATGCCATAACTATTCATAACTTTTTGCTAATTATTTTGGATACTTGGCTATTGTCGCTGTGTTTTACGTTACACGGAGGGTGTGATGGTATATACCTTTAATCTCAGTGGTCAGGAGGCAAAGGCAGGCAAATCTCTGAAATCAAGGCCAGCTGGTCTATATCACAAGTTTCCAGATAGCCAGCGATACATAAAAAAAAAAAAATCTGTACATCTTGGGATGTTTGCCTAGCATACATGAGGCCCTGGGATCCATTTCTAGTACCTCCCATAACTATAAATGCATACAGATACAGGGAGAGACAGACAGACATAGATAGATAGGTAGATAGATAGACACTACATGTTGTTGTTTTGCTTTGGGTGTTTTGTTTTGTTTTGTTTTTTGTTTTTTGTCTTCGAGACAGGTTCTCCCTGTAACCCCAGCTGTCCTGGAACTCACTCTGTAGAGGCTGGCCTTGAACTCACAAAGATCCTCCTGCCTCTGCCTCCTGAGTGCTAGGATTAAAGGTGTGTGCACCACCATACCCAGCTTGTTTTTCTTTTTTATATTACATTCCTGGAATAAGTTCTCAGGAGTGTTACTTGCTTAGTCAGAGGGTATAATAATCATGTTTACATTCTACTTATTTCAGAAATTAAATATTGTGCTAAAAATGTTTTCTCCAACAAAACCTCATAGAAAAAAATGCATTAAGTTTATCCTTAAATTTTGTAATCAATCCAAGTATTTAAGACAGTGGACTGAAGGTTAACACTTTTCCCACATCAAGACAAGTCAGAAGCCAGAATTGTACTGCAGCCACCAGTCCTTTATTTTCTTCTAGCTCTCATTTTTTTCCTTTCCTGAAATCAGCTATTTTCCAGTTGCAGGTTTCTGGTACACGGTACCAAATTTTTCATTTTTTTATTCTTTGATGATTGCATATATGTATACAGTGTACTCGGTTGTCTTCATCCTCTATTACTTTGATGATTGCATATCTGTATACAGTGTACTCGGTTGTCTTCATCCTCCATTACTCTCTTTTCATTCTCCCTTATAACTCTGAGTCCCTTCTTCTTCCCCTTAGGTTCCCCTCCTGTTTTCATGCTTATTTTTTTTTTTTTGAGACAAAGTCTTCCTGTCGCCCCAGCTGGCCTGGAACTCTGTATGTAGATCAGGCTGGCCTTGAAATCACAGAGATCCCCCTGCCTCTGCATCCTAAATGATGGGATTAAAGGAGTATTCTACCACACCCAATTCATGCCTTTTTTTCTGTGCTTATTTTATGTTCTTCATGTGTGTGTGTGACCCACTGAGTTTAATGAGGGTTGTTTGTATGAGCATGGGTTGGGAATTATTTACTGGAGCAAGGGAGGCTTGCCAGTGACTGCACTGAAGAAGATAACTTCCCCTCTCCCAGCAACCATTAACTGCAAATAGGTCCTCGGAAAGAAGTAAGGCCTCATGAGCCTCTTCCCCCATCTATGACAGAATGTTGGTGGGGCCCATCTTGTACAGACCTTGTGCATGGAACCACAGCTGCTATGGGTTAATGGGTGTAACAGTCGTGCTGTGTCAGAAAGGTGCTGTTTCATAGCACTCCTCCCCAGCTCTTACAGTCTTCCTGCCCCCTCTCCCATGATGTTTCCTGAGCCTTGAGCGGCAGGTGGTGATATAGATGCCCCGTTTCAGTCTGAGCACTCAACAACCACTTATTCCCAGTGTTTTGACCAGATATGAGTCTCTGTATTAATTTTAAGGATGTCTCATTTCTTTAGTTTGCCACAAGGATTAAAAAAGTACGACTTGGACTCTACGTACTTCTCTATGGGGAAAACAGAAGATTTGGCTCAAGAATCCTTGTAATCTTAA
>VZQC01014861.1:329716-386151 GCA_009823505.1 Rhizomys pruinosus
TGTTTGTATGAGCATGGGTTGGGAATTATTTACTGGAGCAAGGGAGGCTTGCCAGTGACTGCACTGAAGAAGATAACTTCCCCTCTCCCAGCAACCATTAACTGCAAATAGGTCCTCGGAAAGAAGTAAGGCCTCATGAGCCTCTTCCCCCATCTATGACAGAATGTTGGTGGGGCCCATCTTGTACAGACCTTGTGCATGGAACCACAGCTGCTATGGGTTAATGGGTGTAACAGTCGTGCTGTGTCAGAAAGGTGCTGTTTCATAGCACTCCTCCCCAGCTCTTACAGTCTTCCTGCCCCCTCTCCCATGATGTTTCCTGAGCCTTGAGCGGCAGGTGGTGATATAGATGCCCCGTTTCAGTCTGAGCACTCAACAACCACTTATTCCCAGTGTTTTGACCAGATATGAGTCTCTGTATTAATTTTAAGGATGTCTCATTTCTTTAGTTTGCCACAAGGATTAAAAAAGTACGACTTGGACTCTACGTACTTCTCTATGGGGAAAACAGAAGATTTGGCTCAAGAATCCTTGTAATCTTAATATTCTTGGATTTACTATTGTTGATGTGAAATTCTCTTTTTTCTTCTCCTTTCTTTCATCTTAAGGATTGCAAGTAACAGCATAAAGATAGAATCCAGCAAGTCCTCCTAGGATGAAACTCAAAGGAACAGACTTAAGAACCGGGATGCAGTATGTCCTGTGGTACCTGAGGTACAGTGACAGCTTGTCTCTGCTTATTTTTATCTCACACACTTTTCCCGACATGTAGAGCAGTGTGAGTCCCTGCCATTGGACAGGAATCAACCTTTAGACTTGGCTCTCACTCCAAAGAGGGCACAGCTCATACAGAGTCAGTTCCTCTATGTGAGTGATTTTCAAACCTCCCAGAGAGGAATCTAGAGTAAGAAAAAGGATTACATTGCTGTCCAATAATCTGGGACCTGTTGTGTGTATTTCTGTGTATGTGTGCATAATTGCGTATCCAAGTTTATATGTGTACATGTGTATGTTTACACACCTGAGATGCACTACAAAATTAATCCCGTATGTTATGCACTGTGATTTTTTTCTATTGATTGTAATCCCATTCAATACTCATGACCTGCAATTAATAGCATTACCAGAATAGCAGTCACACTGACTAAATCAGCCATTTACTACAGTATCTGGAGTTTGTGTGTGTTTTGTTATGTTTCCTTCCATTTGTCTGATACCAATGTGTCTTTTATATTGAAGATTTTGATACTCAGAATAATTTTGCTATGTTTTACTTGGTTTTCTGAAACCAGCAGTTTCATATCACAAAAATAAATAGTTCCCCCAATCATATGTAATATCAAGGCCTTCTTTGGAAAGTACAGGCAGGGGACAGGAATCATGTGATTTCTTTTTTTTTTTTTTTTAATTCTTTTTTCTTATTTATGTTGTATGAGTGACTGTCTGCATGCAGGTTGGTGCCTATGCCGTGCAATGCCACAGGTGAGGAAGAGGGTGTCGGCTTCCTGGAACTGGAGTTAAGCTTGGTTGTTAGCACCATGTGGGTGGTGGAAATCGAACCCAGGTCTCTTACAAGAGCAGTCAGCACTCTAACTGCGAGACATTTCTCCAGCCTCCATGGAATCATGTGATTTATTTTTTTTTTTTTTTTTTTTTCTTTTTTTTTTTTTTTGTCTTTCAAAAAACAGGGTCTTTCTGTAGCACCAGCTGTCCTGGACTCACTCTGTAGATCGGCTGTCCATGGACCTCAACCAGAAATACGCCTGCCTCCTGCTCCCACGTCCTGGGATTAAGGCCGTTCACCAGCCTGAATTGATTTCTAAACCATTCCTCTCATTTTGGCATAGGAATGCTCTGTTCATGCTATAACCGTCATAATTTCCAAATATGTTTTCATTTATTCCCCAGTTAATTCTAAAGTTGTCCATATCCCATTCTTATCAAATATATCAATGTATTGGCTTATTTAGTCAGTTGTCATTATTTCTTTGTTTCTAACACTTGGTGATAATTGGTGAAGTTTTTTTTTTTTGGAGGGTGGGTTACACATGCTATAAAAAATACATAACACGCCTTCAAACTATATTACTGGGGCTTAGTCATAAAAACAGCCTGGTTTTACGGCACAAAAACAGACCTGTTGACCAATGGAACAAAAACCCACACAGCTTTCCAACCTGAGGACATCCCATTTCAGCCATTCTCCATATTTGACCAAGGGGCGTCAAAAAGCCACCAATTGGAGGAAAGATAGCTTCTTCAGGAAATGGTGTTGGCCAAAACTGGATGTCCAACCACTTGTAGCACGAATGACATGAAATCCCTTGCCTTCACCCTTACAAAATTAACTCAGATTGGATTCAAAATCCTCAACCCCCCCCGTTGAAGCCCTAAAACTCTGAAGGCGATTAGAGAAAACTTTTGGCGCCCGATACAAGGACATAGCGTAGTAAAAAAGGTATCACTAAATTTGCGCAAGAAATAAGGTCGACCAGTGACAAATGGGACCTCATTTTCAAACCAAACGCTTTGCTACATCAACAATTCACAGGCAGTGAAGAGGAAATCCACAGAGGGGGAGAAAACCTTCATGCAGAAACCATCTGACAAAGCGTTTATTCCAGCTATCTACACTACTTCAAAAAACAAAGACCTAAAAAAAATGACCCACTAAAGAGATTGAGTAAAGAGCTGACCAGAGGGGCTTCACAAGTTGAGGAATTACGAGGGGGGGGTGTTGGCTTGAGGGAAAAACATCTTAAGATGTGTCCCCATCAACTATCCTTAAGGGGAAAAATCAAGTCCCAAAACCCTTTAAGATTTACCAATCTTACTCAATTTTCAGGACTGGTAGGCTCACGGAAAAACACACTGATTCCCAAGTGCTTGAGAGGTCTGTGAGGACAGTGGGAACCACTCATCCATGTGGTGGGAATGTAAACTATGCAACCTATGGAAAGCTTAGTTCCTCTGTGGATACCCTTGGACAGATCTTGGAATGACCCCACTTGCCACACTCCGACACTACGCCATACCACTCTACATTCCCTGGCAACGTCCCTCCACACGACCTTACCCCCCACAAGTACCATGCCTTACCGTGGGCCCATGTTTTCATTTCAGCTCTCTCACAATTAGCAGGAGCTGGAACCTAACCTACATGACCCCGTCAACTGATGATGGACTAGAGAAAATGTGGTATTCACTCACAATGGAGTTCTATTGCAGCAGTAAAGAAACAAGATTGACATTCATGACTTTGCAGGAAAATGGCTGGGCAGAGGACATCATGATGAGTGAAGTCACACAGTCCAGAAAAACAAAGGGACGAATGTGTATTCCCTATCTGTGGGGCTGTGCCCCCGTTACCTAGTGTAAGTATTTCTTGTGCACGGCCCCTTGAGCTTTTGTCCAAAGCAGCTGGGAGTGATGCATATTGGAAACAACAACAACAACAACAGAAAGGACTGCATCGAAGAACTAACTGAAACAGTGAACTTGGAACTGCTCAAAACAGTCAACTTCCTCATGGAGAATATTGAGAAAGATTGAGAAAGAGATGAAAAGCATGTTTGGCAGAATGCATGAGCTCTGGTGGGGTGGGGGGATGGGGGGGACACAGGTCTAGATTTGATAAAAAAATAAAAAAAAATACAAAACATAAACAAAAGCCAAACTTGAACCAGCAGCTACATGATTTTGGTCAAGCTATTTAAAGTTGTGATTCTAATTATTCCTGATTAAAGGGCAAATTTCTAAATCTCCTGTGGCCTCCAATCCCCTCTCTGATTACCTTCTCTGCACCTCTTTGCCCCTCAATTCCTGTCAGAACTGGACCATATGGTCCCTTCCCACTGCCTGGGAAGCTGGGAAGAGGATGCCATGATAGTTTATGCCAGTCAGTTTTGACTCACTCGTCACCTTGGAGCAATGCCACAGGACAAACCAAGGACCTTTCAGCAAGAAAGAATGATGAAATAGGAACTGAAAATATCTACCAACAGCTCTTTTTCTGCTTCCCTTCCTAACCACAATTCTGCCACACTAAAGTACTTCTGATTTGGGTTATTAACATAGGAGGTGTTTTGGATAAAAATGTAATGTACATATGATTGCTCAAATTCCCTAAGAATTTCTGAAATGCCTTCTCCACCACAAAGGAATGTTGCTGCTACCTTTGCTACTGATGAAGAATCCTTACACTTAACTCTTCCCTCTCAGTATTTGAAAATAGGTTAGAGGGCTGAAGAGATGGTTCAGCGGTTAAGGTCACCGAATGCTCTTGCAGAAGACCTGGGTTCCATTCCCAGCACCGACATGGTGGCTAAGAACCATCTTAGGCTGGGTGTGATGGTGCACACCTTTAATCCCAGCACTCTAGAGGCAGAGGCAGGTGGATCTCTGTTAGTTCAAGGCCAGGCTGGTCTACATAGCAAGCTCCAGGCCAGCTGGGACTAAAGGGAGACTCTGTCTCAAAAAGAAAAGAAAATAGGTTAGAGAAGGACTATCTCACTGAAAGCAGAGAAGCCCTGAACAACAGGGATTAAAAATGGAAACATTGAAATAATTTTGGAAAGACATGATTAGCTGTTGCTGTTACCAGTGAGAAATAAATCAGGAATTTGAAAGAATTCAGTGCTTTATTTTCCTGTGTGTACTGTTTCATATTATAGTTACTCTTTATCAAAGCAGTTGCTATTAAATCTAGAAAGATACAGGGAGCAAATATCTGCTTTTTACATTGACAAGAAGCAAGGCTGCTGGAAGATTTCACTGTGCTCGGTATTAGCCATGGAGGGAGAAAGTTTGAATGGATAGGGCTCGATCCCCAGGACCAACATAAAAAATAAGCCAGGTGCAACAGCACTTGCCTGTAATCCAAATGCTGGGAAAGCAGACTTGAGAGGACCCCTGGGGCTTGTAAACCAGCCAGGCTAGCTGAATCATTGAGCTCCAGGTTCAGTGAAAGACCCTGCCTCCAAAAATAAGGCTGAGAACAATAAAGGAAGCCCCAGTATGGACCTCTGGCCTTTGCATGCGTGTGCATATGCACTTAGAGGTACACTCGCACAGTATACATATACCACACACAGTAAAAATAAAACTCAAGTGTATTTCACAAATTCAAGCCTAGCATTTTACCTTCTAAGGAAGCTTATACATTATCTAGACTCATAAGGTGTTGGCTCTGTTATCTGCCCCTGTGCCATTTCTCAGTATGGACACTGAAGCCAGAGCTGTTGGGCTAGCCTTCTCCACACAGCTAGCTGGTGCCAGGAGCAGGCCCAGGCATGGTATCACAATACACAAGCATGAACACAAAGATTTTCCACTTTAGAGCAGAAAATTGCAGAGAAATAGCTTGCTAGAATGCATCCTCCCTTCCTCCCTCCCTCCCTTCCAACCTTCCTCCCTTCCTCCCTCCCCCCTTCCACCCTTCCTCCCTCCCTCTCTCCCACCCTCTCTCCCTCCTCTCCTCCCCCTTCCTCCCTTGAAGGGAGCAAAGCAAGGACCATGGAAAGGCAGAAGCTGTGTCAGGGGAAATGAAGCGTTCTGTTCAGGAGGTTTAGAGCCCAGTCTGGGAAGCCAGCTACCTGGAGTTTAGCTGTGGGGGCAAGGCACAGTGCCGAGCTCCTGGGAACTCCATGACAGACTGTGCTGACCTTGGATGTGTAGCACTAGCTGTTCCTTCAGTATGCCATCAATGGTAGGAACTGAAGAAAAAGTAGATATGGAAAAAGCAGGGTACACATTGCTCACAGCCTTTGTGCACACATAAACAGTTAAGATAAAAATTTGAATAGTATTTCAGGAGCCTTAGGGTAGTGTGACCTACATATTAGAGAACATCAGAAAAGTCATACTGAAATGAGCATATCTAATGTTCATGCCCATGAATTCTCCATGGTCATGTGTGCACATGATGCACTTACATTACACTCAGGCTGGAGAAACATCTCCTTCCAAGTTAAAAAGACTAAAACTTATAATGAAGAAATCTCTACTTGTTTTCCTCCCCCCCCCCATACAGTGTTAGCGGAGCTTACTTTGTAGCCCAGGGTGGCCTTGAAGTCACAGAGATCCACCTGCCTCTGCTTCCCGAGTGCTAGGACTCAAGGCAAATGCCACCACACCCTGCTTCTTGGCTTTTCCTTTTAAGCTCCCACAAATAAGTTCCTGAAACTTCACTGGTTTCCAAACTTTAGTGTATCTCAGAATCATTTCGAAGACTTGCTAAAATATGGACTAGTGGTCACCAACTCGAGTTTCTGGTTTGATAGGTTGCAGTAGCGTCTTAGAACTGACATTTTGTGCCGGGCATGGTGGCGCACGCCTTTAATCCTAGCACTCCGGGGCAGAGGCAGGCGGATCTTTGTGAGTTCAAGGGCAGTCTGGTCTACAGAGTGAGTTCTAGGACAGCTGGGGCTACAGGGAGACCCTGTCTCAAAAAGACCAAAAAAAGAAAAAAGCATAATGTTCTGCACACTATTAACATATTTTTCCTGACATTCTTGTCCTAGAATTGCCAGTTCTCCTCCACTGTCACTGATGTCCTGTTTAGCCAGCTTTACCTGCCTGCTGCTTCACTCTTGAATGAGTTAATTGAAGTTTTCCCAAGTTCTCACTGTGTGTGTGTGTGTGTGTGTGTGTGTTGTGTGTGTGTGTTGTGTGTGTGTGTGTGTTAGGAAGAAAATCATGTTTTCGATTTTTTAAAAATGGTTCTCTGAGGAAAAAATAACCTGGAGGAAAGGAAAGGAGGAATGTTATAAGAAAAGAAAAATCCAGTTTCTTAGTCACCAGTTCAAATGTCCTAGCTCGAACAATGTATTAGGAATAGCAAGTGTTTCTTAGGATTACGTGGATAAGCACAGGTATGAATCTGCAGGGAGAGAGGTGAGATAATAAGTCTCAAATTTTGTGTTGTTAGAAGATAGAAAAGTCTTATTTCACACACACACACACACACACACACACACACACAAACATACACCCCTATATATACAGCTGCATATAAACAGCTGTACAATATACACACCTATAATTTCACTGAATTTTAAGAGTATTCAACTGGGGTAAATACCAACAGGTCATCTAACTTAGTGCTTCACACTTCTACTATATGTGAAAATCACATAGGAATCTTGACGAACATCTGTTCTCATGCGGAAGATCTGGGTGGGCCTGGGAGTCCACACTTCTAAAGCCTCCAGAGGTTGCTATATGATGAACCAGGGACCACACTGAGAAGCACGGGCAGTCCAGTCGGAAGGAAGATTCAAAGTAGAGGAAGGGGATTAACTGCCAATCTTCCAGTAAAAACAAGCCAGCAGAACAGCTGCAGCAGCCTCTTGTCAGAAAATGGAATCTGCTTAGCTGCTGGGAGTCAGAGACCGTAATAAAAATGCCACCCAAGAAGTTCATCCTGATTGCCTTTGTTTTAGTCCTATCTTCTGGTAAATTCCTTCACAACTATTAGAACCTAGCTAAACATGGCCTCCTATCTGTATAGCTAACCTTTCTCTGGATTATTTCCATTTGAATCCACAGCAGGAAATGGAATGTGAAATGTTTAATATAAAGGATATGTTTTTTTATTTCCTCCTTCCAAAATCTTTTAAAACATAAAATTGTAAAATAGCAATAATTTTAACACTGTATTAGTCAACTATATGAATATATATATATATATATATATATATATAATGTATGATACATAAGAAGTAATTGTATAGAAATGAGGGAAGAAATGGAATTATACTAAGATACATTTATATATGGTGGAACAGTCATATGGAAAATTAACCTGAAAATATAGTTTAAAGATCCATAGGGGAAATTAAGTTGTCCATCAAAAAAATGTCTATCAGCAGCCCAAGAGATGGTTTTATGTGAAAGAGTACTTGCTGCAAAATCATGAATACCTAAGTTCAAATCCCCAGCACCCACATGAATAGTCAGGGGTGGCTGTGCCCATAACTCCAGTGATGTGGGGTGACAGGGGGCTCACTGGGGTTTGCCGGTTCCCATCCAAGTCTGAGTTTCAGTGAGAGCCCCTGTCTCAAGGAAACAAGGTAAAGAGTGATAGAATAGGACACAATGTTCTCCTATGGTGCTATGGTCTCAGGGTGCACACATGGGACCATGTACCCCACACACATGCACAAACACTACACGGAAAAGTTATTTGTCAAGCAATNCTACAGAGTGAGTTCCAGGACAGCCAGAGCTACAGGGAGACCCTGTCTGAAAAAAGACAAAAAAATAAAAAGGGGGGGGGAAGGGCAGGGCAGGGCGAACTGGGTTTTTTAAAGCTTGAAACCAGGGAAAAGCAATTCTTTTATGCCTTTTCAGGGTCATTTGAACCTGGGTTAGATGACTTCCCAGAGGGTTACCCATTTCTGTGGTAATGCTGTTTGACTTGGTAATGTCTCCTGATTAGAATAGTTTAGATCTTGTACGTGTAGATGTGAATTTGTACAAACAGATCACCAGGGCTTCTTACCACACATTTGAGAGCTCTTTCAAGGGCTCTCCTTCACATTGAAGAGCACTCAGAATGACCCCTGTCCTCTCACCTGTCTCCTCACTCCTGCAGGGTGACAGTTAATGTGTTCCCAGACATTGTCAAATGTCCCTCAGGACAAAAGCACTCCCCACTTACAACTGATAAAAAACAAACAAATAAACAAACAAATAAAATTTGGCCAGTAGAGATGCAAGTAATTTCTCTAGTAGGAAACAATGTTAAAGGTTAATTATTCTATACAGTAGCCAGGTTTATATCTAATTAATGCTATTCAAGTACTTTTTGAGACAGGGTCTCCCTGTAGCCCCAGCTGGCCTGGAACTCACAGAGATCCTCCTCCCTCTACTTCCCAAGTACTGAGCTTAAAGGCGTGTGCCACCATGTCCAGGCTCAAGTACTTTTCTTTCAGACACCACAGGTGCTTTACTGTCTCAAATTCTCAGAACCAGTCTTACTATCTTTCCAGCTTATTAGTAATTTAAATGAATCTTTGGAGCATGCTTACTCTATACTAAATAAGAATCATATTTTTAGCTGTATGAAAGGTAATGTATATTTTAATACTTAGAGCAGCTGTATGAGACATTGAATGGCACAGTAACTGCCCAAAGTGATGCTGTTTGCACACATTGGAGCCATATTTGGAATGCAGCCTTTGTGTCTCAAGTAATGAACTGTCTTAACCACCATGCTATCCTGGATTATGAGACCAGGCTAGGCCCCAAAATGCTGTGGCCCAGCTTGCTGCACCTGCCTTTAGTTATACTTGCACCATCTTTGGCCACTCATTTTGTAAACTCTTAAGAGCTTCATAATTAAAAATCAAAGAACCACTCAGAGAAGTCTTCAGACTTTCAAACAGTCTGTGCTCATTTCATTATAATATTACAGAAGCCACTTGGCAGGAAAATTGACATTTATATCATCTCGGATAATGCTTTTAATAATTCACAGATCATATGAAAAATTAATGTCTACTTCCTGAAAAACCATGACTACTTCATATTCAGACATACTTATAAGTTAGGATAGTAACAAGCTAGAGGAATCGGTATCGATGACGGTACTGCCTGAAAATCTTTTTTTCCTAACCAAATACATACATTAACTAGGAATTGCATGGAAATTGAGTAAGGGAATCTGTTCTTGTTGCAAATTTGTAATTTGACCACGGGCATGTTGTCTGACTTCTCCAAGCCCAAGAAAACCAAACTTCCCATAAAACTGAAACTATCCAGCTGTGCCTGATGGCATTTGATTCTAAGCGTTGGTACACAGCATTGTCAAAGGCCTGACACCTGGTAGGCACTCACTATTATTAGCTCCATCTTTCAATCCTAACCCTCTTGACTCCATCCTACAAACCTAAAACTGTTCTTAAGATCAAATAACATGTTATGAAATCATCTGAGGAACTCTTAACAGGCCAGCAAATGTTAAAGCTGTTAAAAGGTTATTAGACAGATCTAAGCTTGTCACTGTGACTAGAGGTGAGTCATTCATAGCCCTCAAGGTTTTAAAAATTATTTCCCCTTTGAAGCTTCTCCTTATACTCATTTTAATCAGTTTTATCCTATAAAAAATGAATGGGTATAGTAAACAGTGTGTTTTCTCCAGAATGACAGTGATGGGGGTAGCCTTCAGCCTCTGCAGCAGATCACCCAGTCTTTGAATTCATCCCCTCTTTCTCCTCAAGGGAACCTTAACCTCTTAACTGAAGTTGTATCAATTCTTCCTTGTTTTCTTGGACTGCTCTCTCTAGAAAACAACATTCCATCTATCCTGTGCAAAAGGCCAAGCAGGACCACCTGTTTGTCAAGACCCAGTGCCAGCTTACCAATTATGAGACTGAGCCGTGTGCAAGTGGGTCTTCTGTGTGCAAGTCGGTCTTCTGTGTGCAAGTGGGTCTTCTAATCCCAGTCAAGCCTTCAGATGACTGAGGCCCAGCTAACACGCTTGCTTTAGCTTTATGAGAGACCTTGAGGTAGACTCAACCGCTTAGCCATTCCCCAAATCCTACCCTTCCCTAAAACAGTACAAGATTACTGTGTTTTGGTTGCTCAGCTTTGGTAATTTGCCCTGTAGCATTAGATCACTAAGACACAGCCCACTCCAGATTACTGGCTGAGGCTGATTTGAATTGCTTTTCTGCCTACCAGCAAAGAAATTCTAAAGAACAGACATACTGCATGAAAATCACTTGAGATGGAACTTGGGCGTCAATATGGTTTAAAGTCCTACAGATGTCAATGATACGCAGCCAGTTAAAAGCCTGTGCTATAACTGGAATTATGGATAATCTGCTTTGTAATTATATAGCACTGGCCTCAAGTCAGCTAATTATCATTCCATGATTCATTATGAGGAACAGGACCAACTTTCAGGGACAGAAGGGTTAGGACCAACTTTCAGGCAGACTTCTCCAGTATTAGGGAAATGGGTGTTTTGTCTCCTCTGTCTCTGAGAGAGAGAGATCCATTAAACATTTAATTTGTATCACTATCTTGGCTTAAATTAAGTTTCCATCTTTGCTTCACTGTCCCTGAGTAAGACCAGAGGTGTGTGGTATGGAGGTCTCCTTGGCCATGAACAATTTACAGCTGTTCTCATCACACTCTATTGCCATCTCACCTTACCCCTTAGCTCAGATATAATTGTTTCATGCACTATTCAACAGGTACTTTGCAAGTCTGCCTGTGAAAGTTTCTTTTCATGAAGATGAAGCAAGGACAGTGGTGAGATGCTTGGCCCTGGTCTAGTTCTCAACCCATACCTCTCCAAAACAGCTGAATTTCAAAACTGAGAGTAGGAAACAAGTCAGCAAATGACTGAACATCCTTTTCGTCCTCTCTTTGTCTTTTTCATTAAGATAAGCAGGTCCTGTTAGCAGTGTCACTGTAGCAGGCTAGTTCTCATTTTGTTTTTAATCTTATGAAGATATTAACTGCCAGTTGATAATGGAATAATTCTACCTAGTATCTAAAGGTTCTGGTAATTCACTTTAGTTCCTTTCTCTGTCTCTTCACACATGGAAACTGCCACAAATCCTCCTACTTTTGCCTGAAATCTCTCATATTCAGACTTTCATCCTACAGCCTCTGTTCAGATAATTATTGTTCCTCTCATCCCTTGCCTAATCAGTACCAACACTGCGGCATCCACCTCCACATCTGCCACACCCACTCCAGTAATGCCTGTGTAAACAATATGAGAAATCATATCCAATACAGGCAGGGGAGCAGTGTCCTAAGGGGCTACGACCTCCTGGAGGTCCCTGGCAGAACGCCCGGCTAAGATAACTCCCGAGATTGAGATGCTTTCCTAGGATCTTACGTTTTCTGGTGTTGGACTTAGCATAACACTGAGCACAAAAAGATCTTTTCTTAAAGCCAGCTTATAGATACAAAATAAACTTTTTGAATGTGTCAAGAACTGGCAATTAAAATGCCTCTCTTGGGCACAGGGCTTTTTCCTGGCAGCAAGAATTTTCTGCAGATCCAAAGTAAAAAACAGACCTTTCTCCTTAACAAACAATGTAATGCAAGCTGTTAATATATATGGCAAGGTTAAAACTTGCTTCAGATCAAGAAAACAAAATAATTGCATGACAGTAATGTTCTTGCCTTACATGAATGTCCTTAAAGAAAACAGATTCCAGTGGTAAAAATGTATGATGAAAAGACATCTCTACATTAAGGTTAAAATAAAAATTCCCCTTAAACCTAAAAATAAAAGAATTCCTTTTTCCTCTGGTCCTAGACAAAGAGGTAGATAAGACATTCCTTTTGTTAAAGCCTGGATTCTAACACTCCCCAGTAAAGCAAGATAGAGGCTAAGTCTCCTTACACCAGCCACTTATCTGACAAAAACAAAGCTATTAGCTGGAGCAAACAGTGGGACAGCTCTTGGTTCTCAGTAAAAATTTAAACCTTAGATTAGCAGTCAGAGTTAGAAAACTACTAGCTAACTTAGGACATTATAGGAATAAGGTTTTTACTTCAATAGAAACTTAAAAGCAACTATTAACTTTAGGATGTATTTACTCTAGCCTCAGAATGGAGACATAAGACCAATATCTGCTGCTAAAGAACTTTGTAGTTATTACTCTGTGAGCTATGACTTTTCAATTATGACTTGTCTTCTTAGATGTTATTTCCTCAGTAAAGGTTGTCTTAAGATTTCTACATTTTACTTCAAAGAAAGTTTATTTCCTAACCAAACTTTGTGATGTTTTAGTTTCCTGCTCTGAGTGCTCTGAGCTTTTCAGTTAATGTGTAAATCTTGACTTTTTTACCTACCTATGTAATTGTAAAGCTTTGCCAAATCCTTTGTTCTGCCCTCTCCCAAAAACCACTATATATTCACTGCCCCTGTTCAATAAAGTTGCTGTAGATCTGGGAAACTTCTCTTAGTTTTTCATTTCTGCACGCCGTTCAAACTTCCCTGTGTTTTTTCCTGCCAAGAGGACTCTACAGAAATCCACGACCCCCCGAGGAGAGCTAGCCGGTAGCAGGCAGCCGGGAATGGTTGGTAACACAACACCCTCTTAACAAATAGCTTCATCTGTAATATGCCAAGTCATTCCTAGCTAGCAGATTTTTGTTTGCAAATTGTAAATTGCCTTATGCCACTCCCTTGAGCGAAAGCCTGCCATTTCTGACACGTGTCCTCTCCTGCTCTCACTGGGTAGCCTGTGTCACTTCTGTCATGTGGCTGCTGAATATGGAACCCTATATAGCCAGGTGTGGTGGCGCACACCTTTGATCTCAGCACTTGGGAGGCCAAGGCAAGTGGATCTCTGTGAGTTCAAGGCCAGCCTGGTCTACACCCTATTCTAATTTTTAAGATGTACTTGCTTTTGTTGTTTGTTTGTTTCCCTTTGTTCTGAGACAAAGTCTGGCACATAGCACAGGCTATTCTTGATCTCAAAGTCCTCCTGCCTTGGCCTCTTGTGTACTGGAGTCACAGGCATGTTGCACCACAGCAACTCTTTATTTATTTATTTGTTTGTTTGTTTATATTTTATGGTTATGAGTATTTTGCCTACATGTAAGAAAGTGTATTCATTGCATGCAAATGCCTGCAGAGTCCAGAAGATGATGTCAAATCCCCTGGAACTGGAGCTACAGAAGTTTGTTAGCTGCCACGTAGATGCTGGGAACTGAACCTGGGTTCTCTGGAAGAGCAGCCAATGTTCTTAACTGCTGAACTATCTCTATAGGCCCCAACTTTTATATTTTTAACGATGAAAGTTATAAATAAAAAAATCGCTGGGCGTGGTGGCGCACGCCTTTAATCCTAGCACTTGGGAGGCAGAGGCAGGTGGATCTTTGTGAGTTCAAGGCTAGCCTGGTCTACAGAGTGAGTTCCAGGACACCTGGGACTACAGGGAGACCCTGTCTCGAAAAGACAAAAAAAAAATAATAAATAAATAAATGAATAAATAAATAAATAAATAAATCTTCAGTTATGGTCGAGCGTGGTGGAGCACTCCTTTAATCCCAGCACTCAAGAGGCAGAGGCAGGCAGATCTCTGTGAGTTCAAGGCAGCCTGGTCTATATAGTGAACTCCAGACCAGCTAGGACTAAAGGACCCTGTCTCAAAAAGACCTCCCCAAAAATCTTCATTTGTATCTGAACAGCTGGCCTTGAACTCACAGATATCCTCCTGCCTCTGCTTCTCAAGTGCTGGGATTAAAGGCATGTGCCACCACACCTGGCTGAACAGCATTTTTTTTTCAAAGACGGGGATTCGCTAAGTAGCCCAGTTGCTCTGGGACTCACTATGTAGTCCAGGCTGGCTTGGATCTTACAGCAAGTGATCCATTTGCCCCCTCCTACCTATTGCTGGGAGTAAAGGTGTACACCACCATACCTGCCCATTTTCCAAAGATATTTATTTTATTTTTAATCACGTGTATGTGTGTATATCATGCTTTGACCTGTGTGTTTGGATATGCACACATGTGGAGTTATCTTCAGAGGCTAGAAGAGAAGGATTCCCTGGAGTTAAAGTTACAGGTGCTTGTCAGTCACCTGACATGGGTGCTGTGAACTGAACTCAGGTCTCTGGAAAAGCAGTATGCTTTCTTAGCCCCTAAGCCATCTCTCCATCCCCCCATATAGCATTTTTAAAGTTGTCTTAAAAAGTAAACAAAAAAATAAACACATGGGGTATTCATGATGCATACCTATAATCCCAGCTCTCAGGAAGCTGAGACCAGTTTGGGCTGTAGAGAGTGAAAGAGACCCTGTCTGAAAAACAACAAGAATCCTAACAAGAGAATATCTACAAAATAAAAACTTGTGTTTCCAACATGTAGGTAAAAAAAATAATAGCCTTGGGGCTGGGGAGATGGCCTAGCGGTTAAGAGCGCCCACTGCTCTGGCAGAGGACCCGGGTTTGATCCCCAGCACCCACATGGCAGCTGAGAACCATCTGTAACTCCAATTCCAGGAGAACTCCAGTTCCAGGGGAATCCGACACCCTCTTCTGACCTCCGAGGCCTTGCAGGACATGGGTGCACAAACCTACATGCAGACAGTACATTCATACACATAAATTTAAAAAAAAGATTAAGCCGGGCGTGGTGGCGCACGCCTTTAATCCTAGCACTTGGGAGGCAGAGGCAGGCAGATCTTTGTGAGTTCAAGGCCAGCCTGGTCTACAGAGTGAGTTCCAGGACAGCTGGGGCTACAGGGAGACCCTGTCTCAAAAATATCAAAAAAAAAAAAAAAGTTTCATGCCGGGCATGGTTGTACACACCTTTAATCCCAGCCCTGGAGAGGCAGAGGCAGGCAGATCTCTGTGACTTCCAGGCCAGCTGGAACTAAAGGGAGACCCTGTCTCAAAAAAACAAAAAAAGCTTCATGACAAATCACAAATACTAGACATCTTTATGCTCATTGGAATATTTAACAATTCTATTTGGAATCCTATATGGTGGCAGGGGTGAGATGCTTAGAAAGGTAAGATACCTAGAACCTCTAGAGTGTCAATTGTGTCTGGTAGGTTTGAGGGAAATCAAATAAAGTAACAGGTTTATGAAGCAGAAGGTCCTGAGTCAAGGATAACGCCCTTCTCATAAATGTCCTATTTCGTGTGTATTTTTTGAGATAGGATCTCTCTGTAGCCCTAGTTGACCTGTAACTGACCAGGCTGGCCTCAATCTCACAAAGATCTTCCTGCCTCTGCTTCCGAGTGCTGGGATTAAAGGTGTGTGACACCATGCCAGGCTTCCTCATAAACAGCCTTTAGTAATACTTGTGTAACTCTAGCTATAATTTTTTTTTGAGACAGGGTCTCCCTTTTTAGTCCCAGCTGGGCTGGAGCTTGCTATATAGACTAGACTGGCCTCGAACTCACAGAGATCCACCTACCTCTGCCTCCCAAGTGCTAGGATTAAAGCCTAGTGCCACCAAGCCTGGCTTAAAGATGAATGGAACCCGGGTCCTCTGCAAGAGCATTCAGTGCTCTTAACCACTAAGCCATCTCTTCAGCCCTCTAGCTGTAATTTTTGTTAAGCCTTTATCCTTCCCTTTATTCATCCCTTATATTCAACTGTCCTTTCTTTGAAAATATTTGTCTGGACTTCAGGCTTTATTCTTTCCCTTTGCTGCATCATCTATCATAAATCTCCATTACAATTCAAGATCAGTTATTCAGATAATTGTCTCACCTGGTCTTTCCCTGGGTCTTGTTTGACTAATTTTTCTGTAATTCTACTTTGATCACACTGTAGTGATTCAGAATCTACAGTCTCTGTTGCTCAGTGGCGATTCTTACTCTTTGGTCTGACTTATATTACTTAAGAACTGTATGTTCCCTGAGCTGAGTTATCATATTTTCTCCTGTTATTCCATATGGCTGTCTTTCCCTTCTCTCCACCTCACTTATTATATTTCCCAGTGCACCAAAGATTGTTGTATTTTCCTGTCTGGAGTAAGTTTTACTTTTTGGTAATTGCTATCATTCGAATGTCCCCTTCAAAGCATATTGAGTGCCAGGAGTGGTGACACATATCTATAATCCCAGCACCTGGCAGTGTACCATACATGCTTGAAGGCCTGAGCCACTGATGTCAAGTTCTTGAGTTCACAGTACTGAGGAATTTCCTGGGCTTTAGATGCAGATTAACTGATAAGGAAGGTCTTAGTAAAACTTCCTTTTCTTTGGGAAATCAGTGGTTAGGATCTCACAAATTGAAACTGGACAAATTGTTGTCAGCCAGAGCCCAGCTACTTGGCTAATTCTACTTCTATCTTCCTGATTTCAAAGCAAATATGTCAAGAACTAAAGGGTGATACACATTGGCTGTGGTATAAAGTCTCACTTTGCATCACCTCCTCAAGATGTCTGCTGGGGCCTTTAGAGAGTCCAAATGATGACTCCCTGTTTTGAAGCAAGGCAAGTTTAAGAGATGACTGTCATTGGAAAGAAAATATTTGTTGGACAAAGAATCATCTGGAATCACCCATATCCATTGGCACTGAAGGAGTGTATAGAAGCTAACAGACAAACTGAGAAGTACTATGAGAGGTCTGGATTTGGGCCTACATGAGCCTGTGTTACAAATGATTTTTATATAAACCTATTATATTGCTGTCATAAAATACCTGGCTAGGGGCTGGAGAGATGGCTCAGTGGTTAAGAGCACTGACTGCTCTTGCAGAGGACCAGGGTTCAATTCCCAGCACCCATATGGCAGTAAGAACCATCTTTAACTCCAGTTCCAGGGGAATCTGATGGCCTCTTCTGACTTCCAAAGCATTGCATGACATGGATGCACAAACCTACATGCAGACAGTACACTCATACACATAAAAAAATAAAAATAAGCCACTATGGAAAGCAGTGTGGAGAACCCTTGGAAGACTCAAAATGAGCTTACCACCTTACCCAGTCATACCACTTGTATTAGTCAGGGTCTCTAAAGAAACAGAAGTAACAGGACGAATATATATAGCTATATACAATTTATTGATTTGCTCATGTGACAGAGTTCAAGGAGTCCAACAGTACCTGCACCACACTGGAAAGGCAGAGAGAATCCAGGGAACTGCTCAGTCTGCAAGGCTGGATGTCTCAGTAGTTCCAATCTAGTGCTGAAGGCCCGAATGGATTCCAGTAGATCTGCCAGTCTCAGTACACGCTGGGATCTGAAAGGTTGATCACAGCAGCAAGACAAACTCACCAGATGAGAGAGGCAAGCCACAGGAGAAAAAGGGACCAGCTCCTTCTGCCGTAGCCTTTTATACTGCCTGCCGGCAGAAGGTAACACCCACATTTGGGGTGGGCCATCCGGGTTGAGGCGGTCCAATCAGAAGGCCCTTTTTCTCTTATTTGTTCCTTAGTCCAGTCAAGTTGACACCCAGGATTAGCCATCACAAGTCCACCCCTTGTCAACTTGACACCCAATAAATAGCCTCTCCTTATGTTATGCTTAAATGCCAATTGCAAATGATGGCAGGGTCATAATTCCACCTAACATGTTATAAGTATCTCATGTGTAATAGCAAAGCATTATATCTTAGAGTAGGTGGTAATGTCCTTGAGAAGAACTTAGTCCTTCAGTATCTAATAACCTAAATATGACAACACTTAACACATATCTCAGTTGCACATTCAAAAGGGAACAAAACAAGTATCACATATATATATAATATATATATATATTATATATATATATATATATATATACACACACCACACTATATATGAAACAAGCACATTCTTAACCAAATAGGACAAAAGTTATATCTATTATAATCCACATTTCTGCAACTGGTCCCATGGCCTCAGCTGATATTTATGAACTACCTTCTTCTACTACCCATCTGTATTTCCTCCACCATCAGCAAGCACGCTCTGCAAGGTCTTGGCTTTTCCCTGGAGGAGTGACCATACCTTGCATCCCTGAAGGTTCTGGGCCATTTATTGTCCTGTCTGGGTTTGGGTTTGTTGGAGTTTCTCCATTGACCTTAATCATAGGACATGGTAGCACCAGAAGGCGCCCTACAGCATCTCCTGCCTTCCGACATAATCCTTCCTTGCCCCCATTGTGGAGAAAAAAATCCAATTTCCCCATGGTAGTCTGGATCAATCACTCCTCCTACTACGTTTTCCTTCCTTAGCCTGTTGGCTTAAAGGCAGTAGAAGCCCAAAGTGGTCCAGGGGGAAGTCTTAGCTTCCAGTTCAATGGAAAGTTTGCTAGTATCTCCTGGCAAAAGCACTCCCCCCATGGAGCCAAAACATCTAGACGAGCAGAATGCACAAGGTCATGGGTACAGGAAGAAAAATTTTCCTACTGGGTCTACTAGGGGGGGGGGTTGGGGGGGTACTATGAGTGTGAATCATTCCACTTCCACCCTTGGTTTCCTAGACCATGAATTCTGGTGGAGAACAGTACATATAGTGGGCATGATTCAAGCATATAATGCTGATGGAGAACCTTGCCAACAGCCCTCCAGGGTTTGCTACCTAATTGGCACTGTAACTGTGTCTTCAAGAGGTTATTCCATCGTTCTATCAAGCCAGCTGCTTCTGGGTGTTGGGGAACATGGTAAGACCATGGAAACCATGGATATGGGCCCACAGTCGCACTTTTTTGGCTGTTAAGTGAGTTCCTTGGTCAGAAGCAGTGCTGTGAGGAATACCATGATGGTGGATAAGCATTACATAAGTTCCTGGATGGTAGTTTTGGCAAAAGCATTACATGCAGGAAAGGCAAATCATAAACTAGACATGTTCCTATTCCTGTAGGGACAAAACGCTGTCCCCTCCATGATGGAAGTGGTCCAATGTAGTCAACCTGCCACCAGGTTGCTGGCTGGTCACCCCGGGGAATAGCACCATATCGGGGGCTCAATGTTGGTCTCTGCTGTTGGCAAATAACAACTAGGCCATCAGCTGTAGCCAGATCAACCTTGGTGAGTGGAAGTCCATGCTGTTGAGTCCATGCATAACCTCCATCTCTGCCACCATGACCACTTTGTTCATGGGCCCATTGAGCAACAACAGGGATAGCTGGAGAAAGAGGCTGACTATCCACAGAATGAGTCATCTGATCTACTTGATTATTAAACTCATCCTCTGCTGAGATCACCTTTTGATGAGCATTTACATGAGACACAAGTATCTTCACATCCTTTGACCATTCATAGAGCTCTATCCACATACTTCTTCCCCAAATGTCTTTCTCACCAATTTTGCAGTCATGCTACTTCCAAGTCTCTGACCATCCAGCCAAACCATTGGCTACAGCACATGAATCAGAATGTAATTGAACCTCTGGCCATTTCTCCTTCCAGGCAAAATGCACAACCATGTGCACTGCCTGAAGTTCTGCCCACTGTGAAGACTTTCCTTCACCAATGTCCTTTAGGGTTGTTTCAGAAATAGGCTATAATGCTGCAGCTGTCCACCTCTGGGTGGTGCCTGCATAGCATGCAGAAGAATCAGTAAATCAGGCCCTAGTCTTCTCTTCCTCAGTCAACTGATCATAGAGCAAACCCCATGTAGCCATAGATGCATGCTTAAGCACAGGGGGCGTTGTAACAGGAGTGTGATCCATAGGCATTTGGGCAACTTCTTCATGTAACTTGCCTGGACACTCAGGTCCTGCCCGGGTCCTGGCACGTATGTACCACTTCCATTTGACAATGGACTGTTGCTGTGCACGTCCTACTTTATGGTCTGGTGGGTGAGATAACACCCAGCTCATTATGGGAAGCTCAGGTCTCATGGTGACTTGGTGGCCCATTGTCAAACATTCAGTTTCCACTAAGGCCTAATAGCAGGCTAAGAGCTGTCTTTCAAAAGGAGAATAGTTGTATGCAGATGAAGGTAGAGCCTTGCTCCAAAATCCCAAGGGCCTCCACTGTGATTCCCCTATGGGAGCCTATCATAGACTCCAGACAGCATCTTTATCTGCCACTGATACCTCAAGCACCATTGGGTCTGCTGGATCATATGGACCTAAGGGCAGAGCAGCCTGCACTGCAGCCTGAACCTGTTGAAAAACCTTTTCCTATTCCAAGCCCCACTCAAAGTTTGCTGCCTTCCGAGTCCCCTGATATATGGGTCATAGTAACACACCCAGATGAGGAATGTGCTGCCTCCAGAATCCAAAAAGGCCCACCAAACGTGTGCTTCTTTCTTGGTGGAGGGAGGGGCCAGGTGCAACAACTTATTCTTTACCTTAGAAGGAATGTCTCTGCATGCTTCCACACCACTGAACTCCTAGAAACTTCTCCGAGGTAGATGGCCCTTGAATTTTAGTNTTCTTGCAGCCCAGAATGTTATTTAAACCACTTACTGTTTCAAATCAAGGGTATTTTATTCTTTGATCCTACTTTTGGGACGACGATTTCAATTGTTTCTCAAGCCACAAAGCCCCAAGCTTAAAAAAAATATAATTTGTGTCAACAAATATCATTATCATTCAATGAGATTGAGAACTAAATTCTTTGACCTGTATATCACCACCACCCGACCCAGGGTGTCTAATTTTTAAAAATATAATGGGACATGATACTCACCAAATAAAAATCAGGCAAGCACCACAGGGAATTAAACCTAGCAGATAACCAGTATCAGGAGAACGACGATGGAAGCACATTTTAAATGGTACTTATATCATACTTCTCAGAGTGTTAATATATCACTATACCAGATGTATTCCATTTGTCTTGAGCGCGAAATGGATTCAATATTACATTTACCAATGAGTTAAAGAAAAATTTAGAACCTTGCTCAAGAGGTTACTGAGCCCAGCAGTGATTTTTTTAAGACATTGTTTATTACTGAGTTGTGTGCAGTTCAAAATCATTTTCATTCAGTCAAGCATATTCTCCTTTCCCCTCCCCCTTGCCCCATCCCCACTCCCAGATCCATGCATTCTGCCAAAATGTCCTTCAGCCAGCGTCTCTCTCAGTTTTTTTTGTTCCATTTCAGCTGATAAGTGACAAGCATGAGTACATGCATCTTCAATGTATAAACACATTTGCAGGCTGTTTGCCTAATACCCCCACAGCCCCACCATCCAGCGGGGGTGAGGGTGTAGTTCAATCACAAGTTATCAAATGTAACTCCTCTATGCATTGCTGTAGCTTCACCATACGTCACCCCAATCAACCAGCCCTACTTCAACCATGCACCTCTTCGCAGCGTATTGTCTCCTAGCTTTAGAAAAGGGGCTCATGTGGATGAGAAGCAAAATTCTGGAGTCCACTCTCTCCTTGAGGATTGTGTGCCTTGGACATATGGTGTACTCAATAATTGATTGGAACTGCTATCCACCTTTCTACACAGCAGAAATTCGTATGGTGAGAACAGTCTACTGGTTTACAAGAACAGCCCGATCCTACTAATGGAAGGTCCCTAAGAAGGGGACCAGTTTTAAAGTTGATCTTAAAATGTGGTCACTTTCTATTAAACAACGACAACCTAAAGAAGATTAATTGAGGCATAAGATATTACTTTGATATAACGACTATAGGAGTTTTGGATGATATATTTATCCATGAATTACATTTTCCTGTTAAATATGACAGGGTCTTATGTGGATTATAACATCTCCTAAACACAAGAGAATGTAAGCTTCGTGCAATCATGCCATGAGTCTATCACATTGCGCAAAAAGAAGGCTGAAGACGCTTGCCAAAATAAGGTTGGATATTTTGGAGTTAACAGGGGGGCAAAAAGCACTAAACAGCTCAGGTGAACACACAGGTATTATCAACCAGAGATAGATCGAGGGTGCTCAAGCAGAAGAAAGCTATACTAAAAAAGATCTCGAGTGGCAGAGTATTGTACCCAAAGAAACACTGCAATGACGTATAAGATTAGCAACAAAACGAACCAACACATTATATCACAACACAAAGAACACTTAGTTCACCAATACTTAGTGCTTCAAAAAAGTTAGCCATCTGTGATGATTGCCACCATAGGAACACAAGACTAGAGCAGACTACTTCTACCCGCACATAACATCCAAACGAAGTGGAAAACAAGCACTCACAGGGCCTCTATTAATAGAATCGTGTGATGGCACAAGAGGATCCCCTTCATACCCTCTTCGAACAAACTACCGTCTAGAATAACAGGTGAAACCAGAGAATCCAATTAATATGCTAGACACAAAATGCTATAACAGTTGAAAACAAACAGAAAATGCCCTCACATCATGCTCTTACTTAAGATCAAAACATTAAAACGAACAATGAATAACTACTTAAACTTTCTGTAAAATTTAGAATGGTACCTCATAGTAATAGAAAGCGGACCTAACAAATCTGAAGATGTCGGAAATCATATAAGTCCTCAAACAAATCCTGGGAATCACCCAAAGCTCAACCAAGAAAGAACGCAAAGAAGCCTGAAAACAACCGTCGTATATATAAAAACAAAGACCACTAGACCAAATAGTACAGTTAGTAACGCACAATGAAGAGCTACACTCAAGTTAGCAGACGCAACCCTCCCCAATCCACAAACTACCAAACACCAACCACTCTGCCCACGGGGCCCAAAACTGATCTTTCTGGCCAAGGCACAATATCTTATATAATAATTCATTCCGAAAAAACGCCACTAAATCACCAACCCTTACAACTTGTAAAAAATGATTTGCAAGCTAAAGAAGAAACACCCACAATGGATGCACGGCCCTGACTTAAATCCCATACCGCATTAAAGCCAGTTCTATGAAAGCCAGCCATTCAAACCAATAACTTACCAACAAAACAGGGAACAAGAATACACACAAAAAGGAGAATACTACCTAGAAACCATATAACCGCCATATATCCGACATGAGATGGCACGGACAAAAATTACTCCTATTAACAGGTATTCTGTGACAATATCTACACTACCAGATCTTACAATCAAGAAGAAAGAATCACTCCCCAACGCATAGAACAAGCTTGGGATTTCACCTACCAGAGACTAGGCAGGGAATGGATAAAATGAACATCAACATACGAATCAATAACCACATCCATGAAAAATGATCAATGGATCCTGAAAAGGACAAAGATAACACACTATCATCTTTTCAATTCCGTCCTATGCGAGCAGCAAAGCCATTTGACATAAATTCCAAAGCATCCCTAATAACATGTCCATTAAAGTCCTTGGGGGAATTGGATTGGAGGGTTTATTCCTCAATGTAATCAAAAGCCATATACAGGAAAGCCCACAGCCAATTATTAATCCATCAGTACTATGGATGTAACTAATGTTTACTTAGATGCATATCTCCCAATGTAGTAGCGTGTATGGAGCAACCTACAGTGTTATTAACGCTGACTTCACCAAACATACATCACTCTTCATTTATCAGTACCTATTAGATAAGCTGCTGGAAAAATCCTACCTTAAGGGCTCGGGTCAGCAAAACTGGAACTGGTTGGCGAAAAACTTCAACTTCAAGGCTAATAGAAAAGGAAATTTAAAACCTATCATAATTAGGCAGAAGAGAGAAGTCAAATCTATATCCCTTTTTGTCTGCAAATTGATACCCTAGATTGTCACTCAACCGGGATTGCTAAACAACCTCATACCACGCCCAAAACTTCCCTAGAATGATTACAAGCTCTTGGTAAGTGTACAGATATACAATAATAAATCTAGGAAAAAGTCCGAGCTCTTCTTGTACCAAGATACAAACATGCAATCACTCTCCTGGCGAAGAGGAACTATATAGTAGTACCTTGGTACTCTGACTCAGCGTAGCACTCCCCCACTAAACAATGAGTGAGACAACTATGTTTCAGGATACGTAGTTCTCCTAGGAGCCAAGTAGTGGTATTCACTCAAAAATGAAATCTCTACATATAACAAATAACTTATCTATTGTCATCACCACCCCTCTGAGAATATTTAGACCGTGGCAAATTGAGGAAGACATTTAGTACAGATGGACGTATTACAACCTCTCCTTAATGCACTCATGTGAAGGATATGTCGCGAATGGAATTATAACTATCAGTAAAACATTTTTCTATGTTAACATCATCCTACCCAAACTAAGTGTACAGATTTAATGGATTTTCCAATCAAAAATTCAAGACGTTTGTTGGCTACAGGCCTATGGAAGAAAGAAATTCCTCGGAATTTCACTTCTGTGCTGTGTTAGACCAGAGCAACTATTAGCTAACTCCTGGGAATTTGAGCCAAGGCGACATCGCCTGAGCTGAAAATAGAAACATAGTGCAAACGTACTAGCGGGTGTAGTCTTTTGACTCACGTAGATGTCGGTTACCGAGGACTATCAAACTATACTACATGAGGCTTATAGTCACATAAAGAGAACAAGCCTAGTGGTACGTGCTTGACTAGCAGATCCAGTAATGTGACGCCATTAGGAGATTAAAATCCTGTATTTGATGACGCCTCAACATCTCAATGAGCTGTCAGACTCATACTCTATCAGCTGACCTCCTATTATTTATTGAGTCGGACAGTGAAGGCAGCTTACCAATTGCAAGACATCACCCACCTAGGCAAAGATAGAGAGGATGAGGATGTCCCCGTAATTCATCGTCCTTCAAGACAAGTGGTCTCTCGCATTGCGTCAACATACTGGCTGAGTCACCACTTTCTGTAGTTTAATGAACATGAAATTACCTGCATCCTACCCGTCTAGACTAATAGTTATGCGGAAGAGAGGTCAACAAAACTCTAGGAAAAGAGGGTGGGATGGTGTAGAGAATAATCTTTTCAAATCGTTGAGCAATGCAGACTTACGAAGCAGTCTATACGCCTTAGTTGAAATATAGCAGCGATCTTCCTAAATTCAAGACACGTTCTTAAGCATGACTAGGTACTTCTACCATACTACGAAATATGCAATTAATTTTCCAGAGTTATTACCAAGCTCCTACTCTCGAAAAAGAATACGAAAGATCCACCAGGACAAACTTGAAGCTTATTATGATCACTCAAAGAATGATTTTGGATGCAAATTTTGGGATTTGCTTGATTTTCGTAGTATTCTACCTGATTCACGATATTTGTTGTGGGAGGAAGGAATTTAGACTAGGACTTTGGACTGTGAGTACTCCTGAGAAACTTTAATGCTCTAAGGAAGTATTGTCATATCAGTCGAAGACTGATAAATGTCCCATAAGCGGCCCAATATGCACACATTATAAAAACCGAACTCCTCCTGACCCAGATATCACCTTACTCTCAATTATCACCTGTTGCTCCAGGATCAGGAATACGGAAATCGATACCACAGTGCTGGAGCAGGTTCGTGGGCAAGGACACTCATCCACATTGCTGGTGGGAATGTAAAACTTGTACAGCCACTATAGAACGCAGTGTGGAGAACCTTTAGACAGACTCAAATGAAACTTCCATTTGACTCAGTCATACCATACCTGGGTATATTACCCACAAGAAACATCTTACTGCAAAGATACATGCACGGCTATGTTATTGCAGCTCTTTCCACAATAGCAAAAAGCTGGAACCAGCCCAGGTGCCCTTCAAGGACCCAGTGGAGAGAAAATGTGGTACATGTATACGATGTAGTTCTATGCAGTTGATAAAGAGGGAAAACATCATGAAATTTGCATGTAAAATGGATTGGAGCTAGAAGACATTATGCTTAAGTGAAGTAACACTTAAGACTCAGAAAAGCAAACAAAAAATGGTGCCCTCAATATGTGGGATGCTAAAGTTACCAAAACCGCAGACTTATAAATATTTTCTCGTGGTGAGAGGCGATGCATATGCTTAAAAGAACAACAACAGAAAGACTGCATCAGAAAACGGACTTAAATGGTGAATTGGGAAGGGGGCAGGTGTGGGAGAGGGACAAGGGTTTATATTCGCATTAAGCAATATTTAATTGACGTTGAGTTCAACAAATATCCAATCTTGCCCAGACTCTTTCTATAGGATACATGGTGTCATAGGACTTAGTAAAAAATAAATATTTGCTATATTTAAATACAACACTTAGTTTACAGACTCTGATAAAAACAGTGATGCATCTGAGTTAAATGCAGATATAAATCATTGTTGCCAACATTTGTTTTACATAAAACTGTACAACAATAACTTTGGTATTGGCACGATACAATTGTTCTCTATAGTTTCTCTGTGTACAGTATCACCTTAGTAGCCTTTCTCTTTTAAGATGATTTTAACGTAAAAATTAAGTTAGCTTCCCAAGTTAAACATATATAGTCACCAAAAACAACATTTTTTGATGAAATCGTGTTGCCTTTTGATTCCACCCTATAGTTATGTTATAATTACAAACTGTCTTCTGGAGACTCATGGGTCTTCTTAAAAAAAAGGGGGGGGGATACGGATAGACATGAAACCTTTTCACCAAAAACCTTGCAATTCAAATCTTTAAAACTAACTATGGGAAAGATTGTGGGTCCCAACAAGACAAATGTCACCAACTTAACAGAAGAGAAAGATTACAGCTTTGCGTTGTGGTAGGGATGTTACCAGAAGTGCAACTGACAAGGTTGGACCTTCTGAACATTGAAAGGAAGAAAAGCCTCACATTGCTATAAACATCGAACCCTCTGTGGTCCTACTTGTAACAACTATTTATAATGGTCCTAATGAACTTTACCTTAGGTGCACCAAAGGTTTTGATATGAGAGGGACTTTCTTGCCTCCCCCCATAGAACAAGGGAGAAATATGATGATGAATGATGAGGTCGCTCTCCAACTGTAAATGGAGACAACACTATCTCTATAAGGTAATCTGTTATAAAACCAGTGAAACTGCCTTTCTTTAATTGACTAATAGACATAAGAACTGTTGAAAAGGATTATTCTCTGTTCAGAACCAAATTATTAATACTAAAGTCCTTAAGCTATGAACTTAACGAAAATATATTAATACAGGAGCTCGACATCAGCAATGGATTATTTCTACCAAGGAGATATGACAGGGGGATCTAAGGCCCCACAAAAGGGTAAAGGCTCCTTCCTCTAAACTGGGATACCTGCAAGAGAGAGGCAATAAGGCCCTACTGCTGAAACCTGATCCTGTAACATGGAAAAGATGTTATTGAGACCACACATGCAGTGTAAAGATGGTCTCTGGAATACTAGAGAGTGTTACCAAAAGGGCCACTAAAAAACAATAAAGCAAATATGGGTCTCCTTGAGTCAAGCAAGATCCCACCATCAGCACCAGCTACCACCTCATCTGCCTGGAAATACTGTGCAGCAGAGGCAAGCCACTATGGCTCGTTACATCCCAACCCTAATTGGCTATTGGCTTTCTTACTCTTGGAGGAATAACCCATTGGCTGATGCCACAAGCTTACATTCCCTACAGGTTAGGAGATTGTTATATCCACGTAAGACCCATGTCATATTTAATACGATGACGAGATTACAACTGTACTAATGTAATTTCATGGATTAACATATCAACCAAACATATGTGTCTATACCAAAGTAAACCTACCATAACTATTAGTGCTGTAATAACCTATATATCTAATTGCTTGTGCTTCATTAATAGGATCGGAAAGGTTGGTTTCTGGAGACAAACTGTCAGTCCAATGAAAGGAAGCAGCCAGAATTGACCAGGTCCAAGACAACAAACTCCAGAGAGAGTGGACTGTTTGCTTCTCATCCACCTGAACCCCTTTTCTAAGCCTAGGGAACATCTGAGGAAGAGGGTGCATTTGGTTAGAATGTTAAGGGCCTGTTGATGGGGTGAATGGTAAAGCTACAGCAATGTAGTCTGCGATACTCATACTCATTTGATCAACTTGATTGAACATACAACCCCTCACCCCCCGCTGGATGGTGGGGCTGTGGGGGTTCGGGCACAACAGCCTGCAAATTAGTTTTACATGAAGTATGCTTGTACTCATGCATTGTCACTTATAGCTAAAAAAAGAAAAAAAAACTGAGAGAACGATGCAGGACATTTATGGCAGAATGCATGATCTGGGATGGGGTGGGGGCAGGGGGGAAGGGAAAGGGAAATATGCTTGAACTGAATTGGAAAATGATGTATGAAATGCACAAAGCATCAATAAAAAAAATGTTAAAAAAAATCACTAGCTGGGCTCAGTACCTCTTGAGCATAGGTTCAAATTTTTCTTTAACCATTGTTTAAATGAATCAATTGGCCAAACTTAATGGAATACATGCTGGTATTGAATATTATACTCTGAGAAGATGATTAAGTACCATTTAAAATGTGCTTCTCTCACTTTACCTGTATCCTTGCCTGCTTTTTTTGTAATTCATGTCCATTAATAAAAACCGTGTTTGTCGTAGATGCTGTTATGAAAAATTTACAATTTAATTAAGTTTGGGGGACTTGCAAATTGGCTTGATGAAATGAACTCCTATAGGTCACAGATAAAATACTTGATATTGACCAAAGTAAGTTAAAACACGGTCTCAATTACTAAAATGCTCTATATAAATAGTAATTAAGGAGTTATCATCCTCACTTATTCCTTTAATAGCCCCCCCTTTTTTGAGACAGGGTCTCCCTATACCAGCTGGCCTGGAACTCACTCTGTAGACCAGGCCAGTCTTGAACTCAAAGATTCGCCTGCCTGTTCCTCCTGAATGCTAGGATTAAAGACATTCACCACCACCCCCGGCCTAAAAGGGTTCTTAGCCACCATGTGGGTGCTAGGAATTGAACCAGGGTCCTCTGCAAGAAGAGCTGGTGCTCTTACCCACTGAGCCATCTCTCCAGCCCCTAATAACCCCATTTTTGGACATTACCAATTCTATAATAAAGGAATACCTAAGGCATTTTAGGACAGACAGTCATGACCTTAACACTGTGTGCTATCTATCATGACCCATATCCAAGATTCTATATTATTAAGGTTGCTGATCTATTCAGGGGGATCTTTGTGAGTTTAAGGCCAGCCTGGTCTACAGAGCGAGTTCCAGGACAGCCAGAGTTCCAGGGAGACCCTGTCTAAAAAAGACAAAAAAAAAAGTTTCATTAACCATTTCTAAAGTTTAAGGTTCAAATGCAAAACATAATGCAAACAAGGTAACTGTTGATTAACTTGCACACATGCCTTAAATCTAAGGTAGTAACTACAGGTGAAGAGCTGAAAGAAGAAGCCAAAGGGAATGAGATCTCTGTGGTTACGTGCATATCTTGGTAAATCCACCCTTATGGCCACTTCCTCTTTGCAGTTTTGTTTTAGTTCATGCTACATATGCTTAAGCTGATAATTTTGAATATGTGTGTGGAACATATGTGTATGTGAACTTAAACATTAAACTACCATAGGGTTGTTTCTTTTGTGGATTCTTTGTTTTCCCTTCTGAGGATCATATTGAGAAAAAATGTGGGGGTTTTCAATATTGTTACCTCAAGGAGTACTAATTGATTGCAGATATACAAGAGTTAAACTCAGTTGGGAGTCAGAGAGGAAATGTGCCAAGGCACACAAAGTTCATACTTAGGAGAGAAAACTGTGTCTGCTCCTCACAGTTTTTGGAACTTTACACATTCAGAGGAACTTCTCTAGTAATGCAATATAGAAATTAATAGTAAACTAATTTTTAAAGATAAGTTTAAAATAAAGGTCATCTTAATAACCTGAGAGCAATGAGATTCCCTTATAGCATACAACAAAAACAAATTTATAGTTAGGTTCCAAACTGGTGATGGTAATTTGTTTCAGTGTGTCATAACTATTATTACAATATAACTATTTAAAGATCTGGTAAAAGTACAACACAATATGTTTGTCTTTTGAATATTCTTTAATTCTTAAAATTCACTTAAAATGACATACTTGAGTCTATTAATATGTTTCACAAAACAGTAGTATGATTTGCTATATCATTAAAAGATAGTTGCTAAAATAACATTTAGAAATATGTATTTTAGAAGGACAAAAAGCACCCGAAGATGAGTACCTAAAGTTCATTTCCATCTGATATAATGCAAAGACACAGAGGAAATAGATTTAAAGCAATAAAGCTTTAAGATTATTGAAACCCCACCGAGCCCTTTGGACAAGTCAACCAGACAAAGAATAAAGAGAGAGACATCTGAACTGAGTGATACAATATACCAAACGGATCTCACAGATATTTACCGAATATCCCACCCTAATACCATAGAATATGCTTTCTCCTCAGCACCCCATGGAACATTGTCCAAAATTGACCACATACTGGGACACAGAGAAAACCTCCACAAATACAAAAAAGATTGAAATAATTTCATGCATTCTATCAGACCATAGTGCAATAAAGCTCAATATCAACACCAGGATAAGTCCTACTATCTACAAGAACACATGGAGATTACACAACACACTCCTGAATAATGAATGGGTCAAGAAAAAAATAGAGAAAGAAATAAAAGCATTCCTGGAACTGAGTGACAATGATAATACAACACAACAAAACCTATGGGAAACTTTAAAAGCAGTCCTAAGAGGGAAGTTTATAGCCCTGGGTGCCTACATTAGAAAAACAGAAAGAGCACAAGTGAACGATCTAACACTGCAGCTAAAAACACTTGAGAGATAACAACAAATGAACCCTAAATGCAACAGACAGGATGAAAGAACAAAAATCAGAACAGAAATCAATGAAATAGAAACAAAAAAAAAATACAAAAATCAATGAATCCAAAAGTTGGTTCTTTGAGAGAATAAACAAGATAGACAGGCCTCTAGCCCAGTTAACCAAAGAAAGAAAGGACAACTCCAAATCAATAGAATTCATAATGAAAGGGGAAATATCACAACAATGAAAAGATCCAGACAATCATACGGGAATACTTCAAAAACCTATACTCTACTAAGTTTGAAGACCTAGGAGAAATGGATGAATATCTGAAATCCTGGGAATCACCAAAGCTTAATCAAGAAGAGATTGACAGCTTAAACAGACCCATAATATATGAAGAAACTGAAGATGTAATAAGAAACCTTCCAACTAAGGAAAGCCCAGGCCCAGATGGTTTCACAGCAGAATTCTATAAAACATTTCAAAAAGACTTACAACCATTATTACTTGAATTGTTCAGAAGGATACAAACAGAGGGAATTGTCCCAAATTCCTTCTATGAAGCCAGCATCACTCTAACACCAAAACAAGGCAAAGATACAGCCACAAGACTCATCTTACCGCAGAGATACATGCACAGCCATGTTTATTACAGCTCTCTTCACAATAGCAAGGAGCTGGAACCAACCCAAGTGCCCCTCAACTGAGGAGTGGGTAGAGAAAATGTGGTAAATCTACATAATGGAGTTCTATGCAGCAGTAAAGAAAGATGACATCATGAAATTTGCAGGTAAATGGATGGAGCTAGAAGATATCATGCTAAGTGAAGTAACACAGTCCCAGAAAAACAAATGATGGAAGGTAACCCTCATCTGTGGATGCTAGCACCAATTACCTAATTGTATGGCAAACTGAGCAATGTTAATGTGATCTGAAAACAACTGTGCTCTTATATTGTGAGTCCCTTAAAAAATAAATAAAAAATTAAAAAAAATATATTATTGAAGATGCTATTTGTGTCTTCCTTTATGGAGTTCCAAAGGAAATTAAGCATTCTTTAATAGGATTATTGTTGCAATTTTCCTTTTCAGTGCCAGATTACATATGCAGTTGCTAAGGGGGAATTTTACGAAGGCAGCTATTTGTCTATAATTCATAAATGTACAGGCTTGTCAAAAAATTTGCATTAACTTTATAAGATGTGAGAATTTCTTTTTTTAAAATACTTAAAGAAAATGCCAGTTCCTATAAGCAAGGAGAGTCAAGATTAAGTAAGCTTTTTCTTTAGTTTATTTTTGCAATTTTTATTTTATTTTTTATTTTAATTTTTTAAAATTTAGTATTGTTATTAAACTATTTCCATACATCATACATCATTTCTCAATCGAATTTAGAAGTCACTTCCCTTTCCATGCCCCCACACCCACCTGAGTACCTCACTCTGCCATACATGACTTAACATCTTTTTCTAAGTCTTCCAGAGATTTTTTCAAAGCAGAGGCTTTGTTGTTTTGGGAGAACTTCGTTATTTCAGTCTTTTTCCCCCATTTTGGTTGTTGTGTGTTCCTCCAACTTGATAATAGAGTATATATATATAATATAGATATATATATCACCTGAGTTGGAGGAATTTTTCTTTCTTTCTTTTCTTTCTTTCTTTCTTTTTTTTTTTTTTTTTTTATTTTTTTGCTAAAAGATGTCTTGTTTTCCCCCAAAGAAGTGCTTGAAGGTTCTTCCTTGGCAAGCCCAAACAACCATCAATCCTGCCCCTGTGCTCCACACTGGGGTCCCTCCCCCCATGGTCACCCAAATGAGGACCAGCAAGCATGTGTCCTGTCTTTATCTTCCTGCACTGGCCTCCATGACACAGCCTGGGTAGTCCAACAACAGCAGTCTACACTTTGAAGAGGCTGAAATCCCAGTAGCCACTTAGTCCACAGCTGGATATCTCAGTAGTCCCCAACTGGCATTGGAGGTTTGGAGGATTCTTGGAGAGACATGTGTCTTCAGTCCATATTGGAGGGTTAAAAAGCACAGCTTTATTTTTAAGTAAGCTTTTAAATGACTCTGATTGTAATAGACAAAAAGGAGTATACTAATGTATCATCTTACTTCAATGTGTCATAGCAAGGCATGAATAACCTTCAATAAACCTTAAGTTCAGAAAGTGACAGAAAGAAGAATCAAAGAACTACTTAGGAAAAATAACTTTATTAGTCAACATATGTTTGGCTCCTGAGGCCAAACAGTTCACTGATGGTAAAAGAAGCAAACAAACAAAAAGGGATTTCTTAGAACTGAGGTTTGACTAAGAAATGAAACTGAATGTTTCTTTTCGTATTGTGGCCCAATCTAAGTCACATTATGCAAGTGTTAACTCGAGTTCACAGAAAAAAAAAAGAATCTATAAAAAACTTTCTATAAAGCTGAGTGATTAGAATTTCATCTATGGATAGTTGCAATGTTGGAGCTGTAAGGCCAAATTATTTGTGTTGTCTGAACCCTTAAATCACCATTTATTGCCACCTCTGTGTGTAATCTAGCATCCTTGTAGCTATTAGGTGAACTTTTATAGAATGTATGGACAGAGTCTTAGCTTCCACCAAGCTATGTCTAAGAATGTTATCAGATAACATCTGAGGCCTCTACCAGTGATTTAATGAACAGTTCCCTCCTGAAAACTAAATTAGTTTCTGCCAATGTGTTTGAAAGTATCTTGATTTAAGATATTCTTTGTTACATTACTATCAAAACTCTTGAAATTGTAACTATACTGGGACATAATATTTAAGACATTGTCAACCTGCTTCCTGGGCAATGGTCATTCAGACCTGTCTTCTACAGTAAGCTATCTCATTCCCTTTGATTTGAGACCTGTGGGGTTTTGTGTTTGTGTTTGTTTGTTTGATTGATTGATTGATTGATTGATTGATTGATTGATTGATTGTTTTGGCAGCAAAAGAACTGTGGAAAGAAATATTTAGCCATGCCATTAGCATAAATTTAGTGAGATCATTTTGTTTATAGGTAGTGTGGTCTCACTATGATGAGATTTCTGGTAAATCAAACAAATCCTGCCTATTCCTGCCTCGGGACACAGAAATAGAGCACTTGCACACCAGTTCACAACTTCAGAATACATAAAATAGAAGGTTTATCTAGAAACAAGATAAGGACAAGGAGAAAGTTCTCCTTTACACTCTCGAGCTTACAGGAATTAACTGGCATGAGTGATAGGAAAAGTGCATGAATGTTTAACATGTGAAATGAAAAACCAAATCATGAAGAAACCTCAGAAGAACACTCAGACTCTAGGTTAACAAGACTCAGAAACTTGTATGTTCCCCTAAAGGAGGAAGAAGTTGAGGAATGGAGACAATACTGAGTGTTCCTAGATTATTTTTAGTTGAAGAAATATTACATTAATATTCTTGTGGTAACCAAAATGAGCTTGTGATAAAACTTAATAAGAGAAGTCTACAGAGTTGTAGTGTAGCTACATCATTCCTCAGCACTCTTTCTGAGCTAGACACCAGGAAATCTTGCAAACAACACTGTGGTGACTATTAAAACATGTTATACTATAAATTCTGCTTCAAACTGACTCCCTCCAATCTTCAGTTTGGTTCTTTCTTTGTTTTTCAATTGATACCACAGTTCCCACATGTGCCAGCTAGATTGATTTAAGAAACCAGCTTCTGTGCAAACAATAGAGATATGGTCCACTGATGGAAACAGTTATGGTAAGAAGGAGAGAGTAAGGTAGGATATTCAGTGGTTAGTCAAAAGGAACCAACTTAGGCTCCCCTAATTGTCCCTTCCACAAAGACCCAAAAGTTCAAACTAATTTGGGGTAATGGGAAAAGGTTTAACACCTGCATGATTCAAAATATGCCTTCATGTCCTTACATGTCCATGCTGTCTTCTGGAAAGAGCACAGACTTATCAGCCAACAACAGGAAATGCTAAATCTACTAGATGCCATTCAACTGCATCAAATGTCAGTCATACACTGCAAGAACCAGGAGGTTATGTCTGATGCTGCTCAAGGAAACAGACTGTCAACTAGAAGGTAAATAAAAAGCAGTGAGTTTTTCAGATCTCCTTACCTTTGTTCTCTTCTAAAGATAGGTAGAGATATCTAGCCTAAGTATACACCCCAGGAGAAGTGGGCAGCAAAAGAAATGCAATTAAAAGAGATTATGGATTTATGTTGGAAGTCATATGCTGTCACAACAAACCCTACAGTCAGAAAATTTTAAAGAAATGCATGAATTACTCTACTTGAGAAGTGATGCTACCTTACAGATGCCTCCTTACTCCTTAAGCTCAGTCCAGAGCAGGCCACATATCCAGGCAACAATTGACAAACAGTTTACATGTATGTCCCTTGTGATAGCTTCAAGTATCTGTTGGTGTTTGTAAACACATTCCTTTCTGGGCAGAAGCATTCTGGACTAGGACTAAGGGCTACTGCAGTGGTAAAGACCCTTATAAAAGAAATTACCCCAAGGTTTGGCCTCTCCTGAATGTCAGACAGGGAGATTAGCCCATCATAACACAAGTGATTCCCTCTGTATCTAAGATCCTGGGATAAAATACTATATGCATTCTTCTTGAAAGTCACAGTCTTCAGTGAAACTTGAAAGGATTACCCAAACCACCTAGATCTTATAGATTCTTTCCCAGGAAACCTTGGAAAAAAAGATACAACTATTAAAAATCACACTGCTAGCAGCAAGCTCAGCTTCTGTGAGTAAGAAATACATAGAATGTTCTTCAAAGTGGTCTTAGAATCTGAGAACAATGACATGACTCAAGGTTTCAAATCTAGAGCAAGTCTAGAAAGCCCTACAGAAATTTGGAAATGAGTTTATATCGAGACCCAATTGTGGCCCAAGAACCATGGACCAAGGGATCTGGGTCCTTCTTAAAATGTGCAGAAAAAGACACATTGAGCAGTTAGGTTGAATCTCTCAACCTACAAGACTTCACCCCACTAGAGGGAGTTGAAGCAGGACAGGAGCCAAGAGAATGAGGTCCAGAAGACCTTACACCAAGGATGAAAATTAGCCTGTAAAACAAATCTATTGTCAAATAGGAGGGCTGGGAATAAGACCTCTAGTCCAACTAACACAGCCTGTAGCCACTGACATGCTAGAGTGTCTGAAGTTGACTTGTGGCTCCACATAGTACCAAAATGTATACCACAGGCTTGAGAATTAAGATCCTTATGAGACCTGTGGTTCAGGAAGTTGCATGCAGAACTGTATATAACAGAGCATGTATGAGAAATTCTACACTAGGAAAATGAAAAAAATTCCTCCCAAATCAATGTTCATGACATAAAGTGGGGCTGTAGATCATAGAGCTTCCAGACACTGCTGCTTGGAAAGAATCTGGTCACACATCTCCCTCAGCTTCTCTCCCTTTAGATTCAGTAATATAGAGAGCTGAGAAACTACCTGCTGTGACTGGTTAGGCTCTTGGGTCTCAAAGAGGGGAGTCAGTCTCCTAGTCTCAGGACAGCTCTTTACTGTATGTTGGAATCACAATCATCTTTAGGTAAAAATAATCCCTTATTAAATAAAATGCACTTGACTTTAGCTAACTTTTGGAGCTGTGCTAACCTTTTGAGCAGGGTAAAAGCAGAGCCTAATCTCATATGAGGCAGGCCTTCTTGACAAATCTGATTTCAAGAGTTTATATACATACTTACATGAAATTGAGAAGAATTGGAAGGGGATATAGGGAAAGTCGGAGGAGGGAGAGGAAGGGCAGAAATGATATAAATACAGTGCTATATATGAAATTCTCAAAAATAATTAAATTAAAAAAAAAGAAGAGTATACATTTGCAATGAATCTTCACCGCTTTTTGAAATACTCTTATGTATAGGAGTAACAGCAAAGAAAACTTCCCATATTCTCCTGATCCTATGTCCCCTGCCAATCCTTCTCAATTTCATGTAGGTATGTGTGTAAACTCTTGAAATATGATGATTGGGATATAGTTAGGAGCACAACAATTAAAACCAAAAGTGAGTACCAATTCTAAGAATTTTAGTTTGGAGGACAAAGCCTTGGAAAAGTATTATCCTGAACTTTGCATTTTAGAAAGACTGTATATTTGGAGAATGCAAACATATTTTACATGCAAATGACCCCACAGTGATTAGGATCACAATTACACAGAAGTTCTGCCTGGGTTGGTTTCCACCTCTCCCTGAAGAACTCACTGGCTAGGTTTCTCACAGAAGGGTGTGTTCAAGATTGGAATTCTGCTGCCCTCTCAGAACATCAGTTCTGTGAATAAACCACAACCCAAATATTCATTCCCTGTCTCTAATCATTAACATTTGAGGTAACAAGCAGGAGTGCTCTGTTATTTACATTACAAGACCACAGCCTCTTCCTGTGAAAAGATCTTTCCTTTATAGAAAGGGAAATATCAGATAGAAAAGTCCAATATGAATCAATTATTTGCTTTACTAATCGATAAATTTAAAATTTGGTACAAGAACAGATTTGAGTTCCTCTTTTTTCTCTCCTTCTGTGTGTGTGTGTGTGTGTGTGTGTGTGTGTATTTTATACAAGTTCTCACTGTGTATTCAGACTGTCTGTGAATTTGCAGCAATCCTTCTACCTCAGTTTCCCAAGTGTTGGGATTACAAGCATGCGTGAACCACCACACCAAGAATAAGGACATTGTTTCAGAACAATTCATGTTTCTGATTCTATATTTTCTCTGAATAACCAACTGGATATCTATCTGAGAAATATGTTTGAAGTCAGGTGTTTTGATGTCCTCCACTTACATGTTACATCCTGTACCCAGACATATCTCTCAAAACCATATTGTATTAGTCAGGGTTTTCTAAAGAAACAGAAGCAACAGGACGAATATATGGCTATATACAATTTATTGATTTGCTCATGTAACAGAGTTCAAGGAGTCCAACCAAGTAGCTGCACCACACTGGAAAGCCCAAGAATCCAGGGAACTGCTCAGTCTGCATGGCTGGATGTCTCAGTAGTCCCAATATAGTGCTGAAGGCCCAAATGGATTTTGGAGATCTGCTGGTCTCAGTACACACTGAGATCCGAAAGGTTGATCACAGCAGCAAGACAAACTCACCAGATGAGAGAGGCAAGCCACAGGAGAAAAGGGGCCAGCTCCCTCTGCCATGGTCTTAAATACTGCCTGCCGGCAGAAGGTAATGCCCACATTTGGGGTGGGCCATCTGGGTTGAGGTGGTCCAATCAGAAGACCCTTTTTCTCTTATTTGTTCCTTAGTCCAGTCAAGTTGACACCCAGGATTAACCATCACAAGTCCACCCCTTGTCAACTTGACACCCAATACATAGCCTCTCCTTATGTTATGCTTTAATGTCAATTGCAAACAATGGCAGGGTCATAATTCCACCTAACATGATATAAGTATCTCATGTGCAAGATCAAAGCATTATATCTTAGAGTAGGTGGTAATGTCCTTGAGAAGAACTTAGTCCTTCAGTATCTAGTAACCTAAATATGACAACACTTAACACATATCTCAGTTGCACATTCAAAAGGGAACAACACAAGTAACTTAATATACATATATATATAAGCACATTCTTAACCAAATAGGACAAAAGTTAATATCTATTATAATCCACGTTTCTGCAACTGGTCCCGTGGCCTCAGCTGATATTTATGACTACCTTCTTCTACGACCCATTCTGTATTTCCTCCACCATCAGCAAGCACCTCTGCAGATCTTGGCTTTTTCCCTGGAGGAGCGATGCATACCTTCATCCCTGAAGGGTCTGGGCCATTTATTGTCCTGTCTGGTTTGGGTTGTTGGAGTTTTCCATTGACCTTAATCATAGGACATGGTAGCACCAGAAAGTGCCCTACAGCATCTCCTGCCTTCCAGACATAATCTTCCTTGCCCCCATTGTGGAGAAAAAGTCCAATTTCACCCTGGTAGTCTGGATCAATCACTCCTCCTACTACTGTTATTCCTTCCTTAGCCTGTTGGCTTAAAGGCAGTAGAAGCCCAAAGTGACCAGGGGAAATTCATAGCGTCCAGTTCAATGGAACGTTTGCTGTATCTCCTGGCAAAAGCACTCCCCCCATTGGAGGCAAAACATCTAGACCAGCACAACGCAAGGTCGTGGGTACAGAAAGCAAAAATTTTCCTACTGTGTCACTAGGGGTGATAGTGAGTGGAATCATTCCCACTTCCACCCCTTGGTTCCTGGACCCATGAATTCTGGCTATAGGAGAAACAGTACCATATAGTCGATGCTGATTCAAAGCATATACTGCTTGCTGGAGAACCTTGCCCCAGCCCTCAAGGGTATTGCTACCTAATTGGCACTGTAACTGTGTCTTCAAGAGGCCATTCCATCGTTCTATCAAGCCAGCTGCTTCTGGGTGGTAAGGAACATGGTAAGACCAGTGGATACCATGACCATGGGCCCACAGTCGCACTTCTTTGGCTGTGAAGTGATTTCCTTGGTCAGAAGCAATGCTGTGAGGAATACCATGATGGTGGATAAGGCATTCTTTAAGTCTCTGGATGGTAGTTTTGGCAGAAGCTTTACATGCAGGAAAGGCAAATCCATAACCAGAATAAGTATCTATTCCTGTAAGGACAAAACGCTGTCCCCTCCATGATGGAAGTGGTCCAATGTAGTCAATCTGCCACCAGGTTGCTGGCTAGTCACCCTGAGGAATAGCACCATATCGGGGGCTCAATGTTGGTCTCTGCTGTTGGCAAATCTGGCACTCGGCAGCAGCTGTAGCCAGATCAGCCTTGGTGAGTGGGAGTCCATGCTGTCGAGCCCATGCATAACCTCCATCTCTGCCACCATGACCACTTTGTTCATGGGCCCATTGAGCAACAACAGGGATAGCTGGAGAAAGAGGCTGACTATCCACAGAACGAGTCATCCAATCTACTTGATTATTAAACTCATCCTCTGCTGAGATCACCTTTTGATGAGCATTTACATGAGACACAAGTATCTTCACATCCTTTGACCATTCAGAGAGCTCTATCCACATACTTCTTCCCCAAATGTCTTTCTCACCAATTTTCCAGTCATGCTCCTTCCAAGTCCCTGACCATCCAGCCAAACCATTGGCTACAGCCCATGAATCAGTATATAATCGAACCTCTGGCCATTTCTCCTTCCAGGCAAAATGCACAACCATGTGCACTGCCCGAAGTTCTGCCCACTGTGAAGACTTTCCTTCACCAGTGTCCTTTAGGGTTGTTTCAGAAATTGGCTGTAATGCTGCAGCTGTCCACCTCTGGGTGGTGCCTGCATAGCGTGCAGAACCATCAGTAAACCAGGCCCTAGTCTTCTCTTCCTCAGTCAACTGATCATAGGGCAAACCCCATGAAGCCATAGGTGCATGCTTAAGCCCAGGAGACATTGTAACAGGAGTGGGAACCATAGGCATTTGGGCAACTTCTTCATGTAGCTTGCTTGTGCCCTCAGGGCCTGCCCGGGCCCTGTCCCGTATGTACCACTTCCATTTGACAATGGACTGTTGCTGTGCACGTCCTACTTTATGGTCTGGTGGGTCAGATAACACCCAGCTCATGATGGGCAGCTCAGGTCGCATGGTGACTTGGTGGCCCATTGTCAAACGTTCAGTTTCCACTAAGGCCCAATAGCAGGCTAAGAGCTGTCTCTCAAAAGGAGAATAGTTGTTTGCAGATGAAGGTAGAGCCTTGCTCCAAAATCCCAAGGGCCTCCGCTGTGATTCCCCTATGGGAGCCTGCCACAGACTCCAGACAGCATCTCTATCTGCCACTGATACCTCAAGCACCATTGGGTCTGCTGGATCATATGGCCCTAGGGGCAGAGCAGCCTGCACCGCAGCCTGGACCTGTTGAAGAGCCTTTTCCTGTTCCAAGCCCCACTCAAAGTTTGCTGCCTTACGAGTCACCTGATATATGGGTCGTAGTAACACACCCAGATGAGGAATGTGCTGCCTCCAGAATCCAAAAAGACCCACCAGACGTTGTGCTTCTTTCTTGGTGGAGGGAGGGGCCAGGTGCAACAACTTATTCTTTACCTTAGAAGGAATGTCTCTGCATGCTCCACACCACTGAACTCCTAGAAACTTCACCGAGGTAGATGGCCCTTGAATTTTAGTTGGATTTATTTCCCATCCTCTCATGCGCATATGCTTTACCAACAAGTCTAGGCTAGCTGCTACCTCCTGTTCACTGGGTCCAATCAACATAACATCATCAATATAGTGGACCAGTGTGATATTTTGTGGAAGAGTCAGGCGATCAAGATCCCTTCTAACTAAGTTATGGCACAACGCTGGAGAGTTAACATACCCCTGAGGTAAGACAGTAAAGGTATACTGTTGGCCTTGCCAGCTGAAAGCAAATTGCTTCTGGTGGTCCTTATGAACCGGTATTGAGAAAAAAGCATTGGCCAGATCAATAGCTGCATACCAGGTACCAGGAGACATATTAATCTGCTCGAGTAAGGACACCACATCTGGTACAGCGGCTGCAATTGGTGTCACTACTTGGTTGAGTTTTCGATAGTCAACTGTCATTCTCCATGATCCATCTGTCTTTTGCACAGGCCAAATTGGAGAGTTAAATGGAGATGTGGTAGGAATCACCACCCCTGCATCTTTCAAATCCTTGATAGTGGCATTAATCTCCGCAATCCCTCCAGGGATACGATACTGTTTTTGGTTCACTATTTTCCCTGGTAGAGGCAACACCAATGGTTTCCATTTGGCCTTTCCAACCATAATAGCCCTCACTCCACAGATCAGGGAACCAATGTGGGGATTCTGCCAATTTCTAATTATATCTATCCCAATTATACATTCTGGGACTGGGGAAATAACTACGGGATGCGTTCTGGGACCCACTGGGCCCACCGTGAGTCGGACTTCAGCCAAAACTCCATTTATCACCTGACCTCCATAGGCCCCTACTTTAACCGGAGGGCCACAATGCTTTTTAGGGTCTCCTGGGATCAGTGTCAACTCAGAACCAGTATCCAATAGGCCTCGAAAAGTCTGATTATTTCCTTTTCCCCAGTGTACAGTTACCCTAGTAAAAGGCCTCAGGTCCCTCTGGGGAAGGACAGGAGGAAGGCAAACAGCATAACTCTTTGGTATTGTGACAAGGTCCTTCCTCACTGGAACCCGGCCACCCCTTCATTCNTAGGAGTAACAGCAAAGAAAACTTCCCATATTCTCCTGATCCTATGTCCCCTGCCAATCCTTCTCAATTTCATGTAGGTAATGTGTGTAAACTCTTGAAATATGGATGATTGGGATATAGTTAGGAGCACAACAATTACAAACCACAAAGGTTGAGTACCTTCAATTTCTAAGAATTTCAGTTTCGTGAGGATCAAAGGCCATTGGAATGACCTGAACAGTTCTATTTAATTCGACTTTGTAATTTAGGTTTGGAGAAGGACCATATGTTAAGATGCAATTATAACCCCACATGAGTATCATTGACATTGACACAATTATGACCACCTAGGGCTTTGGTTCATTCCAGGACAGCAACTCACTGCCAAGTCTCACAAGAAACTGGTTGGCACAAGATTGGAATTCTGCTCTTGCCCTCTCACAACACAGTTCCTGTAGTAATTAACCTCGACAAAGAGTTCGAGTCGTGTCTGCTGAATCGATTACATTTTCAGCTTGTAACAAGCAGCGGAAGATGCTCTTCTTATTGTAGTTCATTACAAGACCACCTTTGAAAAGATCTTCTATAGACAAGCTGACAATCAGACTGAGAAAGTACCTTATCAATTATTTCTGTACTAACGATCCAATTTAAATCTGAGTACGACAGGAACACCATAGTTCCGTGCTTTTGCTCTCCTATCTGTAATATGGTAGTTTGTGTGTGTGTGTAGTGTATTTATACAAGTTCTCACTGTGTAGTCTTCAGACATCTGTATGTGAATTTGCATCAATCCTTTCTACCCCTCAGTTTCCCAAGTGTTGGGATTACAAGCGATGCGTGAACACCACACCAAGAATAAGGACATTGTTTCAGAACAATTCATGTTTCTGATTCTATATTTTCTCTGAATAACCAACTGGATATCTATCTGAGAAATATGTTTGAAGTCAGGTGTTTTTGATGTCCTCCACTTACATGTTATCATCCTGGTACCCAGAACATATCTCTCAAAACCATTTGTATTAGTCAGGGTTTTCTAAAGAAACAGAAGCAACAGGACGAATATATAGGTATATACAGTTTATTGATTTGCTCATGTAACAGAGTTCAAGTAGTCCAACAGTAGCTGCGACCACACTGGAAAGGCCCAAAATCCAGGAGTTGCTCAGTCCATGGCTGGATGTCTCAGTAGTCCCCAATATAGTGCTGAAGGCCCAAAGGGATTTGGGAGATCTGCGGGTCTCAGTACACACTGAGATCCGAAAGGTTTGATCACAGCAGCAAGACAACTCACCAGATTAGAGAGGCAAGCACAGGAGAAAAGGGGCCAGCTCCCTCTGCCATGGCCCTTTAAACTGCCTGCTGGCAGAAGGTAATGCCCACATTTTGGGGTGGGCCATCTGGGGTTGAGGTGGTCCAATCAGAAGACCCTTTTTCTCTTATTGTTCCTTAGTCCAGTCAAGTTGACACCCAGGATTAACCACAAGGTCCAACCCCTTGTCAACTTGAACACAATACATAGCCTCTCCTTATGTTATGCTTTAATGTCAATTGCAAACAATGGCAGGGTCATAATTCCACCTAACATGATAATAAGTAGTCTCATGTGCAAATCAAAGCATTATATCTTAGAGTAGGTGGTAATGTCCTTGAGAAGAACTTAGTCCTTCAGTATCTATAAACCTAATTATGACAACACTTAACACTATCTCAGTTGCACATTCAAAAGGGAACAACACAAGTATCCACTTAAATATTCATATATATATATATATATATATATATATATATTAAGATATATAATGAAGAGCCATTCTTAACCAAATAAACAAAGTTAATATCTATATAATCCACCCTTTCTGCAATTGGTCCCGTGGCCTCAGCTGATATTTATGATACCTTCTTCACGACCCATTCTGTATGTCCTCCACCATCAGCAAGCACCTCTGCAGTCTTGGCTTTTTCCCTGGAGGAGTGACCCATACCTTCATCCCTGAAGGGTCTGGGCCATTTATTGTCCTGTCTGGTTGGGTTGTTGGAGTTTTCCATTGACCTTAATCATAGGACATGGTAGCACCAGAAGGTGCCATACAGCATCTCCTGCCTCCAGACATAATTCCTTGCCCCCATTGTGGAGAAAAAGTCCAATTTCCCCTGGTAGTTTGGATCAATCACTCCTCCTACTACTGTTATTTCCTTCCTTAGCCTGTTGGCTTAAAGGCAGTAAAGCCCAAAGTGACCAGGGGAAATTCATAGCGTCCCAGTTCAATGGAACGGTTTGCTGTATCTCCTGGCAAAGCACTCCCCCCATTGGAGGCCAAAACATCTAGACCAGCACAACGCAAGGTCTGGGTACAGAAAGCAAAAATTTTCCTACTGTGTCACTAGGGTGATAGTGAGATGGAATCATTCCCACTTCCACCCCTTGGTTCCTGGACCCATGAATTCTGGCTAAGGAGAAACAGTACCATATAGGTCGATGCGGATTCAAGCATATACTGCTTGCTGGAGAACCTTGCCCAGACCTCCAGGGTATTGCTACCTAAATGGCACTGTAACTGTGTCTTCAAGAGGCCATTCCATCGTTCTATCAAGCCAGCTGCTTCTGGGTGGTGGGGAACTGGTAAGACCAGTGGATACCATGACCATGGGCCCACAGTCCACTTCTTTGGCTGTGAAGTGAGTTCCTTGGCATCCAAGATGCTGTGAGGAATACCATGTGGTGGATAAGGCATTCTTAAGTCTCTGGATGGTAGTTTTGGCAGAAGCTTTACATGCAGGAAAGGCAAATCCATAACCAGAATAAGTATCTATTCCTGTAAGGACAAAACGCGTCCCCTCCATGATGGAAGTGGTCAAATGTGTCAATCTGCCACCAGGTTGCTGGCTAGTCACCCTGAGGGAATAGCACATATCGGGGGCTCAATGTTGGTCTCTGCTGTTGGCAAATCTGGCACTTGGCAGCAGCTGTAGCCAGATCAGCCTTGGTGAGTGGGAGTCCATGCTGTGGCCCATGCATAACCTCCATCTCTGCCACCATGACCACTTTTGTTCATGGGCCCATTGAGCAACAACAGGGTAGCTGGAGAAAGAGCCTGACTATCCACAGAAAAGTCATCTGATCTACTTGATTATAAACTCATCCTCTGTGAGATCACCTTGTGATGAGCATTTACATGAGACACAAGTATCTTCACATCCTTTGACCATTCAGAGAGCTCTATCCACATACTTCTTCCCCAAATGTCTTTCTCACCAATTTTCCAGTCATGCTCCTTCCAAGTCCCTGACTATCCAGCCAAACCTCTGGCCATTTCTCCTTCCAGGCAAAATGCACAACCATGTGCACTGCCCGAAGTTCTGCCCACTGTGAAGACTTTCCTTCACCAGTGTCCTTTAGGATTGTTTCAGGAATAGGCTGTAATGCTGCAGCTGTCCAACTCTGGGTGGTGCCTGCATAGTGTGCAGAACCATAAGTAAACCAGGCCCTAGTCTTCTCTTCCTCAGTCAACTGATCATAGGGCAAACCTCATGAAGCCATATGTGCATGCTTAAGCACAGGAGGCGTTGTAACAGGAGTGGGAACCATAGGCATTTGGGCAACTTCTTCATGTGACTTACTTGTGCCCTCAGGGCCTGCCCGGGCCCTGTCACGTATGTACCACTTCCATTTGACAATGGACTGCTGCTGTGCACATCCTACTTTATGGTCTGGTGGGTCAGATAACACCCAGCTCATGATGGGCAGCTCAGGTTGCATGGTGACTTGGTGGCCCATTGTCAAATGTTCAGTTTCCACTAAGGCCCAATAGCAGGCTAAGAGCTGTCTTTCAAAAGGAGAATAGTTGTTTGCAGATGAAGGTAGAACCTTGCTCCAAAATCCCAAGGGCTTCCTCTGTGATTCCCCTATGGGAGCCTGCCACAGACTCCAGATGGCATCTCTATCTGCCACTGATACCTCAAGCACCATTAGGTCTGTTGGATCATATGGCCCTAGGGGCAGAGCAGTCTGCACTGCAGCCTGGACCTGTTGAAGAGCCTTTTCCTGTTCCAAGCCCCACTCAAAGTTTGCTGCCTTCCTAGTCACCTGATATATGGGTCATAGTAACACACCCAGATGAGGAATGTGCTGCCTCCAGAATCCAAAAAGGCCCACTAAATGTTGTGCTTCTTCCTTGGTGGAGGGAGGGGCCAGGTGCAACAACTTACTCCTTACCTTAGAAGGAATGTCTCCACATGCTCCACACCACTGAATGCCTAGAAAATTCACTGAGGTAGATGGCCCTTGAATTTATTTGGATTTATTTCCCATCCTCTCATGCGCATATGCTTTATCAACAAGTCTAGACTAGCTGCTACCTCCTATTCGCTGGGTCCAATCAACATAACATCATCAATATAGTGGACCAGTGTGATATTTTGTGGAAGAGTCAGGCGATCAAGATCCCTTCTAACCAAGTTATGGCACAAGGCTGGAGAGTTAACGTAACCCTGAGGTAAGAGTAAAGGTATACTGTTGGCCTTGCCAGCTGAAAGCAAATTGCTTCTGGTGGTCCTTATGAACCAGTATTGAGAAGAAAGCATTGGCCAGATCAATAGCTGCATACCAGGTACCAGGAGACATATTAATCTGCTCAAGTAAGGACACCACATCTGGTACAGTGGCTGCAATTGGTGTCACTACTTGGTTGAGTTTTTGATAGTCAATTGTCATTCTCCATGATCCATCTGTCTTTTGCACAGGCCAAATTGGAGAGTTAAATGGAGATGTGGTAGGAATCACCACCCCTGTATCTTTCAAACCCTTGATGGTTGCACTAATTTCTGCAATCCCTCCAGGGATACGATACTGGTTTTGGTTCACGATTTTCCCTGGTAGAGGCAACACCAATGGTTTCCATTTGGCCTTTCCAACCATAATAGCCCTCACTCCACAGGTCAGGGAACCAATGTGGGGATTCTGCCAATTTCTAATTATATCTATCCCAATTATACATTCTGGGACTGGGGAAATAACCACAGGATGAGTTCTGGGACCCACTGGGCCCACCATGAGTTGGACTTCAGCCAAAACTCCATTTATCACCTGACCTCCATAGGCCCCTACTTTATCTGGAGGGCCACAATGCTTTTTAGGGTCTCCTGGGATCAGTGTCAACTTAGAACCAGTATCCAATAGGCCTCGAAAAGTCTGATTATTTCCTTTTCCCCAGTGTACAGTTACCCTAGTAAAAGGCCTCAGGTCCCTCTGGGGAAGGACAGGAGGAAGGCAAACAGCATAACTCTTTGGAATTGTGACAAGGTCCTTCCTCATTGGACCCTGGCCACCCCTTCATTCAAGGGGTTCTGGGTCTGTGAACTGTCTCAAGTCTGGAAACTGGTTAACTGGACGGGATTCACTACTGCTGAAATCCAATGTTGACTTCCTGTCATTTGTTCTAGAGCTTTTCTGCTTATACAGATCACATAAAAACTTAGTAGGCTTCTTATGTATTTGGTTCCTGGGAATGCCATGATTAATTAGCCAGTTCCAAAGATCATTTCGGGTCATGCCATTATAGGCATTGTTTTGCCTTTGCCACCCATTATGATAATTATGATAACTATGCTCATCTGGCCTTCGGCAATTCAGTGCTGCCACCTGACGCCTACCCTGAGGTCCTGTTAAACCTATTACATGTACATTTAATTTATGCAAGTGAGCAACAACTTCTCTAACTGTAAGATCTGGCATAAGAAATAGAGCAAAAACAAAGCTCTTCAAATGTTCTGGTGTCTCTCTCAGTACTTTCCATCTTATAAACTCAGTGGAAGTCATGTCCTCTGAGTCCTCATATTGTGGAGAATGTGGTTTTACACTTCAAATCCACTCAAGCATGCCCATCTGCCTGACCTTCACAATCCCTTCATCACTACTAAGCCAAGGAATATCAAGCATCTCTAACTCGCTGTTAGTAGGCCATGTTTTAATAAATACATCAGCCAACCATTAAAATAAACTTTTAACTCCTTTTTTAACTGTTCAAGCTTCCATGTTAAATCTAGAATCTCTACTCAGTGGGCTCATATCAATAAACTCAGTGTGATCCAATTTTATATTCCTTCCACCATTATCCCACACCCTTAAAATCCATTCCCACACATATTCCTTAGGCTTTTGCTGTAATGAATCGGGAAGCTTATTAATTTCTTTAGTGGTGTAGCACACCTCCTTGTGGACCACACTTTGTATCTCACCTTGAGAGGCTTGCTTAGCCTTGACTCTGGTTATAGGTCTAGAGGCAACAATTTTTGGGCCCTGAGAGACATTAGCTCCCACTGGGAGGGGGAGATTAGTTTCCTCAGGCAAGGGTGGGGAGGAGGGATCTACAGGGCGTGGATTCTCTGCTGAGGGTGGGGAGATTAATTCCTCAGATAAAGAAAATCCCTCAGAATCCGAGGATTCAAAATCCTCATCATCGTGGTTCTCCCACATGTCTCCATCCCAAGTTTCAGGGTTCCACCCTTTCCCCACCAGTGCTCTCACTTTAACTGCTGACACTCTTCGTGGCTGGGAATTAAATTTGTGTTGTAAATAAGCCAAACGTATAATAAGGGCTCCAGCTTGATTTTCTGCTGCTTTAGCTCTTTGGCTGCTGGAGAGAAGATTCTCTTCCAGAGCACACTTGGAAACTTTTAAACTGTTGTTTCGAATCTGGAGCTGGTCATTTTTATCACTGAGCTCCTTATTTTCCTCTATCACTTTATCCAGAGATGCTAGGAGCAACCAGGCAACATCATTATTTTCCTTATTTTTCTGCAATTTCTCAAATGTTTTATATATAGAGTAGCTAAATTCCTTGCTCCTCACAAGAGGAGAGTTAGGTGAGTCAAATGGATCTATCTTCATAATTACATCAAATAGTCTGCACCAAGGATTATCATTCCTCCTCATGCCACCAGGAAAGCCTTCAGTAACTCTAGGCTTCATTGGGTTGGAGAGCTGGCTCCAGAAACTACCAAGCCCACTAAAGAAATTCATCCTTTCAATTCTGTTTCTCTAGAACCACTCCTGGTACCAAAATCTGTATTAGTCAGGGTTCTCTACAGAAACAGAAGCAACAGGATGAATATATGGCTATATACAATTTATTGATTTGCTCACGTGACAGAATTCAAGGAGTCCAACCTAGTAGCTGCACCACACTGGAAAGGCCGAGAATCCAAGGAAGAGCTCAGTCTGCAAGGCTGGATGTCTCAGTAGTCCCAATCCAGTGCTGAAGGCCCAAATGGATTTTGGAGATCTGCTGGTCTCAGTACATGCTGGAATCCGAAAGGTTGATAAAAGCAGCAAGACAAACTCACCAGATGAGAGAAGCAAGCTGCAGGAGAAAAGGGACCAGCTCCCTCTGCCGTGGCCTTGAATACTGCCTGCCAGCAGAAGGTAACGCCCACATTTGGGGTGGGCCATCTGGGTTGAGGTGGTCCAATCAGAAGACCCTTTTTCTCTTATTTGTTCCTTAGTCCAGTCAAGTTGACGCCCAGGATTAACCATCACACATGTCAACATCAAAACGTAATTCTTACCTCAAAAGGGATAAGAGCTGGTTTATTCTGGAGCCAAATATGAGTGGCCATGACCATGGAACCTGGATTTACAATATCCCAAATTCCATGTGTGAATGTAGTAATGATTTCATGAAGTTTCATAGTAACAGAGCAAAGAATATCAGAAATCAAGGCACCTTGTAAATGCATTGGTTGGAACATATAAGTAGGCAGTAGCAGCAAAAGCAAGAAATGTAACATACAGGCCTCAAATGCTATTTCATAACACTCAGCCTTTTGGTTGGGGGAAAGTAGGGTTTGTTAAGTTGATATATCCCAGGGGTTCTACCTGTTAGTAATGGGGTGTTAGGTCAGACACAGTTAGGAAAAGAAGATAGAGATAAACTGTAATTAGGCTCTGGAACTACAACAACCTAACTCTCCAAGTCATTGAATTTCTAATGATTTAATCAGCCTAGGTTCAGTTTGAAGATGCAGGAATTTTCTGAAAACCAATTGTAACAAAAACCTTCAGGCTATTTGTCATCATAAAACAATTGTAAATGATAAGACAGTGTTAGAATCCTTCTATACTCAATTGCTTTTGACAAGTCATAAAAATAGCTTCTACTACTACTACTACTACCAGATCAGAAAGGCAAGCTAATTTCCTGTTCAACCATTACACATTTCTTCTAAATTTTGTAAGATTTGGTTTTATGGGCTGGAGAGATAGCTCAGCAATTAAGAGCACTTCCTGCTCTTCCAGAGAACCAGACAGAGGTTTGTTCCCAGGACAAATTGGCAGTTCAAAGCCACCTGCAACTCTAATCTCCCAGGAATATGAGACCCTCTTCAGGACTCTGTGAGCACACACACACACACACACACACACACACACACACACACACACACAAAATATATGTGAAATACACTTAGACAAACACACACACAAATAAAAATAAATCTTTTAAAAATAAGATTTATTTTTATTGTATATATGAATGTGTCTGTGTGCATATACGGAAAACTGAGTTCGGGTGTATGTGGAGGTCAGTAGAGGCCATGGGATCCCCTGTAGCTGAAGTCACAGTCTTGAGTCACTTAATATGTGGCCTGGGATTTGAACAACAGTCCTACAGAAGAGCAGCAAGTGCTCTGACCCAGCACCATATTTCTTGCATATTTCTTACATGACTTGAATGTTAAATACCTTAAGAAAAGAGGGAGAAAGCATTAGAATTGCCCTTTTTAATATGTACAATATCATGTAAAATGGAGGACAGTGGAGGTAGCACAGCTTCATTGAAGTCCATCAGAGAAAACTGTCCCCACCTGGCAAAGCAGGCATACCTTATAGATTTTCTATGTCTGTGTGTTTATTTAGTTCTTTTTAATTTACTCTGTTTCACTGTATGTGTGTGAGAGAAAGAGAGAGGGAAAAACAGAGGCAGAGACAGAGACAGAGACAAAGAGAATGGAATTTGAAAGGTAACACCGACCCTATGTGAAGACATGCCATTCTAAACTGACCCCATTTTATAAGATCACAAAGATGTACTCTTTTACGCTCCCTTAAGAATTTGTCTAAGCCAGGCGTGGTGGCGCACGCCTTTAATCCTAGCACTTGGGAGGCAGAGGCAGGTGGATCTTTGTGAGTTCAAAGCCAGCCTGGTCTACAGAGCGAGTTCCAGGACAGCTGGGGCTACAGAGAGACCCTGTCTCGAAAAGACCAAAAAAAAAGAATTTGTCTAAAAGGGCCTATTAAATACCTGGACAGGAAAATGCCCCCTCAAAACCTGTCAAGACAGTATTAATGCATTTCAGAACTCTCACCAGTGAAGTTTCCTCATGTGACAGAGGGTGATAAACACGTACATCCACAAACGTGAAGTGTAGAGAGTAAGAGACTGCAGAGTATGTGTCCCTAGATCCGACTCCCATATTAAACCTCACACAACCAGGGCTCAGGGACCACAATGTAAGAGAAAGTCAGAAAGATTGCAAGAGCCAGGGATTGATGCATGAACATAAGGGTCTCCCAGATCTCTGGGAACTTGTTCATATGAACTTACAGCAATGGTGACAGCATGCACCAGACCCATACCTCAATTAAAAAAAAAACCCATCATACAACTGGGGAAATTGCCAGGAGGCCCCAATCTAGTGGAGGAACTCTTGGCAGCTGATCACTGTGGGGTGTTGGAGAGTTGATCTCGTTAAAGGAGTGACTCTTGATAGACTGAGCAGTATCCTGTGGATGAATTCACACCAAGGGACAGCTGGATATACAAACTTGACTCTATAGGCCTTACCATATATGATAGAATACCTGAAATCCTATGTGTGGACTATAGGAGGGTGGAGATAAGGGGAAGGGGTCTTAATATGATTAAGATATATTGAATGAAATGCACAAAAAAATTGGATAAAACACAAACATTGAGGGGAAAAAGCCATTTGTGGGAGAACTTCAACAGACCTGATACACCTGAAGACGTGTTAAGAAGGACAATTACACCCAGGCATAGTGGCGCAGGGCTTTAATCCCAGCACTCAGGAGGCAGAGGCAGGTGGATCTCTGTGTGAGTTCAAGGCCAGCCTGGTCTATAGAGTGAGCTCCAGGCCAGCTGGGACTAAAGGGAGACCATCTCAAAACAGACCAAAAAAAAAAAAAAAAAAAAAAAAAGAGGACAATGTTCCCTTCTTAATGATGTATGGTCTTATTTTTTAACTTTTTTAATTTTACTTTTTATTTATTTTTGTGTATGAATGTACTGTCTGCACCCATGTCATGCAATGCCATGGAGGTCAGAGGAGGGCGTTGGATTCCCCTGGAACTGGAGTTCTCCTGGAATTGGAGTTACAGATGGTTCTCAGCCGCCATGTGGGTGCTGAGGATTGAACCCGGGTCCTCTGCAAGAGTGGTTGGCACTCTTAACCACTAGGCCATCTCTCCAGCCCGATGTATGTTCTTATAAACCCCAGAAATTGCTCTCCCAGTTTAGTTGCTTAGAGACCCTTTTTACGCAGCCTGCCTCCTCTTGGGTTCTAACTCAAAAGCATAACAGATGAGAGCAGGAGATGAAACCTGTCCAAGCAGATTTAGTGTGTGGACCCTGGAAGTATGTACATTTTCCTTGGTCAGAAGCCGGAAATGTTTTTGGTTCTCTCATCAGTACTGTCCTTAGCAGAAGTTAGAAATGTTAGAAATGTTGAAATGTTTTGTACAGCCCTGGCCAGAGACCTGTTGGCATGCCCAAAAGGAGGGCTGGTTTCCCATTCTGTCTTAACTTCAAGGTGTTGACCTTTGATGCTGCCCCATTTTTAGGAACCTGTTGTTGCTCTCCAGGAGTTCTGCCTTCTTTCTCTCAACCTACCCCACTTATGGAACTACAAAAACTTCTCCTTTGAAACTTACCCTCCCACTGACCTTGAAATTCATCTTTAAAATTCATGAGACAAGAAATTGTAAGGCCCTGACTTAATGAAAATTTGGGGTTCCAGTGAGTGAGTGTACAGAACCCTAATTCCTGGGTTAAACTTGATGCTAGGAGTCCTCAATCAACCTCATGGACAAGCCACTATCCCAGATAGTTTCATTTCCCTGTTTCTGTATCTCTCTTCCTTTTTGTTTGTGAGTCAGAGCCTCAAAGTTTAACTCTGGCTGACCTTAAACTGACTTATTAGCCCAGTCTATGCTAAAACTTGTGACAAATCTCCTGCCTCATCCTCCTGAATACTGAGGTTACAAGGATGTGACATCCCATCTGACCTATCTTCCTAATCTGATATCATCCATAATTCTAAGGCCACTTCCTCTGATACTCCAAATATCCTTATTCTCACTATGAATACAAACACACACACCACACACACACACACACACACACACACACAGACACACACACACACATGTATATAGACACATGCAAACATAACTGATTATAGGGCCTCCTTGTGTTTTTAAGCCTCTGCCTCAGCAAGTCTTTTCTCTGTTCCTTATTCCCAGCCACTCTTACCCACTTACCCCTCTTACACAACAGGAGCTTCAGCTTTTCTGCTCTGTCACGTGAATTCCCTCTCTTCCAGATTCTAATAGTTGTCAAGTTTCTTTCTTGGATCATTTTAAATTACTTTTATCTACGAGAGTAAAGGATCACAGAAAGGACCCTGTGTTTCCTCCCTACACAACCAAAGTTATAATCTGGAATAAAATAAAGACTCCCCCAACAGGAAGTAAAACTGAGAATTGCTCTGCTCTGACAGGAAATTCAGTCTCTGACCTATATAAAGAGCCACTTAGGTGCTGCAGCTGGCAGACGATGACCCATCATCTTCAAGAGAGCTGTATATTCTCCATGTACCTCTTTCTGGTGCAGCAACCTGAAGACAGGAACTTGGCCTCAAGAAGACAAGTAAGTGAAAAACAAAGTTGGAAACAGGACAAATGAATACAATAAACCCAAAGACTTAATTCATTTGTTTTTTGAATTCTTTATGTATTCTGGATATTTATCCTCTGTCAGCTGTGTAGCAAGTGAAGATTTTATTCCACTCAGCAGGTTTCCTATTCACTTCTTTGATTGCTTCTTTTGCTGTACATAAGCTTTTTAGTTTAATGAAGTCCCACTTGTCAATTGTTGAGCTTAATTCCTGAACAATTGATATCCTATTTAGACAGTTTTTCCTGAACCTATATTTTATAGGTTACTGACCATGTTTTTTGTTTTTTTTTTTCCTAGCAGTTTCAGAGTTTCAGGTTTCACTTTGAGGTGTTTGGTCCATTTGGAGTTGGCTTTTGTGTGATAGTTAAGGGACTACTTTCATTCTTCTGCAGGCAGAGGTCCAGTTCTCTCACCATATGTTAAAGACACTCTTTCCTCCCTTTTCTGTTCTTGGCATCTTTGTCAAATATCAAGTGTCTGAAATTGCATGCACTCATTTTTGGTTCTTCAATTATGTTCTACTGATCTATTTGTAATTTGTTCTGCCAGTAACATGCTGTGTTTATAATATTAGCTCTGTAATACAGTTTGAGATCTGGTATGGTAATTCCCCCCAGCAATGTGCCTTGTGCTCAGGATTCTTGGCTATCCTGGACATACTGTGATTCCATATCCATTTTAGGATTTTTTTTTGTAATTCTGTAAAGAATGCTATGAATACTTTGCTTTTGATTAGCATTGAATTGAATCCATAGACTGTTTTTGGTAGGATAGTCATTTTCACAATATTATTCAAATCTATGAGCAGAGAAAAAAGAAATCAATGGAAATAGGAGTACAGTTAGGGTTACACGGGAACTATGACATGGTACACCTTAAGTGTGAGTGTGGCATTGCCATGCTACTAGATTCTTTTTTGTTTTTTTATTTATTATTATTTTTTAAGGGATTCACAATATACGAGCACAGTTGTTTTCAAATCACATTGATGTTGCTCAGTTTGCCATACAATCATCCACAGATGAGGGATAACATTCATCATTTCTTTTTCTGGGACTGTGTTACTTCACTCGGCATGGTATCTTCTAGCTCCAGCCATTTACTTGCAAAGCTCATGATGTCATCTTTCTTTACTGCTGCATAGAGCTCCATTGTGTAGATGTACCACATTTTCTCTATCCACCCATCAATTGAGGGGCACTTGGGTTGGTTCCAGCTCCTTGCTATTGTGAAGAGAGCTGCAACAAACATGGCTGTGCATGTATCTCTGTGGTAAGATGAGTCTCGTGGGTACATGCCCAGGAGTAGTATGGCTGGGTCAGGTGGCAAGTTCATTCCAAGTCTTCCAAGGGTTCTCCACACTGCTTTCCATAGTAGCTGCACAAGTTTACATTCCCACCAGCAGTGGAAGAGTGTTCCCCTTTCCCCACAACCACTCCACACTTGGTATCATTTGTTTTCTTGATGCTACCCAGACTTATTGTAGTAAGATGATATCTTAAAGTGGTTTTAATTTGCATTTCCATAATTATTAGCCATGTTGAACACTTCTTAAGATGCTTCTCAGCCATCTCTAATTCCCTATTTGTGAAGTCTCTGTTCAGCTCTTTTCTCCATCTATTGAGTGGGTCATTTGTTTTCTTTCTTCTTTGTTTTTTGAGTAGTTTATATATTCTGGAAATCAATGCTTTGTCAGATGTTTCTGCGGTGAAGTTTTCCTCCCAATCCGTTGGTTTTCTCTTCACTTCCTTGATTGTTTTTGTTGATGTACAGAAGCTTTCGAGTTTAATGAGGTCCCATTTGTCAATTGTCGACCTTAATTCTTGCACAGCTGCTGTCTGATTTAGGAAGACTTTTCCTACACCTGGGTCTTATAGTTTGCTGCCAACTTTGACTTCTATTGCCTTCTGAGTTTGGGGTTTCACGTTTAGGTCTTTAATCCATCTGGAGTTCATGTCCATACGGGGTGAGAGGTAAGGGTTTAATTTCATTCTTCTACAAGTGGTGATCCAGTTTTGCCAACACCACTTGCTGAAGATGCTGTCTTTTCTCCATTGTGTCTTCTCGGCCTCCTTGTCAAATATGAGATGGCTGAAATTGTATGTGCTCAAGTTTGGATCTTCAGTTTTGTTTCATTGCTCAACAGGTCTGTTTTTATGCCAGTACCAAGCTATTTTTATGACTATAGTCCTGTAGTATGGTTTGAAGTCTGGTATAGAGTCCCCCCCCCCC
>VZQC01014861.1:389654-430933 GCA_009823505.1 Rhizomys pruinosus
CTGCTGTCTGATTTAAGAAGTCTTTTCCTACACCTATGTCTTGTAGTCTGCTACCAAGTTTCTCTTCTATCACCTCCAGAGTTTTGGATTTCACGTTGAGGTCTTTGATCCATTTGGAATTGACTTTTATACAGGGTGAGAGGTAGGGGTTTAATTTCATTCTTCTACAGATGGTGATCCAGTTTGGCCAACACCACTTGTTGAAGATGCTGTCTTTCCTCCAATGTGTCTTCTTGGCCTCCTTATCAAATATGAGATGGCTGAAATTGTATGTGCTCAGGTTTGGATCTTCAGTTTTATTCCATTGGTCAACTGGTCTGTTTTTGTGCCAGTACCAGGCTGTTTTTATGACTATAGCTCTGTAGTATAGTTTTATGTCTGGTATAGTGATCCCCCCTGTATTGCTCTTTTCACTCAGGGTTGTTTTGGCTATTCGGGGTCTTTTGTTTTTCCAAATGAAATTGAGGATTTTTTTTCCCAAACCTGTGAAGAAGCTCTTGGGGATTTTGCCCAGAGATGCAGGGATGGTTCAACATATGAAAATCAATAAATATCATCAAGCATATAAATGGACTGAAAGACAAAAACCACACAATCATCTCAATTGATGCAGAGAAAGCCTTTGACAAAATCCAACATCCTTTCATGCTTAAAGTCCTAGAGAGAATTGGATTGAAGGGATCATACCTTAATGTAATCAAAGCCATATACAGGAAACCCACAGCCAATATCATCCTAAATGGGGAAATGACAGAAGCATTCCCCTTAAGGGTAGGAACTCGGCAAGGCTGCCTCCTGTCACCACTCCTCTTCAATATAGTGCTTGAATCCTTTGCTAGGTCAATAAGGCAAGAAAAGGAAATTAAAGGAGTTCTAATAGGAAAAGAGGAAGTCAAGCTATCCCTTTTTGCTGATGATATGATTGTCTACTTAAGGGATGCTAAGAACTCCACCAGGAATCTCCTAGAAATGATTAATAGCTTCAGTAAAGTGGCAGGATACAAAATAAACCTAGAAAAATCAGTAGCCTTTCTCTACACCAACAGTAGGCAACTGAAGAAGGAATACAAGGAGACCTTCCCACTCACAATAGCCTCAAAAACAATAAAATACCTAGGAACAAACCTAACCAAAGACACCAAGGATCTCTACAACAAAAATTTTAAACCTCTGAGGAAGGAAATTGAAGAAGACATCAGAAGATGGACAAACCTCCTACGCTCGTAGATTGGGAAAATAAATATACTAAAAATGTCCATTCTACCTAAACTTGTATACAGATTTAATGCTCTTTCTATTTTTCCAATGTAGGCAACCAGGGCTATAAACTTACCTCTTAGGACTGCTTTTAAAGTATCCCATAGGTTTTGTTGGGTTGTATTATCAATGACTTTCAGTTCCAAGAATGCTTTTATTTCTTTCTTTATCTCTACCTTGACCCATTCATTATTCCGGAGTGTGTTGGTTAGTCTCCATGTATTCTTATAGATAGTAGGACTTATCCTGGTGTTGATAGTAAGCTTTATTGCATTGTGGTCTGATAGAATGCATGGAATTATTTCAATCTTTTGTATTTATAGAGGTTACTTCTGTGTCCCAGTATATGGTCAATTTTGGAGAATATTCCATGGGGTGCTGAGTAGAAAGTGTATTCTCTGGTATTAGGGTGGAATATTCCGTAGATGTCTGTGAGGTCCCTTTGGTGTATTGTGTCATTCAGTTCAGATGTCTTTCTGTTTATTCTTTGTGCTGTTGACTTGTCCAAAGGTCTCAGTGGGGTATTGAAGTCCCCTACTATTAGTGTATTGGGGTTAATCTATGCCTTGTGATCCTGGAGAATTGTCTTTATAAAGTTTGATGCACCAGAGTTTGGTGCATATACATTCATAATTGTGAAATCTTCTTGGTGAATTGTTCCTTTGATAAAAATGAAATGGCCGGGGCTGGAGAGATTGCCTAGCAGTTAAGAACGCCGACCGCTCTTACAGAGGACCCGGTTTCAATCCCCAGCACCCACATGGCGGCCAAGAACCGTCTAAAACTCCAATTCCAAGAGAACTCCAGTTCCAGGGGAATCTGAGACCCTCTTCTGACCTCCACGGCATTGCACTACATGAGTGCACAGACCTGCATGCAGACAGTACATTCATACACATACAGAAATAAATATAATTAAAAAATTTAAAAAATGGAATGGCCTTCTTTGTCTCCTCTGATTTCTTTTACTTTGAAGTCTATTTTGTCTGATATTAAAATAACAACACCTGCTTTCTTTTTAGTACTATTTGCTTGAAATCTTTTTTTTCCATCCTTTCACTTTAATGTGGTGCCTGTCCTTGAAGGTAAGATGTGTTGCTTGTAGACAGCCTATCAATGGGATCTGTTTCCTAATCCAATCTCCCAGTCTGTGTCTTTTGATTGGGCATTTAGTCCATTAATATTTAAGGTTATGACTGATAGGTTTGTGTTGCTTCCTTTTGCCTTATTATCCCTTTGCAGTTTGGGTTTAGGTTTTTACTTCTGCAGTTATGCTTTTATTGATTTCTCTTTCTAGGTGCCTGGTGATGGTTGCTCCTTTCTTCTGTCCTTTGAATTGCTTATTCTCTGAAGGGTTGGTTTTCTGGACGTGTATTATTTCATCTTGTTTATGTCATGGAAGGTTTTTCTCTCTCCAACTATAATCGACATTTTTGCTGGGTATAGTAACCTGGGTTGGCATCTATTTTCCTTTAACAGTGGGAATGCTTTGCTCCACGTTCTTCTTGCTTTCATAGTTTGCACTGAGAAGTCAGTTGTAATTCTGATAGGTTTCCCCTTGTAAGTAACTTGTTTTTCTCCTGTGGCTTTCAGAATTTTGTCTTTTGGGGGGTGTCTAGCATTTTAACTGTGATATGGGGTGGAGAGTTTCTTTTCTCATCTTGTCTCTTTGGAGTTCTATGTGCTTCTTGTTTTTGTATTGGTTTGTCTTTTTATAGTTTGGGGAAATTTTTTATCTATTATTCTGTTGAAGATCTGATCAATACCATTCTGTTGGGATTCTTCTCCTTCCTCTATTCCTATGATGAGGAGGTTTGATCTTTTCATAGTGTCCCATAGTTCCTGGTTGTTCCACTTTTGTGTATTTTAAATTTTTTTCATAGTCTTTACTTGAGGTTTTTAGTTGTTCTGTGTTATCTTCCAGGTCTGATATTCTTTGTTCTGCTTCCTCCATTCTGCTTCTGAGGCTTTTTCGATTCCTTTCCTCTTAATTGAATGAGTGTTTGATATCCTTTTTTATTTCATCTTGTGATTTCTTTAGTATTTCCACTTCCTTTTAGAGCTTCTCAATCTCTTCCTGTAGCTCTTTGCTTCACTGGTTGGTTTCCTTACCTTTTCAACATGAGATGTTTTCCATGTTTCCACTTCCTTCTGGAGTTTGTCATTCTCTCTCTCTCTAGGTTCTTCTTGAGTTTTTCATTCTCTTTTCTTAATTCTTTGACTTGCTCTTTATAGTCTTGGTCTTCTTTAAGTATGCTCACAATTGTACTTCTAATATCTGTGTCCTGGGCCATCCCTAGGGGGATCCCACTGTAGGAATCTTCCACAGGGTTGGTAGAGCTTGGTGTGGAATTATTCTGTACCTTTCCCATGTTGTCTATTCTTCGTGTCCCTGGCATGTGGGTTTCTCTTTGCCTGTATTCCAATGCAAATCCTAAATGCCTCTTCACTGTGTTGAAGGCTTGCTTTGCTTGCCTCCTGTGATGGTTAATCCTGGGTGTCAACTTGACTGGACTAAGAAACAAATAAGAGAAAAGGGATCTTCGGATTGGACCACCTCAACCCGGATGGCCCACCCCAAATGTGGGCGTTACCTTCTGCCAGAAGGCAGTATCTAAGGCCACAGCAGAGGGAGCTGGTCCCTCTTTTCTCCTGTGGCTTTCCTCTCTCATTTGGTGAGTTTGTCCTGCTGCTGTGATCAACCCTTCGGATCCCAGCGTGTACTGAGACCAGCAGATCTCCTGGAATCCATCAGGCCTTCAGCACCAGATTGGGACTATGAGACATCCAGCCCTGCAGACTGAGCAGTTCTCTGGACTCTCTGCCTCTCCAGTGTGGTGCAGCTACTGTTGGACTCCTTGAAATCTGTCACGTGAGCAAATCAATAAATTGTATATAGCTATATATTTGTCCTGTTGCTTCTGTTTCTTTAGAGAACCCTGACTAGTACACCTCCTTTAGATGTCTTCCTTGTTTGTTTGATTGATTTGTTTTTCTCCTTTTCTCCTTGCTTATGGAGTGTTGACCTGTCTAAGCTTTAGTCTTTTTTTTTTTTTTTTTGGTCTTTTAGAAGTCTAACTCACTCCTCCCTTTCTGTTCTGAAGGTTCCCCAAAGAATCCACTTGGAAACACTCCTTCAGCAATCCCAGTTGGCAGGGCATAAGGGGGGTTGCTGTTTAGCCCAGACCCCAGTACCTGTGCTTCAGGTGGTCTTGGGGAATCCCCAATCTGAAGACTCACACAAGCCCACCTTTTATACCAAGTGGGAGGACAACTATGCCCCCACAGCCACAGAAGCCAATCGAGATAATTCAATCAAACCAAACAATCCACCTGGCTGAAGCACCCAGCTCCTACCTGTGCTTCAGATGGTCTTGGGAAATCCTCAATCTCAAGACTCACACAGGCCCACCTTTTATACTAACTGGGAGGACAACTCCATCCCACAGCCACACAAGCCAATCAGACAATTAAATCAAACCAAACAATCTGCCTGGCTGAAGCACCCAGCCCCTACCTATGCTTCAGGTCGTCTTGGGAAATCCCCCTAGATTCTAAGGTGAATACTGATAGCAGACTTTGGTCCATATCACCTGTAATAATTACAGGAAAAAAAACTTTAAGGTGTACTTTATTCTGAGAGCTGACAATCTGGGAAGTCAGAGGGTATCTGCCTTACGTGGGTCTTCATTGATAGTGTATTTTAAAGAGAACCAGAACAAAAGCTATAAAACAAGCCATGATTTAATCTTGTCACTTGTGACAGGTTGTCAGCCTTGTCTCTGACCCTCTGCTTTTCTCTCATCATTGTCTCTCTCTCTCTGTGAAGAGGTAGATGGTTTGGCTACAAGACCACAGAGTCTTGCATGATATCTGACCCTGCCATGTAGACAAAAATTTGATACAGAACAAACTAAGTACTATCAGTGTATATCTACTGCAATGGTTACAATGTGTATATGGAGATTCTTTCCTACAAGACTTATGACTGTGCTCCCATGATATACATTATAAATGGTGCTTAGTTGTTCTCTGTCATTCTGAACTGTAATAACCCATATCTCAAAGCATTGTTCCATATGAAAGATGCCAAATCTTGATGCTGAGCAATTAGTCAATTGTTAGTTTGGCTCCTTATAAACGTCATTCTTGGGCACCAAGCATTGCATGTATATGTACCAGCAGACAGTTATGCCGAGGATGATAAGAAATAGAAAAAAACATTAGCATCCCCTGAAACTATACAACCCAGAATCCAGGAGGTAAGAAACGAATGTTCTACACAAAGAAACCCTCTTCATTAATGTCAGAGTGAATTAATGAAGAGTGTTTCTTGGTGTAGAACAGGTGTAGAGATGCTTTGACTTTATCATCTTACCATTGTCTGTCATTTAAGCAACATATGCCTTTAAACTACATATATCTGTGGTTATATTTCAGTAGTAAATAATCTATTGTAGGCAGATTTTTCTAGTAATGTTTCCCTAACTCGATTTAATTTCTTTCCAATATCTTCTATACCCTGAGATGTCATATCTCAAGGATTTTCCCATAACACAAAATGAGTGTTCCACTTATATTTTAGGAATCCTATCATTCTGAGATCACAAATATGATCATGAATGAAGTCTCAGATTAGATGTTCAAACAAGACATTGAGGTACTTTGGCCTTATGTATAAGAAATAGAAGAGTAATTGGTGCTATAGACAGCATTTCAGACCTTATGAGGAGAGTTCATGTCCACAAGGCTGAGGGAATCCTCTATCATAGGTTTCAGAGAATGTGGGGAGGTCCTATGTTATTTAGGGAGTGAGTGGCTCATAGCACACACATGAAGTAAGGTTGTCTCTGATTCCCAGGTGTCAGTGGAAGACAGAAAGATGTGAACATTTAGACAATGTGTGTTCTTCCTGTGGGATGTGACACATCCTTATAGGCTCTTATAGCTTAGAGTGCTTGGGAAACTTCCTTTTTCGACATGAACATTAAGGACTCTTGGACAACCACAGTAAGGAATTTGTCCTTTCTTTTACTGCAGCTGTGAAGATAAATAGGCTTCTGAAGTATCCCGAGTTGAACCCAACAGTGGAGGCATATTTCATAGTGATTCATAGGTGTGCTTTGCCACTGAACAGCAGTGAGGGAAATTTTCCCTTTTCCTTTTAATGCCAAGATTCAGGAAGGCCATTTACTTACCTAAACACACTGTGAGTCTTTGCAGGGTACAGGACACCCCAGTGCTATAATCACAGCATACCTAGAATTATGATTAGACAGACAGACACAACTGCTTTAATTCATGTACTGTCCTGTCAGATTTTGTGATGGCTCAATTTATTATCAAGTAATTAGTTTCAGTATTCATCAGAAACTCAAAGTTTGTTACCCCCACACCATTATGAGTTTTATCTGAGGCTCCCAGCAGCCCCTTTCAGGAGGGTAGTGAGTAAGGCCCAGGTGTTTGTCCATCTTGGGAGATAAGTAGCAACAATGGAGCCTACTAGATCAGCCATTCTCATGGTGTCATTCTGATAGGGTGAAGTTTCATGTTTTTAATTGAAGAAGTTTGAGGTGGACAAAGGGTGTGGGTACAATGGCTATTCATCATTTCATCATTTCATCTTGGTGGCCATTCATCATTTCCCATGTTGAAGGGGAATATTTTTCATGAGTATTGCCCAATGGGGGGCAGAGTAGCACTCTGACCAGATAAAGTTCTCTGTAGCTTCTGAGAAAGGGACACTATTCCAAATGTACACTCATTTTCTTTTGACTTTAGTTTCCCCTGCATATAGAGGAGTGAATGTTTATTCTGGCTATGCTCAAGACCTTACCCTTCCTAACCTGACAGAGCCAGTCAAAGCCATAAACAGTCATCTTAATAAAGAATAAAATTTTGTTTTCATGTAAAAACCTGGGCTCCAGCAGCTTCAGGAAGCTAGGCTTTGCTGCCAGGATTGATATAGCAATTTAAGAGAGGATTAATGATGAAAATTAGAGAAAGGAATAAAATCACAGATTTATTCAATAGTCACATTGGGAAGAACAAAGGAGGACAGTAAACCCTGCCCCAAGTGCATCTTCAGGATAGTCACATGAGGTTTAAATTTAATGGAGGGAAAAGGAAGTACTGGTCAACATGTCCTCTCTTCTCCCCTTGACACATCATTGTATCAGCGTTGCTCCATTCTGTAAAGTGGCCCCATTGGTTATTAAGTTCTTAGTCTGTTAGTCACTGATGGTGGAGCTTCACCCTCATGTAAAACTGTCATGGGGGATAGTTTATTCTCCAGGTTTTGCTCTTCTTGAATTCAATATTACTCAAGAGGACAAGTTAAAGATAATAACACATCTCAAGTCATTCAGCAAAAGTACAGACAGTGAAGGCAGATATTAGGCTTTCGTTCTGTTTTTAGTTAAACTGTATGCCCAAGTGGAGAGTCTATGTTTGTTTGATTGGCAAAGGCAGTTGCTAAGTGTCTCCTTCAGGGCCACCAGCACCACCAACTGGGGACCAAGTGTTCAAGCATGTATGTCTGTGGAGGACATTTAAGATTCCAAACATAGCAAGCATCTCTGCTAACTCTGGCAATTACCAAAAAAAAAAAAAAAATCTAATATATATGCATGCAGATATTTCAATGACTATGTTTTTAATTCATTTAAGAAAATAGTAGTATGATTACCTCATTATGTGATAAAATTGTTTACTTTTGCAATACCCAGTCTTCATAAATGACCTTACATGTATACATTCACAACTATTGCTTTACTTCAAGAACATTGTGCATTGTCAAGAAGATAGATTTGGCCAGTTTAATAATAATTATTTCTCATTGTTGTTTAAATTCTGTTATCCAAGGAACACATGATGCAATAGGTATTTACATATGTCTATGTGCATTTGAAGATCTTCTTTGTTGAAGTAACTATTAAGTTTTTTACTCTATTTTTTAATTAGGTTGTTCATTTTCATATTTTTGAGTTTTAAAATTTTTGTATTTTCAATAATGGTGCATTATGAGATGATTGTTCTCTATTTTCTTAGATACTGTGGTTCTATTTTTTATTCTATTCATTTTGTCAATTAGGCAGCAGATATTTTCACTTTTCATGAAGTTAAACTCTCTTGGTCAGATAACATTCAATGTTACAGAATCCCTGAGGAAAACAACTTAAAGGAGAAAAGATGGGTGTTTGGTTCTTAGTGTTTAATGGACAGACAAACAGAGCAGAGATAAAATTTACCCTGTAGAGATTTCCTTACAGTGACTTCCATCCTCTATCCAGGCCTGACTTTCTAAACTTTACATCATCATAAAGTAGTGCCACCAAGTGGGCATTAAGTCTCATATCATATGATTCTGCAATGGCATTTTAGACAGTAATAAAACATATCAATATTTAATTTCATTGACATTGTATCTAAAATGTTATATCAAGAGATATCTGGTTTTCTTCTATATTTTAAGATATTTAGAGTTTTATGTTTTCCATTTATGTCTACATTTTAATTTTAAAACTTTTATATTAGCGAATGTACTTTGTAGATTATACTACATTATATTAAGTTGATAAAGATAATGTATTGAGGTTTATTGTGCACTACAGTCATATTTATTCCTCATATTATCTCCCTTTGCCACCTCTTTTCTCTCCGTCTTTATCCCTAAATTTTCCAAATACCAGTCTTGCTATATATATAAACATATATACGTATATATGATATGAACGTCTACATGATTTCATGTATCTATGAAAATATGAGATCTACAAATGAGAGAAAATATGAAATTTGAGTATACCTTTTTCACTAAATAATCTGCACATACTTCCAATTCCCTATAAATAATGTAATTTCATTTTTATTTGTTGCTGAATAAAGCTCATTTTCATTATTCATTCATCTATTGATGAACACCAATGCTGATTCCTGCCAGACTCCAGGTCCAGACTGGTTCAGGACCTGAAGCGGGCGGTTGCAGGAGCGGTGAATGAATCAGAGTCAGGACATGGTGATTTTTTTTATTCGAGGCTCTGAGAGCGTGATGAGCTCTCAGGATGACTCATCTGGCAAATGCATTCTGAAGGTCTCTCAGGCTTCCAGGTTTATTTATAGTCCCTAATTCTAGTACAAATTAATTACACAACTATGCTAATTAAAATGAGACTGCAACTTTTCAGTAAATATTTTTTCAGAATGTTCATATTCATGATTGTGTTTTTTTACAAGGAACCAAAATGGATAGCAAACAGCAGGTATTCTGCCAACATCAGCATGTTCTCTATAAATTTAACATTTTCTATTTAAGTAGGTAATTTCCTGAGAGCTCTATTCAACCCTAAAGGTTACAGATTGTGGTTACAGGGTGCATAGGCTCCAGGCATGTTGACTTTTTTCATAGCTCTGAGAACTATTTACAAGTTACTTTATTTCTTTCATCTACATACAGGAGTCCATGGTTTCAGGTCTTTGGTGAGTTGATTTTCTAATTCTTTTATTCTTTTTTTTTTAATACATTGTATACAATCCCTGTAGCAGACATAACTGGCTTTTCTCATATTAGATCATTTACTATCCACTCAGATTCTTAATAATTGTCTTAATATAGGAAGTTTTTCTCTGACTACTTGATTCATTTTCTATTTTGAAGACACCATCATCTACAAGTGCAGTTTTTATTACCAATAAAATCATCTTATCAAGGATTATTGTACAATTACCAAAAACTATTGATTGGTTAAAGAGAGTTGAATCATCATTAGAAAATTGCTTTCTAATCATCACAGAGACTGGGGTTTTGGCTGTGAGGAACAAGAATGTCAAAGTGAATAAATCCACTAGAAATGGTTGGGGAGCTGACTTCCACCAGAGAATGATGAGCACTGGACTTTGTCAATAGTGGCCTTTTCTCTAATGGTGGCACCAGATTCCAAAGCTTGGCTATTGAGGATGAAGTTGCATTGATTAGTAAGCTGCCTTGGATTCTTTTGGGTACATCTGCTCCTAGCAGGGGTAAAGCAGGATTGCATGAAACTTCTATTTTTTTATTTTTTTGTGGAATCTCCATACTGATTTCCATGGTGGCTGGAGTAATTTACATTCTTACCAGAAATGTGTAGGACTTTTCATTTCTCTGTTTTCTTTTCAGAATTTATTGTTGTTTTATTAATGATAGTCATTCTACCCAGGGTGTATAGAACTTCAAATTACTTTTTAAATGAAATAAGGGCTGGAGAAGTAGTTCAGTGGTGAACACTGGCTGTTCTTACAGAAACCCCTGGCTCAATTCTCAACACCCACATGGCAGCGAACAACTGTCCATAACTCCAGTTCCATGGGATCCAACACCCTCTACTGACCTCACTGGGCATTGCACAACCTCAGTGCACTTGCATATATGAATTAGAGTAGCAAATAGCTGCCATAACATTCCCCGTAAACACTATTAAATCTCTAGTCTATCTGTTAAAAATATCCACCTTTCCAGCTTCACTGGTCAGTCATCTGGTCATGGGACCACCCCGGGGAAGGCAGGTTCACCTTAAGTCATATTAAATAGATAGGTGGAATACCTAGTGTGTAATGAGATAATGAACTTTTCATGTGTGGAGTCCTACCTCCCAGTGCAGTGCTTCTGGATCCAGCCACAGACATGTAGGTCTCTGTAAGTCTGCCCACTTTTCTGAAAAAGCATAATCTCGCCTTTTCTTCTAAATACCCCTTTCTAAACATGCTTGCTTCAATGCTTTCAGCTGTTCTGGCACCTTGTATTTTTAACTTTTCTCTAAAGCTTTTTTCATCCTGCCATGTGGCTGCCAATTGGCCGTGTGTCTGACCCCATGCAGGCTTTATCCTACACAGCCTCCTGGCTCTTTCCCTTCTCTTCTCCATTCCCCCCTCAAGACAGCTGCTGAGATCCCACTTGCCTGCCCAGAGGAATTTTCTCTAATATTCTAATTAAATTGTCCTGAAGCCACCATTTGGATCCATTCTTATTTTTTACTATTGATGAGATTAAGAAACCTCTAGGGGATGTTCTTTCTCCCTGATTTATATTGGAATACAAGGTAGGGCACCCCAAAATTCTAATAACCTATTTCTTTGGTGGCCAAATTTGAAGTACTTTGCCGTGGGGCATTTGGGGCTATGAACCACTTGGACCTGAGCTAAAGTTAAAAAATAAAGTTAAAAAGCCTTTCCCCTGTACTCTTTCTCAGGGTCGTTTGTTTGTTTGTTTGTTTGTTTGTTTGTTTGTTTTCTCCACCATGGGTTCTCTTCATGGAGAAAAAGAGAACAGACAGAGCGCCCTGGAATTTGGATCTTGGGCCTGTTGGACACCAAGCAAACATGAATTTCCAAGGCTGCTGCTTTCCTAACTGGATGCAAGCATGTTAAATTTCATTGAACAAGGAGAGCCATACACCATGCTCTGGAAGGACTCATGCTCCTAGAGCAACAGTGTAATGGGTGGTGAGCGACACTGACTCTCTTCCTTGGTTTGAGAGCATGTATCTTTTGGCCTTCATATTTGGTGCCTACATATCTGAGGATAATTTATCCTGTTATATCAAGGCTAGCTTGATATAATTTATCCTGTTATGTCAAGGCTAACTTAATTCAGCTTTTCTTTAAAAGTAAAAAAAAACGTTACTATAGACATTTAATCCATGAGATACATATACCCAACCGGACTTGTATCCTAATGAAGACGGGTTTATTTTATCATGGAGCTGAACTCACTAAGGTAGCCCTGTGTGTTGATCACCATAATGGCTAATGACCTCACCAAGAAGGAGGCAATCATGTGTTCTGGTCTCCATCTTCGTTGATGACATCATAGCCACATGCCTTGATTTCAATCTTTGACAGTAACATTTTCAAAATGGCAGTGACCCATCTGACCTTGCCACTATATTCATGCAACCCCATGGCATAACTGAAAACAGCAACACCCAGGAAGTTACTAGCACAAGTGAACTTAGGGAACAATGATAACCTGGGAATTCCTTGGACTGCAGACATTTAATCTAGGCCTAATCCTCTTGCAATTTATTTTTTGTTTTGGTTTTCATCTCGGATTCCTGATGTAAGAGCAAGAAATTCCAACATAGGTGCCTTTGTTGACACAAAGCATAACTCTTACCTCAGAGGGGCTAGAGATGGTTTATTCTGGAGCCAAATATGAACAACCATGGCTGGGAACAGAGTCACAGTTCATTACACCCAATTCCATGTTCTAGCATGGTAACAGTTGCAATATGGTTTTATATTAACAGAATAAAGAAAAGTCATAAATCAAGACACTTTTAAAATACATTGGTGAATACATTCAGTAGGCAGGTCATAGCAAACGGGGTGGTTTCTACTATAGGTCTCAGATGCTATATGATGATATTCTGAGCTTTTTGATTGGAGAGATCTGGTGATCTGCTAAGTTAACACATTTCAGAAGGTTTTTTGATCTGTTAGTTACAGGATGTTAGGTCAGGTACAGGACCAACGGCCTACTTGGATGAATCAACACACAAGATAAAATGTAACTAGGTTCTGAATCTGCACCATACCAAAAACTCTCCACAGTCATCAAAGTGTTAATGTGCAAGGTTGTTCAGCCTTGCAAGGAGTTCAGTCCAAGATGCAGGATTTTTCTGGGAACTTTCTTTCACAGTTACCCTCATTGGCTAGGTATCACATTTCATGCATGCAGGGGTCACATATTATTTATTCCCACATTGCTAGGAAGGCTTATTCCTAGAATGTGACGTAGACGAAGCTCAGCTTTAGGCAAAAGAGCAGTTAGTCTTCAGGAGAAAGGAATAAAGGATGGTAGAGCTAGTAAGAAAGAAATTCCTGGATCATAGGAAACTATTAGCCATCATCATCAGGATCTTTTTTTTTTAACATTTTGCCCTCTCTATCTGGCATAACACTTGCATTTGACATGATAGGATGAGTATACCTAAATTAAAATAACCAAGATCATTGTTTGGTCTAATGGAGTAAATGTAACATACTAAGGAAACATAACATGAAAACTTAGAATAACTGTTTGCCCTGTATTTACAGTTTTCTGTACTTTATGAATTATTTTACTTATATTTGGAGTATTTAAATAAATCCATTATCTTTTATATATGTATTTATTTTGGTTTTCTCCTTATATCAGTAGACTTTATAGTTATAACTTTCCAGAGTGTCTGGCTCTAACCCTATTTGTGGATAATGAATTCATTTGTATAGTTCATATAGCAATATTGGTATCATACCAGAGTCATTGTAGTGTTGTCCATTTCCTTAGTAAAATATAAATAGTTCAGTTATTTTTTATCCTGGCTATTTGTAATACATAAGACACATTACATGCCCATTTAGTCAAGGAACTTACAACTTTAAAATATCATGAATACTGTTGTTGTTAGAGTGGTGTTTTGTATAGTTTGGATAAGAAGAATTAACTCAAACATGGGTAATTTTTCTTAGAAAAAATAAGATTGTACTTCCTTGCTAAACATCAGAATACCTTATAGGGCCTTTTAGTCTAACTGGCTGGATTTAATTAAAATATATATATACTTTTATGACTAATATACAAAAATATACACTATAATATACAAATTTTAATTTGGAAAACTGGCTTTTATCCAAATTATACTGAATAATTAAGCAAACATACATAGTTTACAAAGAATGAAAACATTTGAATCATTTAAAAATGAAAACTAGCTGGGTAAGGTAGTGGTTCTAGGTAAGAAAATGTTAATAACAAAAACATTAGTATAAGGAAATAACATCATTATTTATGACTTAATTTAAACCAAAGTTGGCATTATTTTCATAGGAATATACTAAGTGAAATATTATCTATAAAGAGTTTAAAGTCCAAAAAAGAACTCAAAGAAACGTTTGGTTTCTTGGAGGTGCTGAATTGTCACATACTTGAAGATGAGTCTCTTCTAGCATCTCTGAAATCCATATGGATGAATTAGATGAAGTAGGCCCATGAGACTCTTAAAGTTCATCTCCTTGAATTTTGTAATATGAGAGCACGTTAGGAATACCTGGATGCAGTCTTTTCTCTTCAGATGAATGGAGTATTTGATGTGATAGTTCTTTTTTTCAGTTGATGAAATCCCCTAATTTTCTTTATCATTTTAAGGAAGATTCTGCAACTAATTCTGGATTTTTAGTAATCATATTTAAAAGCTCCTGTTTTCTAAACAAATTAACATTTAAGAAAAATTTTGTTGTTATTGTTGTATCCAATGATATGCATTAATTTTTACCTCAGTGTATCAAATTTTTTACTTTAAAGTTTTAAAAATCTTTATAATATAATCGATTTAATTATAGTCATACTTTTTTATGTTCAATTTTCTTATTTCTTCCCACAACATACTAATTAATTTTTAACCTTCCTTTGCCAAACAAACAACAGCAAAAGCATATTTCATATCTACTAAATGAAAGTCTTGGAGGCTATATTTAAAACATAGAAAACACATATGAATTCTTAAATACCAAACAGTAATAAAGACAGGTAAAACATAATTGTCTTGTGTTTTTTTTTTCTTATCCAATTTAAATTATTTGTTAAAGATTAAGTCGCTCTTTAAATGGGCTCTAGAATTTTCCTACTACTTATATTCGCACATTGTAATTACCATATATGGATGGAAGATATGTAGTCATATCCTAAAAAAAAAATGTAAAGTTATATCTTTATACCTGCATGCAACTTTACTGCTAAAATGTGAATCTCTAAATGTGTTTAGGAATCGACCTATAGTTTATTTTCAGAATTTGTAATTTTCACTTATGTGTGGAGTGTATATATGCACATTTTGGAATAATATAAAATAATAAAAGATTAAGTCGCTATAGTAAGCACTTTGAAATTAATTTTGGTAAAAAGTATTTACTTTTCATTCAAGTTTGAGGTATCCAGAAGATAAAATTGACATTTTACTTTCTTTTTCCATCTACTTATCTTTGTATTAGTTATGTTAACCATTTAACAAGCATTTTGCTAAAGCATATTTTTAAAATTTAAGCAGAGACGAACAATTATCTCAAATATATTATTATAGTTTAACACATTAACTTAGTTATAAACTTTAAGAAGTCATAAATTTTAAGATGTCTTTGTAAGCCTTGAAGCAGGTATTTCCGAATGACCAATTGTCTTTTCAAATGTTTAAATCTATTTTTACATACACTTGGGAAAGTTACGCACTTTGTCAAACTTGTTGGTTCTCTTTAAAGAGGCATTAATTACCAAAAATGTCCTAAATGCTTACATTTATAAATGCATAAGATATACAAAAAATATATTTAAAAGCAGTAAATAAGTGATCTTTCTTAATACTTGGAATAAAGTATTTGTCATATTAGGAGTGGAGAGCATGTTATCCAAGCAGAATTGAGAAAAGGATCAAGGAGATAATATTGTGATGAGGCTTTAGTGCATCTTATCCTGAAAAGATTCTTTAAATATTTAAATTTAAAACCTCATCTTAAGATCTAGATTTATAAACATAGAACTATTAGTCTCTTCTGGTTTTTTTTGTCAAAGTGGTCACAGTGATTTAATATCTCCACATTTTCAGTTACTATACTGGACATGTGGCCAATCTAACTTACGTCTGCTGGAGTTGGGGCCTCTTTCCATTAATTTTTAATTTTACTGTGAGTCAAAAGAAGTTGGGTTAATTTAACAACACCAGTTTATATAAATTCTTACTTATAAGTGAATTTAATGTGAAGTAATATATATATTAAAAAAATAAATTCTTGTAGACAGTGCCTTCGCATGCAGTCATAGATAAAAAATTTAACAAATTTTTAGCAACCAAGATCTTGTATTTACTTTTGCTGAAACTATATCTCTTGTAATTTTTATTATACATAGAAGACTTAAACATGAAAGGTCTTAGAAAATATATCTCCATGGTTTTTACGTGTAGTCTATGTTAGGCTATAAAGACACAAATCCCCCATAAAAGGCACATGAGACTTAAGTCACTCTGGGAACATGATTTACTTCTGGAATTGCCAGGATGGGCTACCTGTTGTCACGTGATGGAGTAGTAGCAACAAGAGCAGCATGGTGATTGAGGCCCACCCATGGGGTGGGACCTCAGGTACAGGGGAAGTGATCAGAAGATTGACAGCCTCTGGAAGAAGTGGACATCTATATGTCCCTTGGAATTCTGGGAAGCCCATATCTAACATTCTAGCCTTTTGATTATAAGGGAATGGGATGCTGTTCTCTCTTCTGTATCTACTTCAGAGCTGAGGGGGGACGAAGTCTCAGGGGAACAGGTATCAGGCTGAAGGGTTAGAATCTAGTTTCCCATCTTGGCTGCTCTGGGTGCCTAGTGGTTTTGGTCCAGATCGATATTAGCCTGTAGTTAGTGGACATTTTCTCTGGAACTGAAAAGACAAGCTGGCTGAGTCTTATATAAGTATAGCGGTGCAGGTACTTCACAGTACCAATGGCGTGGGGAGGCTACTGGGTGCATTAGCAACTGGACGGTCCCTGTCTAGGGTCTCCAGAGGGAGACAGGACCTTTACTCTATTTCCGAGGAACTGGAAAAAAATTTTAGTACACTGAGCTCTAGAATGAGGGCCAGTATAACCATGAAACTATAAAAGGTGGTATTTTCTGGCATGGACCAGTAAATCTGTCACCTCTCTCTGAGATATTTTCTAACACGACACAGTAGGTTTCTAACTTGGCACAGTAGGTCTCTCACCCATCTCTCTGGTAATAAGTTGTTTCATTTTCTGTTCTTTTGATTATAGTTTTCTGTTGGGGTGTTTAAAACCACACAGTTAACACAGATAAATAAAATTAGTTTTGGTGTTAAAGTCAGTTGAGGTTATGGTCCTTAGGGGGTCACTCGGGCCTTGTGCCTGGCTCTTTTCACCAGTTCCATCTATGTGAGGACAAAGTCAGGTTTTGCTTGACCAGAGCTTCCCTTTGAAGCATGAAAAGTTTCTTCTCTACATAGACTTTCCTCACTTGACTGGACACTAGCCAGATGAAGTCCTTTTAAGTGAATCTCTAAGACCTCCCTGGCCTGGGATGACTGGTGACTCACTGTGATAGGGCATGTAGAAAGGTGCCGATGCAAAACCTAGAACTTAAGTTGATCTTAGAGAGTAAGGGCCAAAAGATTGTCCCTTCAAATCCCTGTTGCCAAATCAGATTGGAGCTTTAAGTATGGTTGCTAAATCTCCAAGAGGATCATTTGAATGGGACTTATTTCCTCTGGTCCTGCACCATAAAAATAGATAAGGGGAATTGTAGTCAGTGACTCTCCCTTCAGATTCAAGTTCTCACTATGGCAGACACATGCCTTACTGGGAATATATCATTCTATGACCTCAAGGATTTTAACATGGGCCCACTTATTGCTAGAAAATGAGTCTTATTCGTAAAGCTCTGTGTTTGACCCGTAATACACTCTGTATATCTGCAGGTTACTGAAATAGCTATTAATATCACCACTTTTATTTGAGTAAATTTTGCATGTCATGTTAATGTCCTCATTCAACCCTGATACACTTTTGAACAAGGATGTGAACAGGGATATGATACAATCTCCCCCATTGGGAAGAATTGGTAGGTATGCTGCTCTTAGAAAAACAATTAAACTTGTATTCTAATATAGGGAGCTAAATCTTAGCCGTATTAACAGTAGCTTAGTAGCCTTGGGGAAGGATCATTCTTCCGATGCTTCTCTCTGCAGCAAGGAACATAGCCTCAAGGAGAAAAGTAAGTGAAAAGTAAATGGGGGGAAATGGGGTGGACAGGTAAATACAGCAACAGACCCAGAAACTAAAACAGAAACAGCAAGTGATGGACATAGTCACAGGAACAGAGAAACAGAAACACTATGACATACAACCTGGACACATAGGAATTGGGCAGCATCATAATTCCAAAACTGAACTGTAAACTTCGGAGAAGAAGAAGAAGGAAATAATCTAACTGACAAGTAATAATTTGTGATTTATAATTCCAAGTAGAACCCATCCAGGATTAAGCCGCAAGATTTTATTTCAAATAATTTTTGCATTCATTGGAAAGGACTGTTGTAACAGAAGAATTCAAAAATAGTCTTGATATTGACAAAAGACCATATAATGGATAGGCTTAGGGAATTTCTTAGAGTGAGATCACAAAACTAAATAGGGAAAATGCAGGGGAAGGGTCAGTACCACTAGGAGAAGGATTTTTTGTCTATTAGAGACCTTCATACGCAGGTACCCAGATAGCGTGATAAACCAGACAGATATGGCCTCAAGGAAATACGACATACAAACTGGACATGGGGATAAATGTCAGTGATCTCAGTGCAAAGAAGGTAGAGGCAAGACAAGAGTACCCATAGTTCAAGGTCATCGAGGGATACACAAGACTATCAGAAAAGCATGAAAGAACCAAAGAAAGACTGAATGAAAGGAAGGAAGGAAAGAAGGAAGGAAGGAAGGAAGGAAGGAAGGTAGGTAGGAAGGAAGGAAGGGAGGGAAGGAGAAAAGTACAGAACAGAACAATGTACTTTATACCTCATTCCTTAGGCTCTGTGTTATCTTTTCTTTTTCTCGAAGAATCTCTGATATGCTGATAGCAACTCCTACCATGTCTATCATGGGATTTAATCCCTTACCACTCCACAGAACCTCCTTCATGAGAGTGGGTCTGCATTGCTCACTTAACAATTCTTTGCACATAGTTTGCTGCACACCCACACAGGTGCTATGTAACTAATGCCAACAGAATCAGTTGGAAGCAATGTCAGAGCATCTTGTGTTTTCATTGATGAAAAGGGATCACTGAATCTCAGCCTCACTGATCAGACAACACAGTGTCTTTCCATTCCTATAGTCATGGAAGTTTCTTCACTGTGAACCAGGAAATCAGAATAATATCAAAGGAAGAATGCAGAAGAAAAGTTTCCAGATTCCCAGTGTCTGACAACTATGTTACACTTATTATACAGGGGACAGCCATATGTGATCCTGTCATGATAGAAGCCACATTAAGAAATTCAGAATTTTCAGTCAGGTGTGGTAGTGCATTTGGGAAGTAGAGGAAGAAGGATCTCTGGGGAATTGAGGCCAGCCTGGTCTACAGCCCAGCTGAGATTATAGGGAGACCTCATCTCCAAAAAAAGTAAATAAATAAATAAATAATAAAATAAACAAAAAAACAACAAAAACAAACATAAACAAAAAAACAAAATCAGAATTTTCTCTTTGAATCCAAAGACATGGTCCCATGGTTCTCCACAATATGTGATCTGAACTCAGTGAATACTTTTTTGTTTCCAATACATTGTGTCTGAAGCCACATGATGTGAGTTCCTGAGATGAAAGACCCATCAATAGGTTTTAATTGTTCAGTACCCAGAAGTAACCCTCCTTCTTTACTGTCAACAGAGACATAATTTGGTTAACGTATCATAGACACAGTGTGTAAAACATTCAAAGAAAATATCTGTATCAAAGGAGGCCATCTTGTGCTGCCTTGTGGCCTTGAGTGTACCCATTAGCTCAGGACAAAGTTCAGCAAATCTATGGAGATTCGAGCCATGTCATCACAGCACTCCAGTTCCAGGGTCAACTGTTCAGCTCCCCTGTGTGATGCAGAAGGTCCTGGAGGATGGCTATGGCGATGCCATTGTCAGGAGCTGACCTTGATGAAGTGGGAGAATTGGCGGAGGGTAGACTGGTGGCCACTGAGCAGAGTCATCCATCCTACAGCCTTCCAATTCCAGGTTCTGCAAAGTGTCTGAAACACTGTCTAGGAGAGGCACAGAATAATAAGAATCTCTCACGTCCAACTCTGCACTAAAAAACGCTTCCACAAAGACACAGAAATTCAAATCTTACTGTGAAAACTGGCAGTGAGTGATGGAGAGGATCTTAAAGAAGAACTAAAGAGATAGACCAGAGGTTGGTTCTGGATAATGGTGCTGGAGAGTGTTACTGTTACAGAGAGGTTGAGAAGGCCATGTATCCCAAGGTAGCTCTGACCATATAATGGAGGTCAACACAACAGGTGTATGCTGCCTGTAGAAGTCTCATACAAGTCACACCAGTCTAAGCCAAGGTGTGTCCGATCCACTGTGGGACTAGCTCAGTGCACAGCTCTGAATTTCCTATTCCTCACTATCTGGGAGGAAATCAATGCTGGCACATTAGCTCAAAAGGAAACACACAAGAATGACACATCTAAGAAAGATATGACATCTAAGAAAAATGTCTAGAAGGGCTCACTGACATCTGACCCTATCATAGCCTCTATCCCTATTCAGTATGCAGCACTGACACTGACCTAAACTCAAGCATCACCCGCTTCTCATCTACTCAGCTCCTACTTGTGCTCAAAATGACATTTCACATTGGAAAATTAGATATACTGGTACCTTTCCACATAGGTGATGAGCACAGAACAAACCTGGGGAACTGTGCAGGGGTGAGTTCTCCCCTCCTTTGTTGCCTTCTTTTCATATTCCTTTCCCAGGAGGCAATTAAGACACATCCCTATTAGACGCTTTCAAAACTGTTCTTGTGGAGCCATACTGGGAGAAGTCTGCAAAGAATTTTCAACTGGCCCAAGACTAGAGAAAAAGAGGCCTGGGTGGACAAACACACCCCATATTTAGTTCCAACTCCTAGATATACTTTACTGGAAAATTTTCCAACCCTTCATCATGGTATGGACTGCTGGTGTACAAAGCTACATCTTGGTACGGCACAGCTATAGGGATTTTTTTTTTCCTCTGGGTCCTCTGTAAGCAGTATTTTTGTTGTCAGTACTGAGTGTCCACAGAGGATTCCCACATGGTAGGCAAGACATCTTTTCCTGGGCTGCATCTGTAGGGCTGGCTTGCTTCCCTGCATTCAGTTCTTCTTCACTTCTCCCTGGTCCATGCCTAGTGTCTGGACACAAGGACAGGCTCATTCCACTGTGGCTGCATCTACACTTAGCCGTCTTCCACATCTGACTCTCTTTTTCTATTAGGACTCAGTATAGGCCAAAGCTTAGGCATCCATCTAAGATGATGACATAAGAGTCCTCTGATCCACCTTTGTCTCTTTCTCCCTGACCTCAGCTATCTCTTCCCTGTACCCAAGCAGTCTCCTTTTGAACTTAGTAATTACTTGCTTACTTGTGGTGAGCCTTCTGTGTCACCAGCATACCTAGTCCATACATCAAAACCTGTAAGATCTCTGGGTAGGGGTCTGCATCAGGTTCCCCCACAAGGAGGTTGGGAGGGGCTAGACTTGTACCATCACACATAGGATCTTGGTTTGTCTGCTAAGAAAGGCTTCCTTGAACAGTGATAGGGAAAGCTCCACTGGGAGGTCCTTGAGGGCAAAAACACCAAGGTCTCAGCTCTTGGCATCTTCTTCCTTGCCAGCTCCAGCAATGTGGGTGGAGTCTGCACACCATCCTGATGGATCTTCAGTCAAAAGGGGAGGCATTCAGGAAAAACACATCTTTTCTGACTGAATCTTTGTTCTTAGTACTGTTGGTGATGTTCTTATTTAGGATTTTGGACAGGGTCTCCCTAATCCCAGACTGACTAAAAGTCACTATGTGGACCAGACTGGCATTGATTACACAGAAATCTGCTGCCCCTTCCTCTTGAGGGCTTAGATTAAAAGCACACCACCACACTTGACATTTCTGGCTAAGTCTTACTCGCATCTTGAAGATGTGAGGTCGCTTCTTCTTGCTTCAGCCCCACACCTCCCTGCCAAGTTGGGTTCCTATCCCTCTGGACCTGTAAGCCAAAATAAATTCTTAGTTGCCTTAGTTATGGAATTTATTTTATAAAATATTTTTATTACTTTTATGTTATTTTATGAAAAAGATTTTATTGCCCGCTGTATGTATCTACATGCACCCATGACGTGCAATGTCCACAGAGGTCAGAAGAGGGTCTCATATCCCCTTGAATTGGAGGTACAGATTGTTGTTAGCCAAGATGTGGGTGCTGGGAATCAAACACCGGGCTTCTACAAGAACATCTAGTGCTCTTGAACATGGACACATCTCTCCCACCCTGGTCATGGTATTTTATCACGGCAATAGAAGAATAACTAATACAAACTCCTGCTACATCCACAGGAGGTAGAGCAGAAGGTACAATAAAGAACAACATGTGTTTGCAAGTCCTTACTACATCCATAGGAATTAAAGACCAGACCAAAGGAGGTAGAAGACAGAATTACAGAGGAGACGTGATCTGATTTCTGAGATAGAAGCAGCTTAGGGTTCTGTGCTATAACACTAACTACCCACTTGACAGGATAATCTCCAGAGCAATTCATTTTCTTACAGATGTCATAATTTCATTCCATGTTACTTTATCACATTCATCTCTTCATGAGCACTTGAGTTCATTCCACTCAGCAACATTTGATGGCTCATTTTCTTATACATACATGGCAGAATTTGTTGCTATTTGTTTTCTTGACCACAGCCATTGACTGGAAGAGATAGAATCAAAAAATAGAATTTAACTCCATTTCTTAATGTTTGACTAAAGCTGTTGAAAACGTTTTAGACATTTATTGACAGTTTGTGTTTAGTTATTTGAAGTGTCTACTCATTTCCACTGTGTGCTTATTGCCATTTTGTTGTGCATCATATTCATCCTTTTATATACTCCACATATGAATCCTCTGAATATGTCCATACAAAAGATTATCTTCTGGCTCCATTGGTTTTTGCTTATGTCAGTGCTATGCAATCACAGCAGCTCGTTATTTGAATCTAGCTTTCAGTTTTTATTTCTTAAGCTTTTAAGAGTCCTATTCAAGAGGGTAAATTCAAAAGTCATGTCAAAATAATGTCTCATTAAGATGATGAAAGAAGAATAAGATATCTGTCAGCTATGAACAATGGAGTTAATAAAAATATCATGGATTTCAGAAAGAAGGGAAATCTAAATAATGTATTAAATTGAAAAGGTGAAATGTGGTCTCATTTTCTATCTATGGTAATGGCTAGCAAACAATAGTTCCATGTTTCATTTAGAGGGCAGGGATGGATTATACTACAGAAACATTAAAAACAGGAGACCTTTACAGATATGGATGGCATTCTTGTATAAACAGTTGTAAATATTATACAAAGATACTATTAACTGAGGAAGGAAAAAAAAAGGAAAGAAGTGAATAACAAGCATTAAAAAGAGAGAAATGTATTTGAGCAAATGAATATTAAATATCAGAGGAGGAAATGGCAGAGAGATAAAAATATAACTAAGCAACATAATGATAATAAAAACTAATGTATGACAGTTAACTACTGGGTCAATTAATTTGTTCAAAAATAAACATCAAGCTGTCCATCTTATGCATATTTTCAAACTACATTCTTCAATACAAATGAGATGGTACAAGGGAGAGTGAGAACCAGAGATCAAATTACCACTGAACTCACCACAGGAACTGAAAAGGCAAGGCATACTAAGAATACACACAATAATGTTTGTACATGACAGAACTATATTAATATATAATATACATATATATGAACAACTAAAAGTGAATAAGAATGTCATATAGATAAACTTATTATATTGTTCCCCTTTTAGCCATGTGTTTGACAAGATGAATCCCAGTTCAGAAAACATATAAAATTAACAGAATATCTGTTCTTCACACAGCCATGGACACAGCAGAGCACACCCCTGATGAGTCTCAGCTCAGAAGCAGAAGGAGGCAAGATCTCCAGGAGTTGCTTACAGAAGTGGGGTTGTCTGTTGAATACTGGCTGCCTAAGATTCAGGAACACCTGGGTGTGACCTGTGCCCAAGCCTTACAACACTTAGAAGAAGAAGACCTCCAGAAGCTGAAATCCCAAGTACAACATTCATGGGAGAAAAGGGCCCTGGAAAAGCTATTTGCACTCTCTCAGTCAAACAGTCCTCCAGAGTTAAAGGAACTTTCAGAGGACTTAATAAAGAAAATTCAAGTAATGGAGATTCCTGAAGGAAACTTGCCACTGTTTGAAGGGTCCCCAAGTACCATCACAGAAACCAACCTAAAACAACGCAGTCTCACTGAGCTAACTCGGTCCCATAGGCAAAACCTCCCAGACAGAGATCTGATAAAACAAGCATCTGGAGGTCTTGCACTACAGGGAATTTATAAAACAAATGAACAAAGTGATCTGATACAGAGGAGAGAGAAGCTACTCAGGGTCCCAAAGGAGTTCTCAATCCTTGGTCCTGAACAGGGTACAAGGATGGAAAGTAAAGAATTCACATCTTCTCATGCAGAGTCCATATTCACACAGACTATAGAGAAGTTGGGCTTCAGTGTAAACTCCTCTGTCAAAGGTGGAGGCTGGGGATTTAGTTTGGAAGCTGGAATGGATAACAGCAAGGATTCAGAATCCAAGGATGCCCACCATTCACATTCTGAAAGCTCTTATTTCTGCTCATCCAAGTTCAACTACATCCCCTTGGCCACCTGCCACTTTCCCATTGACCAGATCCAACTCTCCAAGGCTGCTCTCCAAGAGCTGAAGACTATTGAAGAAATCCTGGGTGACATTACAAACACAGACAGAGTCTTGTTGCTGAGGCACAGAACAGAAAGCTTCTTCCACAGGTTTGGCTCTCATGCTAACCAAGGGCCTGTGCACCTGGGAGGAATCTACTGCTGGAAGGCCATTGCAGAGGGATTCCAAAGTGAGCACCTGGAGGATGTGAAGCAGCAGGCAGCAGAGGTCCTGGATCTTTACATCAAGGGCAGCTACAGTGGCTTTGGGGTGAAGGTTGGTGGAAGCATTAATATGTCAGACACTCATTCAACAACAACCTCTCAGAACACAACGAGTCAGAACTTCCAAAATAAAGTCCAGTTGTCTGTGGCCCATACAGGTGGACCACCAGAAGCAGAAGGACTTGTACAGTGGAAAGATGGACTTGTGGCCAGCAATCAAACCTGGGCTGTCATTGACCGGGGACTTCAGCTGCTTCCCATTTGGGACATCATCCTCTCCAACCACAGAACTGATTTTAAGGACCCCTTTCAGGTGGCTAACTGCCTGAAAGACAACTACACTGCACTGACCTGCCTCCCTACTCAGATCAAGGAAGGAGGAGAATTACTAAGTGCTAGGAAGGAAGCTAGGCATTTCCTACAGGGGGTGAAATCCTGGGAGGTTTCTGATCCTGAGCAGCAGCTTCAGAAGCTGATACATTTCATGCAAACAGTAAGCCAAAAGACAAGAGGTTATGACATTTGGATTAATACATGCCTCACAGACTGGGATCTGCAGAATTTTTTGATAAATACTGTAAATTTTTGCAAAGAGTCATCCATTTATAAAACTTACTTTATTAAATCTCAGTTGCACAGCCTTCTAGAGCCTCATGTGTACAAAGTGAAAAACTTCCCTCAAGCACAGTCCATCATGAAGTGGATGAAAGAGTCAGAGTCAGAAGAAAAACAAATCTATATTACCCAGTTTTCAGAGTTCATCGAAGTCTTACAACAAATCAAAAAGACATACATGGAAGTAAACATTAAACATGATTCTCTAAAATCAGCAGAAGAAGCTCAAAGAAAGGCAACATATGAGTTCACTATAGCATTCAATTTCTTCTTGAATTTTTTGCAAGAAACAAAACAGAAAGACATACAGCTCTTGATGCTTTCTGTTGCTGCTGGCACAGGCTATCAGGTGGAATACAATATTTTTCAGAAACTCTTGGGATATGATGAATTAAATTTCCTCATATTGGAAATGCAAACTGCTGAAAACAAATATCAAGAACTAAAGAATATTTCCCAAGAAAGGGCACAAGCATTCCTTGTGCTCACAACTCTGACAGCCACAGTTGGAGTCACAACTCTATCTACAGAAGAGAAAACACGGCGTTTGGCATTAATAAGACAACATATGGGAAAAGCATTGTCCACAGAGTTGGAGCATGTCCTTAACAAACACGGATCACACCAAAAATGGGAAACATTAAAAAAAGACTTGAGATTGCTTTTGGATGGGAATTATAAAGACACTATCACTTCTTTGCAAATGGATGAGGTAAAAAAGCAATTGCAAAGTCTCAGGCATAAAAAGGAAGAGTCTTATAGACAAGAAACTAATGAAAGAAAATCAAAGGAAGTGATAGAAAGTGGACCTTTCCTAGACATCCTCCGGCGTCTAGGCCTGGAACATTACTACCCAAAAAGGATGAGAAGAGCCAACTTCCATCTCATCTACAAGACTTCTGTGTACAACACCCAACCCAAATCTGAACAGGAGCTTCCCTTCTACTTCCTACAAAAGCTACTGATGCTGGATTGTGGGTTGCGTTATCTATTCTACAAAGATGATGAAATCCAGGACCCTACAGTACCTGACAATCAAGAAAATGGGAATGTTGATCCATATGAAGAGTTCTTTGAAGAAAGTGATAATCTTGACACTTCAGCCACAGAATCCAGGCCCCATATCCACCCAATGGATATCCAGATGGCCATTTTTCACTGTGCAGATGATTTTGCCAGACAATATATTTTGGCAAAACTTTCCATGTGTCAATATGGGCTCCCCCTTGTGGTGCCAAATCCCAACACTTCTCAAATTGAATTTTCTCTCTGGTCTCTCAGGCAAATTAGGAAAAGTTGGCAAAACACAAGTAAATCACCAGAAGAAAAGAGCAACAGTCACAAGAATAAGCAGATGTGCAGGGTCTCTGCCCCCATTGTGTCCTTCATTAGAGTTGGAAATGGCCTCTCTGCTTCCAAATCTCAGATCATGAACACTCTTCTCAGTAAACGTAAGCACGACGTGTTTTTTCACAGACACTGCAGTGGAAGCAGCAAACACTGTGTCTTGATGGAGGGAGTGGTGGAAATCTGCTGGTTCTGTCCTGGGGGGGCAGGTGAGGACAGATTTGACAACTGTGTGGCCTTCACCAATCTTCATGGAGATGCCAAGGCACATAAGCAGCAGCTCGCCTTCCTGCAGGAGGTCTCTTCTCTCATTGTGATCCTCATGTCAACTTCTGATGACAATAAAGAAAACCGGAAAATTGTAAGAGACATGTTCCAGTCACCAAAACCATTGATCTGCTTGCTTGATGACAAAGAAAAGGGCATTGCTAATAATCCTGGAAGAAAATTGAAAATTGGAATCAGGAATAGAAATGAGGCAGAATTAACAAAAGAGCTCACAGCTGCCATCCAACACTTGCTCAATTGCTCTGACACTATTCTCTGCTTGGAAGATTGTGCACAGATTGCTCACAAACAAAGATTCCTTGTTGATGAAGACCAGAGAGCCTGCCAGGAAGCCAAAGAAAGAGCACAGACCATAATAGGTCTGCTAGAAAAATCAACATTGTCTCAGGTAAAGGAAAACTTCCTACCCCTTCAGGGACATTTGTGGCACATGTGGTGTAATAAGGATAAAGAACTCTATCATCTGAGAGAAAAAGGAAACCTGAGCATTGAACAGCACAAGAGTGAAATTGAGACAGAAAAACGCAAAATACGTAATCAACAGTTAAAGAAAGCTTTTCCTCTGAATGATGTAATGTGCTCTGTTCTTATAATCCTTCAAGAAAATACAGAAACTCACAGAAAACTCTACTTTTTGCAGTGGCTGAGTCTCTTTTTTGAGAGCATGGCAAGAGGACACTTGGAAGATTTACATGAGAAACAAAGGTCTCTGTGGTCACTGGTACAGGCAGAAAAACAGAAGACACAAAAGAGCAACTCCCTGGAACTCTGGCAACATCAGATAGATGCCATCTCCACAGAGATCAGTGACTGTACCTTGGGAATTGAGCACCTTCTTCGAGAAGTATGCCAGATCTTTGAAGCTCTAGAAGAAACTTCCTCCACTAGAGATAGCCTTTTCCTCTGCCTCCCCCAAATTGCTGCGGACCTGATGATAGCTGGTGTTCCCATTGAGCTGATGGATGGGGACGCTTCATATGTGCCTCTGAGGTGGGTGGCAGCTGTTTTTGACAAGATCTCAGAGAAACTTGGAGACAAACGGCTGTTTGTTCTCTCTGTCCTTGGCCTGCAGAGCTCAGGGAAGTCCACCCTGCTGAATGCCCTTTTTGGGCTGCAGTTCACAGTCAGTGCAGGCAGGTGCACCAGGGGGGCCTACATGCAGCTCCTGAAGGTAGAGGATGCATACACAAAGGAATTCGGCTTTGATTATGTGCTGGTTGTAGACACAGAAGGACTTCGGTCCCCAGAACTCAACAACAAATCGCAGAACAGGGACAATGAGCTGGCAACCTTTGTCATTGGACTTGCACACTTGACTCTGATCAATATTTTGGGGGAGAATCCTTCAGAGATGCAAGATATCTTACAAATAGTTGTGCAAGCCTTTCTGAGGATGAAACAAGTGAAAATATCCCCCAGTTGCCTGTTTGTCCACCAGAATGTGGGAGAAGTTGCAGCTAAAGACCAAACTATGGAAGGTCGACGGAGACTAGAGCAGAGACTGGATGAAATGACAGCATTAGCTGCTGAACAGGAAGAGTGCTTACATGTCACCCGCTTCACTGATGTCATCAAGTTCGATGTCAATAATCACGTCTACTACTTTGCCCATCTCTGGGATGGGAATCCCCCAATGGCCCCTCCCAATCCTCGATATAGCCACAATGTGCAGGAACTGAAGGGCAGAATCCTGTTGACTGCCCAACAGGAGTCCAGGAGAAGCATCATGAAGATCTCAGATGTAAAGTTCCGAGTTCAAGATCTGTGGAATTCTCTGGTCAGTGAGAACTTCATTTTCAGCTTCAAGAACACACAAGAGATCATGGCCATGAGCAAGCTGGAAACCATGTATAACCAGTGGACATGGGAGCTGAGGAGCCATATTCTGGACTTACAGAACCAGCTGAACAATCAGATCCAGAATGGGAAAATCGTCACACTCACAACTGCCATGCTTGAAAATCCAGTTAACAAGAAATATGAAACCATCAAGCAAGAATTTGAAAAATATTTTCAAGAAGACTCTGAGAGTGAAATATTGATTCAATGGAAAGCAAATTTTGAGCAGAAGCTGCTAACTCTTAAAGACACACTCATTACAGAAAGCAGGAGGAAAGCCAGTGAACTTATTAGTCTTAAGAAAAACCATGAAGTTCTGGATAAACAAAAGATAAAGTATGAAAATGAATTATTAGAGAAGAGCCAAAAGTTGGCTTTAAGTGTGAAGGGTAAAGAATTAAGTGATGAAAACTTGTACCAAAAATTCAATCAACTTTGGACAAACTGGGTCTACCAGGTTTCCTTGTCGGTCCCTCCTGTCAAAGAGCCTGACATTGATTTGGATTTTGAAAACATCCTTTTTGAGTATTTCAAAAAGGAGAAGAACCTGTCAGAAAAACTAAACAGAAATGCTGAATGGAATTTTCAAATTAATTATGATGAACATATAAAAATGAGAAGAAATTTTGTTGGTGTCAAAAGGAAATTAGAAACCCATCATAAAGAGTCTATCAGTAAGACCACTAATAACATTTTTTCAAGATTTTCAGAGACAATTAAAAAAATCTTTGCACAACAGCGTGATTATGATCAGAATGATTTCCATGAAATCCTGAGAATAATAGAAAAAGAAGTAAAATCTCTACCCCCTGAGGAAGAATACACATTTACAACCAATTACAGCATTGATTTATCTGTGTGTTTGTTCCAAAGAGTATCAAATATATTTAAGGAAATGCACAAGGAATTCAAGAAAGCACATGACCCTGTGAACTATCTGGAAAGGAAGAAAGATGATTTCTTCATGAGCTTTAAGATCTCCTGTCAAGGTGCAACTTCCATCAAATCCTTTGCTGACTTTCTGTGGCTCAAGCTCATTGCTGCTATCCCTGACACCTTATGGGGGAAAATGAGTCTAAAAATAGCCACAGACATGCGAGCTAACTGTCCTGAGTTCAATGGAAACAGATCTAACCTGGAAAAGCATATTCTCTCCTTTCTGGCAGAAGAAGAAAATTTTGATAAGTATTTGGAGTATATTAATAATCCAAAATCCTTTTTCGGGAGTTACATCAGAAACCATATTAGAAGATATTGTTCAGAAAATGATGGTGAGAAAGTCAAGGCTTCCTTGAAAATGGGTTTAGATGACATCAAGCATGCTATCCGCACTGCCATTTACGAGTCCACAGCAGCAGCTGTGGATAAAAGCAGCACTGCATCCAGGTGGTTAGATTTGTTCTGTGATCAGCTGGGGAAAAATATCATCTTTCCACGAAGAGACTTGATAACCATTGATCACCAGGTAATAAATGATACTGAGTTCCTCAAGGAAGCCATAACTGCAGCTCTGGATCCTGCTATGAAGAAAGTGGAAGAAGACAGTTTAAATAAGCCTATAGATGACATTATTCCTGAAATTGAGAAAATTCTCACTGCACATCTCTGTGGGTGCTGGAAGCAGTGTCCCATGTGCAAAGCAATTTGTACCAACACAGTATCTACACACGATGGAGACCACAGTGTGCCATTCCATCGTCCTCAGGCTGTGAATGGATGGACTTGGCATAAAACAGAGAACTTTGTCATTGAATGCTGCTCCACTGATGTAGCAAGTGATAATATTCTTGTTTTGGATGATGGCCGCCAAATCCCATATAAAAACTACCGGCGGGCAGGAGGGGATTATGCCACATGGTGTATCACCCCCGATTCATCCAGCCAACCATATTGGAAATGGTTTGTTTGTCATTTTAAATCAAGTCTAGAAAAATATTATCAGAAAAAATTTGTTAATAGAGGTACAATCCCAGATGCGTGGTTCAAAATCACAAAGCAGGATGTGCTTAATTACTTGAAAAAGTAAAATTTACCAAAAAATAACCCCAGGATTTGAAAAGTACAGCCACAGTCCTCAAAGAAGGCCACTATGTAATTTCCTTACAATTAGAATTTTCAATAATTCACCAAATAAATGAAACAAGAAATAAAAGATCACCATTTTATTTGAAGATTTTCTTCAAATATACTTTATTAATCTCTACCTTGATTTATCCTGTCTAAACATAAGCTCTTTAATATATGACTTATATTAAAAGTCATCATAAAATCAAACACTTTTACACTTTATTGTTAAGAATATTTGTTCAAATATATAATGTATCACTAAAGATCATCCTGTCAGAAGAGACTTAAAACATCAGGTTGCCACAGGTTTATATGGACATTTCAACTAATATTGGGTCCTTGGAGAAGGAAATTGACATTAACTTTTAACTGGATTTTTTTAAATTTATTTTTATTGATGCTTTGTGTATTTCATACATCATTTTCCAATTCAGTTCAGGCATATATCCCCTTCCCTTCCTCCCCACCCCACCCCTACCCATCGCAGATCGTGCATTCTGCCATAAGTTTTCTGCATCTTTCTCTGCTTTTTTGTTTTGTTTTGTTTTCATTTTTTTTAACAATAGGTGATAATTTGTGAGTACAAGCATCCTTCATGTAAAACCAATTTGCAAGCAGTTGTGCCCAAACCCACACAGCTCATGGGTCCCACCATCCAGCAGGGGGGGGTTGTATGTTCAATCAAGTTGATCAAATGAGTGTCCAGTCTATATTGTTGTAGTTTCACCATTCCATTAAACCCCAATCGAAGCCCTTACATTCTATCACGCCCTCTCTTCCGCAGCTTGTTCCCTAGGCTTTAGCAAAGGGGCACAGGTGGCTGGCAAAGCACAACACTTTCTTTCTCTGGAGCTGTGATGTCTTGGCTCATTAGTCGTGCTGGCTGTTTTTCTTTCATGGGCTGCCCGCTTGTCCCGGCTTAACCTTCCGATCTCCAACTGAATGAAGACACATGCAATTAGATATGTTGGTTTATCTTAAACCAGTCTATAATATATAGCCTTCTCGATCTACCTAATGAAGCACACACTAGATATATGGGTATTTAAACAGTACTAATTGTTATGGTTGGTTATTTTGGTATAGACACAGATGTTTGGCGAGGTATGTTAATCTCATGATTCCTACATTTTCTTCGTTGTCAAGTTTGAGCAGGGTACTTCGCTTGGTTTTATTAATACATAGCCAAAGCTCTCCTTAAGCTATGCACTTAAACAAAATATATCAATACAGGAGCTCTGACATCAACAATGGATTATTCTACCAAGGAGATGTTGGCCAGGGGATCCAAGCCCCCACAAATGGTAAAGGCTCCTTGCCTCCTAACTGGGATATCTGCAGGAAGAGAGGCGATAAGGCCCTGCTGTTGAAGATCTGATACAAACATGGAAAATATGTATGGAGACCGCACTTGCAAGTATACAGATGGTCTCTGGGATGCCAGAGAGTGTTACCAAAGACCACTAAACCAATAAAGCAAATATAGGTCTCCTTGAGTCAAGGAAGACTCCTCTGTCAGCACCAGCTACACCTCATCTGCCTGGAAATACTGTGCAGCAGTGGCAGCCATATGTCTGTATATCCCAAATCTAATTGGCTGTTGGCTCTCTCCTTGGAGGAATAACCCACGGCTGATGTCACAAGCTTACATCCTCTAATGGTTAGGAGATGTTATAACTGGATTTTTTTTAACATTTCCATATGGTGAGGAAAAGTTATTACACTTCTGTTGTTTTTTCCTTTATAGAAAATTTGTGATTTGCAAGCAGAGCAACATGTAAGCATATTGTAGGAAATAATGAACAGGATTTTACCAGAACAGAGGCTTCATGGTTTCAGGAAACATTATTAAGCAAATATTAGAAAGAGACATCAAATGAACTTTTTAAATTTATTTTTGTCATCCTCTGTCCATGGTATCTTGGCTGTTTCCTGTTCATGATAAGAAAAAATGTGAGTCAAGTATTTATTAATCCAAACCTAGTGTTGTGTGTAAGTCTTTAGTTAGAATATTTCCTGGGATAAAATTTATGATGATGTGGTAAAAACAAGTGTGGTGATTATTGCTGATTGACAAATCGACAGACTAGTACCTTCTAAGGGACATTCCTACTTGCACACCCGTGAGGGAATCTTTAGGTTGGGTTAGCCTTTGGTTTAGGCTAGCCTCTGGTCATACATGTGCCTTATTTAATTTATTTGAGTTTATAAGACCAAGAGTAACTGGTTGGTGTCATTTCATGGAATGTGTTCCAAGACTTCAGGAAAAGGGGTAAGCTAGCTGAGCAGGAGCTGTCTGTTCTAACTCTACTTGGGGTATAGTGTGACCAGCTATCTCAAATTGCTGACACTGTGAATTCCCAACATGATGGACTGTCACTGTGAAAGTGATCCAAAATAAATCCTTCTTTCTTTATGCTGCTTTTGTCAAGTATTTTGTCATAGCAATATGTAAAGTTACTAATACATGTACTTTTTAGTCTACACTGCAGGTCAGATCAAACTTGACAAAAACATTAATATAATGATACAAACTCTTCCTTAAAGAACTATATAACTTTATGTAATTTTAAAATGCAATAACTAAGTTTAATTAGATTTTAATAGCTCAATAAGTAATCCGATTTGGGAAAATAATGGAATAGGAAGGGTAAAAGGGGGTTGAAGTTAGGAAGTCAGGGTGGAATAGGGAGTTTGGATATGAATAACTAAAAATAAAAATCTTTTGAAAAATAATAATGGTAACCTTCTATTATACAAGTTTCTTAGCATATATACATGTACAGGGGCTAGAGAGATGGCCTAGCGGTTAAGAGTGCTGACCGCTTTTGCAAAGGACACAGGTTTGATCCCAGCACCCACATAGCAGCTGAGAACCATCTTTGGCTCCAGTTCCAGAGGAATCTGACACCCTCTTCTGACCTCTGCAGCATTGCACAACACAGGTGCACAAACCTACATGCAGACAGTATATTCATACACATACAAAAATAAATAAAATTTTTTAAAATCTGAAAAAGTAAAAAATATATACATGTACAATATAAAAAGAGTTTAAATAGAGTTATTATATAGGATTTAGACAATGGCTCTACCAGGCAGAAGAGGCTAGTAAACACAAAGATCAGTCCTGGAAAGGGCCATCTCTTTCCATGATACTTTTGAACAATATTAGCTATCATTGCTCTTACTTTCCTTCCACAATGTACTGGTAAGACAATACTTATGAATGCATATGTATTGGAGTCAAAAAACATGGAGAAATCAAGAGGATACTGGCCTCAAAATTTCATCTCTACAGACTAGCTTTCATTGTGCTGGAAGGGGCTATGCATGTTCCCAGATTAGAAAAGTAATTATCAACCCGACCCCACTGGAAACCATTACAGTACAGACTGGCCTGGAAGATATGATCACTGATGCAAAAAGGGCACACATATTAGGAGAGTAGCTGTTATTGTTAGCTTCTCCATTGCTATGTCAAAAACTCTGACCAATATCATCATGGGGAGTATAAGGTTTATTTGGCTTAAATCTCCTGGGTCACACACAGTTCCTCATTGAGGGAGTCTGTTCAGATTTGCTTTTTAAAGGTTGTAACCAAATATTGACAAAAACTAACTTGAGAAGGAAAGGATTTATATAGCTTATATCTTCCAGGTCACAGTTCATCACTAAAGAAACCTAAGATAGGAATTCAGGGCAAGAACATGGAAGCAGGAGCTGAAGCACAGGCCATGGAGGAACACTGCTTACTGGCTTGTTCTCCTGGCTCATGCCAAGACTGCTTTCTTTCTTTCTTTTTTTTTTTTTTTTTTTTTTTTTTGGGTACTTTTCTGCCAGGTAGGGTCGGTGCCCTGGAGGTCACAGAGGGGGTCCAGGTTTCCCCCTGGAACGAAGGGTTAAGAATAGGCTTCTGAGCTGCCATAAGCTGAGGTCAAACCCAGTTCTTTGCAAGAGCAGTTTGCGCTCTCAACTGCTATGCCACCTCTCCAGCCCCAACTAAGACTGCTTTCTAATATAATACAGGGGTGCCTGCCCAGGGATGACACCACACACAAGAGTAATATGGCCCTGCTTTTTTCACTCAACAATCAAGAAATATCCCACAGGCATGGCTACAAGGCCTGTCTAATGTGAAGAAATTCACCAACGTGTCTCCCTCAAAACGACTGGTTGTGTCAATTTTGACAAACTAAGCTATACACCAACATTGACCCATTGCCAATTTGAACCCTCAGCACATACTATAACCACAACTTTCTTACTTTTATCTTCAAGGTTGAATGTCAATATTAAAAACCTAAAACAATAACAACTGTTAAACTAGGCTGGAGAGAATTGGCTTATTGGGTTAAGATAGAGACCTCAGTGTCTAACCCACAGGTGTAACTCCATATCCAGTGAAAATCCAAGCCGTTCTTCGACTCTGCAAAAGCATTACAAGGAAACAAGTGCACGGTAATCATGCAAGGCAATCACTCAGGCCATAAAATAACATTTTTAAATATGCTAAAATTGGAACAATACACAGAAGATTAGCATGGCAAGGATGAAGAATTCCATATTTTTTTGTGTGTTCCATACTGTTAAATTGTGCATCCCTAAATATGTTTTGGAATTAATAGTTAAGTTTCAGATGTCACAATTTTGGTATATTTGTGGCATGCATATATGCATGTTTTGAAAAGTGATACAAATTGGAAGGAACAACAACAACAGAAAGACTGGGTGAAAAAAATGACTTAAATAGTAAGCTTCTGCCCGAAACATAAACTTCTGCATTGAAAATTAAAAAAAAAAAAAAAGACTGACAAAAAGATGAAAGACATGTATGGCAGGGCTGGGGGTAAGGAAGGGGTAATGGGTCTAAATTTGACTAAGAAATGTATGAAATGCACAAAACTTCATTTAAAAAAAAGAAAAAATTATTGTATATATGAAATTAGTTTAATCTTTTAGCAACATTGTTGTATTTGCTAAACAGTAATTGCCATTTTATGACTGCACCTTTCTGGTCTTATTTTTTTTTATAAAGGACTAATGAAAATGCTAAATTATATGTATGTATAATGCACTCCTCTTATTGTAATGAATTCTATGTTAATTTAAACCCCTGAACTTTAAATAACCCACAAAGATACCACAGGCTGCAGAAGTCAAAGAGCTAAGAATTATACTTTATTTTACTTGTGTATACAAGATACAAATGGAGTACAAAAATCTACAATCCAAAGTCTCCTCTGAGACTCAAGGCAATCTCTTAACTATAAGTACGTTATGCCCAGAACATGGAGACCCCTGAAAGACCACCAGGACATGCTGCTCTGATGCAAGTACAATGAGTCTTCAGTCAAGCTTGAGCACAGGCTGCAATCCTGTCCAACCGAGAGGAAAGGAAAGAGCAGACCTGGCTTGGGGAGTTGGAGTTTTTAAAGGGGAAAACTGCAATCGGGGAATTTTCCAGTCTTGGCATTTTGTTATTTATTCATAGTGACTGAAGAAGCATTATTTGTAACCTGATAGTTCAGGGCCACCTGGCAGCTTTGGTGGTGCCATGGGGTGAGATTTTTACTCACTGACTACATCCTGGAGGAGGAACAAACATGTTTTTTAAGCTTTGGTCCCTCCCTGCTAGCTATTTTCAACATCTTGAGATATTATGTGGTTTTTCCTGGAATCTAAGGGGTGGGGGGGGGTGTTTCTCAGAAATGGTGTATTTCAATAAAATAGAAAAATGGAGTCCATCTTGTTCCCTTATAACTGGTCCCTCTTTACATTCCCCCATTCCTGTGGGTACTCTTGGTCTCTTTATTTTAAGATATTTAGTCCATTTGGATGACATCATCATATGGCTTCCTGTCTGAATAATTATCATTTATACCACTTTGTTCAAGTCTGATGTAGTCCGACCTGAGAGCCATCAGTTGTATGTCTCCTAGTCCTTCTTTCATGAAGACCACCAGTTGGTTTAGGATGCAAGGACCTAGGCTGAGTATCAATAAAAGGATAAGCAGGGGGCCTAGCAAGGTGTAGTTAATAAACTGTTGTGATCAGGGGCCTTTAATAATGTCACCAAGTTCACGATATAGACATGTAATATTTAGGACTTGGTAGGGGGTGAGGCAGAATGAGGAAAACTGGGGTCATAACTCTTTTCCCCCTCTCATTATGTGGCCTTCAAATCCTTCAAGAAAGTTCACAAAGTTAACCACAGTTGGTGTTTCCAAGATGGAATGATCTCTGCTAGGGGAGTTCACCATGATTTTAATGGAATTTTCCTGCTGGCCAATAAATCTGACAAGTGAGGTAAGGATGCATGAGCCATGAGTCAGAGCAACCAGAAGGATAAGTCCACTGGCAGATCCAGGAAGTCTTCAGCTCTCAGCTGAGACAGAAACAGGCTCTTTTGGGGGGTCTTGACCCTAAAATGCCTAGACAGTTTTTAGCTCCTCCTTTTACCACATTACCCTCTGAGGAGGTTACCCCAATTGCCAAGAGGGAATCAAGCCACCGACCACTCTGACTTCTTCCATGGTGAAAAGGGTCATAGGAGGTAGTGACTGGGGTACCTGCTCAGTGGATGTATCTAAAAGACACCAAGAAGTATAGTTACAGAGAGAACAAAACCCTTGGCCAGTGCCTGTGAAGGCGAGAATAGCTAGGTACATTTTCTAGGCAGGGAACCCAGAGAGGAACAGGGTGAATTAAATGTCCAACTTAAATGTCCATTGGAATCTCTCAATGAGGAGTTCCAAAGTATCCATTATTGGGTTTCTCCTTTTGTTCATTTGTCCATGATGTCTGGACTCAGCATCTGCTTTCCAGGAATTTTTGTTAGTCACTGTGTGAGTTTTCCCTTAGGTAACTGCATAAACAGAAAGAGGAAACTTTATTATTTGATGACAACAGATCTCATATGACTTTAAATGACTTAAAATCTACTGTTTGGAGACACAATCAGACTTTAAAGGAAATATACTGATTACTTATCTTTTGGTTATACTTTCCTCTTGGGCAGTTAATTCCATACAGTTAGCCCAGATTAACCAACTTTTGTTTTCTTAAGGTCGGTTGAGGATCTGGTCCTCAGGGGCCACTTGGATTTGGGGGGGAGAGGCCTCTGGCTCTTCTCAGGTTTTCATTTACCAGTTCCATCCTAATGAGGACAAAGTCAGGTCTTTCTAGAACAGGCTTCCCTTTCTGAAGCATGAAGAGACTTTCCTCTTTACAGACTGGACCCTGGCTAGAGTCCCCTTAGTGGATCTCCAATACCTCCCTGCCCAGGAGGACTGGTGACTCAAAATTGCAGGACATTTCAAGAGATGAGCCCAGATATAATCCTCTGGGACTATTTGACCTCAGAGGGCAAGGAACAAAGTCGTTCCTTAGGCCTCTCAGCTGAATTGGTATGGGCATTTAAGTATGGTCATTATCCATCCAGAAAGGCTAAGTTACACCAGTACGATCTTTTAATTACCATATAATACTCCAGATAAGGCTTGTACAAAAGTTCAAACAGCCTTGTATAATACTGACTGGAGGAGGGACTTAACACTATAGGTTAAGCAGGCATAGCCCTCAAGATAGAATTAAACAATTTCAGGCTTATTTTAAATGTAAACTATTCACCACAATTACTACAAACAGGAACAATCTCTTTCTTTCTCAGACACCCTATCCTGATTTATAGTTTTCACAGAAAAACAGGAGTTGTAACACATACCAGAAGACAGGAAAAAAACTGATAAGGATTACCAAGTCCATCCAAACGGTCTTCTTTTGGACTGTATGCAGTTGGTTCAGAAAGATAGAATCTAGCTTTATTATTATCAAGCCAAATTATCTGGTTAGGTCAAAGGAACTATCAAAAGCAACTCTTGCAAAAAAAATAGAGTACATTTTTCAGTAGCCATCGGTAACCCACTATTTGCCTGTGTCCATTTAACCCAAACCTGTAACAAGGAGTCAGGTTCAAGCCAGGAGCAGACTAAAAATTAACAACTCTGTATATTCACAATCCTATTCAGGCCACTAGTAAACTAGCTTGAGTGTTTATACCAATTTAACTTAATACAGGTGTTGTGGTTTGAATGAGTGTCCCCCATAGGCTTTAAGTATTCAGACATTTTGTCTCCAGTTGGTGGCACTGTTCTTGGAGATCTTAGAAGGTGTGGCCATACATCTTTGGTGGTGGGCTTAGTGAGTTTAACAAGCCTTTCAATATCCAGTCTCTCTCTCTCTCTTGACTTCCTGTGCTCATTGCAAGATGTGACCCTCAGCTTGCTGCTACAGCTCCAGCCACCATGTCTCCTGCCACAATGGACTCTAATTCCCTGGAACCGTCAATCATAAGCTCAAATAAACTCTTCCTTTTATAAGTTCCTTGGTCATGGTGCTTTATCACAGCAACAGAAAAGTGACTAATACGGTTTATTGGTACCAGAGAGTGGGCTGTTGGCTGTGAAGAACCTGACCATGTGAATGTTTGGAGAACTGTGGAAGACTTTGGAACTTTGGGCTAGAAAAGCTGTTGACTACTGTAAGCAGAGCTTAACAGGCCATTCTAGTAGAAGCCTGGAAGAAAGCATTGCTGCAAAAAATGTAGTTCCAGAGGAAAATAAAGACTTAGGCAGCAACTGGGATATTTTGATAATGAGTCTGGCAGCAGTTTGCCCCCAGCCGAAATGCTTGCCTGATGCTAAGTTGAAAAGCAATGGACTAGGAGACGCCATAACGCACCAGGCCAGGATCAAAAGGTTATTCCTGGACAAACTGTCAGCCCATGAAAGGAAACAGCCAGAATTGACCAGAGTCCAAGTCAACAGCTCCAGAGAGAGTGGACTGTTTTACCTCTCATCCACCTGTGCCCCTTTTCTAAGCCTAGGGAACAACCTGCGGAAGAGGGGGCATGGTAGAATGTAAGGGCTGCGATTGGGGTGAATGGTNATGCTAGTGCCAATTACCTAGTTGTAAGTATTTCTTGTGTAGGGCCCCCTGAGCTTTTGTCCAAAGCAGTTGGGCATAATGCATATTGGAAACAACAACAACAACAACAACAACAACAACAACAACAGAAAGGACTGCATCAAAGAACTGACTGAAACAGTGAACTTCTGCTCAAAACTGAACACGCTTAAACAATCCTCGATTATATTTACATTTTGAGTCTTAAACTAGTTGACTGAACCTTAGAAAATTAAGCTTATTCATACAGTCTCACCTTTTCCCTGCCATAACAAACCTCCTCAGACTTTTATCACTTGCATAGACTTTCTCATCATCTTTACATAAATCCTTACTAAAATACCTTTTTAATATTTCCATTTTTATAACCCTTTTTAATACCATGAGATATAACATTCATAAACAGATTAACCCTTAATTGTGCAGATTTACTAAGTAATTAATATTTGTTTCCCATGTAATGAGATGGGGGAGTTATCTCAAATACACTAGTATAAAGTGTGAGATGTTCATTCCAGTTCAGAAGCAGGTTTTGAACGACCCATTTTCTTCGAGTGCTTAGAGGTATCTTACCTAGGCCTGGCAAGTGTCCCCATGTTTGTAACGTGTGGAAATAAATTGCACCCTAGAACAGAAGTGATCATTCCTTAAAATTAATTTATACTTTAAGGACCAAGGACCATAGTGTGATTTAACAGTTTTAGCTAACATGACAGTTTACTTGTGAATCAACTTGATATCAAGTCAATCATTAGCATTGGATGCAAGTCAATTCATTTAAACAGCTCCATAAAACAAATATGTTTAACTATTTTAAACCCAAAACTTCAGCACCTTGATGAAAACTCTAAATTAGAGATGAAAACTTAAATCAGAGTAAAATATGATGCTTAAGTTTATAACAGTCAACATAACAACACTTTAATCTTCACAGTTTATACAATACTGAGGTCGTCTAGCTGTGAGGTAAATTTTCCTATTTTTAATTTAGGATCAAATTGGGTTAGTTATTTGTTTCTGACTCAGAAATTCTACAGTAATGATCTCTACATTTTTAAACCCAACTGGGTAGATTTTTGTTGTTGTTTTGGTTTTTTTTTTTTTTTTTTTTTTTAGAAAGGGTCTCACTTTAGCC
>VZQC01014861.1:431333-615292 GCA_009823505.1 Rhizomys pruinosus
ATCCTTGTCTTTTTGTTTTTTTTTTTTTTTATTAATTTTACTTATTTCTGTATGTGTATGAATGTACTGTCTGCATGCAAGTCTGTGCACCCGTGTCATGCAATGCCGCGGAGGTCAAAAGAGGGTGTCAGATTCCCCTGGAACTGGAGTTCTCCTAGAACTGGAGTTTCAGATGGTTCTCGGCCGCCATGTGGGTGCTGGGGATCGAACCCGGGTCCTCTGCAAGAGCGGTCGGCTCTCTTAACCACTAGGCCATCTCTCCAGCCCTGCTCTATGATTTGTATAGCTTGACAGGATAGCTCTGTATTGGACAAAAAAATCACCTAGAAAACTTGGCTGTGCTAGAATTGAAGGCATGCTAGGATTAAAGGTGTGGCCCACCACACCTGGCTGGGGAACTCCCAGGAGTGTCCAGACTAGCAGGATAGCAGTTCAACCCCAGGGAGGTATCTTTGCTTACTATGAGGAGGAAGGGGGGGCATATAGGAAACACAATAAAGCTCATTAGCTATCCCAGGCTGCCCTCTCCCACCCCTGGAGGCACGAAACAGGACTGGCCCAGGCCAATCTGGTATCAGTTCTCCACTCAAACCAGACCAGGATATACACATACCTCTGCCTCCCGAGTGCTGGGAGAGAGTTTGCAAAGGTATTTTTTTTTTAGGGTGCCCAGGTTACACCACTAAAATATTTATATTTCTGATCAGGCATGTCAGAGTAAATTTTACTAAGTATGAGGGCTTATGGTACTTACACCCTCCAAATAGTTTCTTACCCATAAACTGAACTGAGGTTCCATAGTTTAAAAAGACTCAAACACACATTCAAAACATCAGAAGCCTGGGGCAAGAAGGCTGCTCTATCCACCCAGTTCTCTAGACCAATTCTTCCACAACACAAACACACAGCACACATGAGGGACTGCCAGCCAGATCACTAAGGAGCACACAGACCCAGAGAGGTCCCTTTTCCTCCCATGAGGAAGAAGGGAGGGAAACAGGCTCAAAAATTCTTGCAGAAACATAACAGAGCCCAAAATCTGTTACAGATTGCTCTCCCTCATCCCTGGAAGCCATGTAGCACTCCAACTGATCCAGGTGCCAGACCTCAAAATGGGTCTCTTGCAGAGACTGAAAGGTTGCCTTGTGGGCACTCCAGAGAGCTCAGGAATTCCCTAAGCACTAAAGACCTCCTCCCAAGCCAGACCAGGATTCCTGACTAATTGCTCATGCAAATTTTACTAGCTAGTAAGAAGCAGTTTACTTCTGGTCCTTTGAGATAGACCTTCCAAGTAGCAGCTGGGTGGAAACTCACCAAAGCAGACCAGATGGGCTGACCTTGAACTCACAGGGAACTGGCTGCTTCAGCCTCCCAAGGACTGGGAATAAAGGTGTGTGCCACCACACCCGGTCCAAGAATTCATTCCCAGTCCTGAAAGCTAGTTGATATGTTAAATTAGGGATACATTCACCCAGATAATCTGGCTTGCAGATGTCTTTAAAAAGTAGATAATTCCAAAGCAAGCAAGTTACTTCATACAATCCCTTTTGAGAGCAGACACAAATCAAAATGTCATCTTAGAAATTGGATCCTTAAAAAGTCAACTCAGAGGCTAATTCCTACAAAAATTACCACCTGTTGTGAAGCATTTGATAGAATCACAGACAATAAATTTAGGGAAATCTACAATGACCAAATTTTAGGCTTTTAAATGCATTTTTAAATATCCATTTTTTTTGTTTACCATTTAATATTTATCTAAAGACACTTCTCCTTCATACATTTCAGGATTTTCCAAGTTGCATATAAGACAAACATTTTCAAATAGTCACATGTTATATTTCTTAGTGAAGTTCTAACATATCTTAGATATTTGTGTTATTAATCCATACTGTGAAGTCTTTGACAGTGAATATATAAGACCTTAAGTTCATAATTCTTAGACTCCTGCTCAGTATGAAGTTTCTGTTGTCTCCTAAGATGTGAGTAAAATGGAATTATCATTAAAATTACTTTTAGAATTAGAATTTTTATAAATTTTAGATTCTGTAATATTGGCCAGGATTGAATGAATGAGTAAAACCTTTTTCATTCTTTAAATTTCTACCTTCCCATGAATAAGAATTTTCTCATACTGAATTAAAAATAAAAATTTACTACAGAGTTTAAGATTTTATATTTCCAAAAGTTTCTTCAGTAAACTATGCAGTCTTCTGAAATTTAAATGTTTATTAAAGATTTCAACATGATTATTGCATTTAAAACTTTCCTTCTCAAAAATAAAAATAAAAAAATTTAAAAAAACTTTCCTTCTCATATAGATTCTGTATTGTTCTCTATGGAAAGAGTCCAGGATTTGTCAAATTTGCAAAATTGTAAACTATTTCTCCAGTATGTACTCTAGCTGCATTCACCTATCTGACGTATGGTTAAATGAATGGCTACATCACTTATATTTGTGGTATCTGCCCTCCATTATGTATTCTGTAATGGATTCTGTTTGATATATGAATAAAGGACTTTTCAGAATCTTCATATTTTTTTAATTTATTTATTTCTGTATGCGTATGAATGTACTGTCTGCATGCAGATCTGTGCACCCGTGTCGTGCAATGCCACAGAGGTCAGAAGAGGGTGTCGGATTCCACTGGAACTGGATAAATATCCGTTTTTAAAGTTTGCACCTGAATATCTAGTCTGGTATGCCAAAATGAATGATTATGTGCACATAAAGGATTGAAACTTGAAGTGGCCACTTTGTTTGACAGAACCAACATGAGACAATTACAATGACCAAATTATAACCACACACAAAAACTTAGACGTGCGCTTAGACACACAGAAGTTGCTTTCATTAGTCACCAGAGCGGCTACCTTCCCTGTAGGATAGACAGCTTAGTTTCAGGAGTTGGAATTGGAGGAAGGAAGGGTTAGGAAAAGCAGTCTGTCCAATAACATCTGTCAAAGTCCCATAAACACTGAGAACAATTAACATGATACACAAAACAGACAGACCAACACTCAGGCCACGGCATGACCGAAGACACAGAAAAATCCAAGCACTTGGTTTTGGAGGTCAGTGCTGCTGAAAATGAAAGCCCCTTGGAGTGGAGACCAAATGGCAACAAGACTCTCCGCTCCACACTGAGAACTTTATCTGTTGGCCAGGAACCTCATCTACCCCCTGGGTCAGGAATGTCTTGTTGAGCCATTTGGCTTTGGTCCCCTAGCTCATCTGCTACAGGCCACTTATAGCCATAGTTTTCAGCTGTCTTGAGGTCTGATTGAAAGCAAAAGCACAGAGAAGACAAAGGACAAAGGACAAGACTGAGACACTTACTGTCCAGTATTAGACTCTTCAGGTTGGGGTCTTGGGGGTCTGGGGGATCTCGGATGGGCCCTCATATGTTATGCCCAGATCATGGAGACCCCTGAAAGACCATCAAGACACATGACTCCTATGCAAATATAAAGAGTTCAGGCTGTAATGCTGTCCAGTGCAGTGGAAAGAGCAGACCTGGTCTAGGGGAGTTGGGGTTTTTAAAGGGGAAAACTGCAAGTGGGGAATTTTCCAGTCTTGGCATTTTGTTTTTGATTCATAGTGATTGAGGAAGCATGATTTTTAAACTGATAGTTCGGGGCAACTTGGCAGCTTTGGTGGTGCTGGGGCGGGGGCGGATTTTTTTACTCACTGACTACATCATGATGGAGGAACAAACATTTTTTTTTAAACCTTTGGTCCTTTCCTGCTAGCTATTTTCAACATCTTGAGATATTCTGTTTTTTCCTGGAATCTGAGCCAGGCGGGGGGGGGGGTGTTTCTCGGAAATGGCGTATTTCCACAAAATAGAAAAATGGAGTCTATCTTGTTCCCTTATAACTGGTCCCTCTTTACATAAGCACCTGTAAAATCAAAAGATAAATTACCTACTCCGAACATACAATGGAACCAAATACACATTTCCATTCCCAAAAGGACAAATAGAGGGATAGTGAGGAAATACAGGATCAAAAACAGCACAGCAAATACCAAATCCAGTAACACCATGCCCAATATCTGAGACTTCACTTTCAAAGGGCTTAGAAGGCTTGGCTCCTCCAGCTTTGCTTTGTTCAACATACATCTCTCACCTGGGCTGTTACTATTCCCCTTATGCAGCTGTCCTAGGAAGATGTCTCACAACTCTGACATCTTCAACATCTCCTCGGGGTCTCCGCTGCCAACCAGCTTCACCTTCCCAGCTTCATGCAATGGCCTATCAGCCATTCTTTATGCAGGGAGAACCTGCTGCAGGTTGCCTGGCTTTGGCAGCCCTCAGAAACTGTGGAGGAAGAATCAATGACCCCTTCACTCTTGGAGTTTTCATGCCTCTGAAACCAGCACCACATGAATGTCACTGCCATGTTTGGCTGCAAGTTTGGGATGGGCCCTGACCTGCTTCTTCCACATTCATAGTTTTTCCCTGCTGTGGTTTTCTAGGAGTAGAAAACTCTTGCAGCATTTTCCTTTCATAAGGGGGAAGCTTAGGTGAGTGTGGTCTTGCCTTGAAGGTACTATTTCTCAATTGTTCACAAGCAGATCTCTAGGCCTTTCCTTAATCACATTAATCTGTTTATCAAAGGGATTTTCCCAACAAATGCCTTGGCTCCAACATTAATCCTCCTATAGCTCCTTTTCAATCCAAACTACATTCTGCATTTCTTTCTGCCTCATTGCTCTTTTCACTGTAGATATGCATAATATTCATCATTAATAGCCATGCCACCAATTTTACATTAGGCTGTCTTGAAATATTCTCCACCAAAGAAATTAGTCCACTGATTTTCAAATTAGTCTTAGGCAAGCTTTTAGGCTGTGGACAACAACAGGCAGACTCTTTGGTAAATGTTAGCAGTTGTTGCTTAAGTCCTTATGACAGTCTAGAACTACTGTACTCTCACCACTGCCTTCTTCCAGGCTCCTACTAGAATGGCCTGTGGTGACATACCTCAAGATTGACCATAGCTCTGCCATCCTAAAGCCCCAGCTGAACCCAGTAGTTAAAGCTTAACTCAAAGTATGAAAATAAGGAAATTTGACTCAGCTCAACTAAGTAAGATAGGAGTATGAGAACAGGTCTGCTTGTACATGTTAGCTTTTGCTAACTGTAAGTTTATGGCTTCTGCATTTTCTGCCTGGTTTGGTCTTAGAGAATAGCAATTGTTAGAGGGGATTTCCACCTCTAAGTTTGGGATTTAAACTTTCACCCCTGGATATGTTGTTTTCTGAATAAAAACTTCATATATACATATATATATATATATATATATATATATATATATATATATATATATATCAGGGGTGCACCTGGGACAGAATGACCAGTGTGTAATTGTCAGCTGGTTATAAAAACATTCTTTGCTATTATTTTCTGTCTTAGTGGTCTTCTCTGGTGGAATTAGCTCATTACAAGACTTTAAGGAGCATAACGACATTAGTAAATGTGTGGATTTGAAGTGCTGTAACTTAATTTAGCCTTTTAGAGGCTAGGTTGTACCTCCCTGAACCACCAGTATGCAGTCCAGGAGATAATCTGGATGGTCTCAGTAAACCTTAATTGTTTATTTCCTACCTAGAGGTATGTCACAGAACTCCTGCCTTCTGGAAAATTATAAATTGGAATATTGGGTCTGGGAAAGAGAAGAAACTGCTTCTGATTGTACTAAGCAGTTTTACCATAGGCCTGAATTTGGATTAAAGTAACTTTTGTGAGCTATGCCTGCTTAGGCTATGATGTTAAATCTCTCTTCTGCAAGGCTGTTGGAGTTTTGTTCAAGCTTTATCTAAATATTATACAGTAATTCAGTCTACTGTAACTTCCCCTTTCTGGATGGTTAATGGCCACACTTAATGCCCCTACCCAATTTGGCCAAGGAACCTAAGAGACAACTTTGCTCCTTGCCCTCTTAGGTCAATTTTGTCCCAGAGTTTTGGGGGCATCTCCAGAACCATCCTCAAAACCCAAGTGATCCCTGAGGATCAGATTCTCAACTGACCTTGAGAAAACAAAACCTGGTAAATCTAGACCAACAGTGTAACCTCAAACACACAAAACAAAAGTATAACCAATGATATCTAAATATATTTCTTTTTTAAAGCCTGAGAGATTGTGTTTCTCAGACATTAGGTTTAAGTCATATGAGCTATTGGTTAATAGGTATATAACTTCAGATCTTAGCTTTATTCAACTATGCAGTCCACTTGAAGCCAAAATGGGCAAGTCCACTATTGTAAATATTGAATGATGAACTCTGTGTTTAGAAACTACTTAGGAGAGGACTCACAAAATACCTGAAAAGCAAATCCGGAGTCCAGACATCATGGCCAAATAAAATAAGGAGAAACCCCATAAATGGGTGCTGTAGAATTCCTCCTCAAGGAATTCTAATGGACTTAACTTCATTCTGTTCTTCTCCTGGTTCCCTGATGATAGCATGTGTCTAACTGCTCTTGCCTCCATTTCAGCTTCACAGGAACCAGGCCTAGACTTTGTTTTCTATATAGATCTTTTGGGGGTTCCTTAGATAAACCCACTGAAGAGGTAACCCATTGGCCATAAACATCATCCTGCTTCAGTGTGAAGAAGTTAGAGAGAACGGCACCCTATTCCCTATGGCCATTGGGGTAACCTCTTCAGAAGGAAGGATAATAAAGTAGGAGGTGGAAGTTAATTAGCCAGTTTAGAGTCAATACCCCCTCTTAGTCAGTCTTCTTCCTCAGCTGAAGAGCTGGAAATTTCCTAGCTCAGCCAGTACTTTATTCCTGCCAGAAACTAGAAATGCTAGAACCATCAAAAAGAAAGGCACCTGGGGGGCTGGAGAGATGGCCTAGCGGTTAAGAGTGCCGACCGCTCTTACAGAGGACCCGGGTTTGATCCCCAGGACCCACATGGTGACTGAGAACCATTTGATACTCCAATTCCAGGAGAACTCCAGTTCCAGGGGAATCTGACACCCTCTTCTGACCTCCGCAGCATTGCACGACACAGGTGCTCAAACTTGCATGCAGACAGTACATTCATACACATACAGAAATAAATAAAATTTTAAAAAAGAAAGGCACCTGTGCTATTTTATGCAACTCAATCCAGCACAGTTAGAAAAATGTAAATCTTATATCAATCCTATATAGTAGAATGGCAGACACCTCCTTGGGAAAAATAAAGACTGAAAGAAAATGGTATTTTTCTGGATGATAACCTGAAAAACTTGGGGACCTTGGGGACCCTGGCTGACCCCACTTAATAGGACCCATAGTTCTCTAGTAATCTCTCTGATAGGCCCGTGAATAATAAATATGCTAGGTATCAAAAAGGAAACACTCTTGGCACTTTATGTACTATGATGTGACACCATTTAGTCATGAATGTGTTTTTCAGGTTGAAGCATACCTTACTTACAAAAAATATCAACTCACAAAGCCTTTATGTGTAGAATATTGAAATGATTATTGCTGCTTTGATTTCAGCTCTGTTTCTCATTCCATTTACTATGATGTATTTGTAATTCACTCTTGCTCTTGGGATCAAATTTGACACCTTTTCAGTTCTTGCATGAACCTCAGGAGTCAGGAGTCAGGGGATGGGATGTAAGGAGCATAATAACATTAGTAAATGTGTGGATTTGAAATGCTGTAACTTTAAAGAATAGGAAAGTTAGTTTAGCTTGGTAAAAATCTGCACTAACCCAAGTCTGTTCAGATAAACAGCCCAGAGTTTAGCAGGGGCCCTGAACCCACCAAGGGAAGGGGATCCAGGAGAGTCCAAAGCTGATCATGCACAGGTGATTAAGCAGTCAGAGAAGGTCCAGAAGCCAGTCCCTGCCTGTCCAGGACCTGGGCATGTACTCAGATGGCAGATAACCATCTGGCCGTGAATGTGGACCCCAAGGCATTGGCTGAGATTAACATCTGGGACCAAGTTCACTCCTCCTGCCTGGCTACCAGCCAAATAAGCTGGGAAGTGCAGAATGACTTTGCTCTCACTCCCCTTGGGGGACCTGGTGTGAGAAGCCACTTCTAACCTCTCAGCTGAGAACATGTGGACATGCTGCACCTGTGACACCAGATTGCATGAACTGCACACTGACCCTGTTGGCCATTGATGCTGCCTGGACCAGCCTGCCTGAGCAGCCAAAGCCCCTGGTCCAACAAAGATCTGCTTCAGCCAATCAAGCAGCTTCTTGGAACTCCCTAGTCTGGGACCCCTCTCTGCCTCTTCCAAGAGGCTAAGAGAATACAATGTAGGTGAGCAGCCTTGGGGAGATAGGCTAAGACTGCACAGAATTAGAATTATGGAATTAACCTGCATGGGAATTAATAAAATTAGATTTTATTATACCATATGTGTCCTGGATTCCTTTGGACTTAGTCCATGCTAGTCCAAGCTCGTGGCAAGGACCATTAAGCTTTGATTACAGCATTCAACAACATTTCTAACTCAGGACAGTTAATGGAGGTAGGTGAATTACAGGCATTGGAGGAATGCTGCTTACCTGCTTGGTTCCCTGATCTGTGTCAGCCTTTCTTATACAACACAGAATCACCTGACCTTGGGTGGCAACACTGACAGTTGCCTGGGCCATGCCACACACTCAGAACTAGAAAATGCCCCACAGACATGGCTATAGGCCAATCCAATGGAGGAAATTCCCCTATTGAGGCTCCCTCTACCCATGTGTGTCAAGTTGACAACTAATGCTATCCAGAACAGTAGTGAACCACTTTCTAATTTGATTGAAGGTCAGCTTCACAAGACAGAGCCCAGAGCTGCCTTGTGGACATGCTACATATGTCCACATAATATCAGGGCCAAGAACCTGTGGCCAGACATGTCAATGTGCAGTGAATAAGACACTGTAGAGTGCCTAGCCCTAAATGGGACATGTATATCCTATTCTATCTTCCCAAGGCTCAGCAATCATTGCAGAAGAAAGGGAAGGAAGATTATAAGACCCAGAGTGATAGAATGTGATAAATAAATAAAAAGCCATAAATCCCCAACAGTGGCTAGCTAGCCCAAAATTAGCTATTTGTCCTTGCTCAAGCCTTATCAATAAATCTCTCTCTAGGTGAAGAGAGACTGTTTGTGGAGATGATCTGTCCTGTCTCCCCAATGCCCATGAAATACTGATGGGAAATCAAAGGAACTTTCATACCTCCAAGTTCATCGGGATTTGGCATCAGACCCATTCCAGTTAGATCCAGAAGGGGTTAAAAATATTGCCCCCACCCTCACCAAGTTGCAGACAGAGAATTCCTTTTTGCAAGAAGACCTCTGTCAGCTTCACTGTGTGCTTAATAAAAGTATATGTTTTTCACCTGTTGCAGGTGGTTCCTGGACTGGTTCCTACTTCTTCACTCTAAACTTTCTCCTTTTCCCTTTAAAAACAAACAAACAAACAACTAATATTTGGTGGCCTGTACAGGAAGGAGTTGTTGTTTTCTGAGGTGCATCCTGGCATCCCCATTTCCTCTTCAGACCTTATATCTTCCTAATCCTCTCTGTGATATTCTTTGCTTTCCCTTATCTTCCAAAGCTAGTAGAATCTCCAGGTATGGAAGGCATTTTCCATTAGCTTTGCCTGCACAGCCTTCACATCACAGGAGACAAGGAAATCCATGGTCCTGACTCAAGGGTGCTGATTACCAGATCTGGGGACCCAGGAGCCCCTTCCACCCACAGTCTTAAGACTTAAAAGCTTGAAGGCCTGGAAAGGCCTCGATTTGTGCCCTGTCATTAGAGCAGGAAGACTCTGGGAGACTCCCAAGAAACTCAGCAGCAGCTCCAAATTTGAGGCCCCACAAAGGCTCTGTGTTTCTTTGATGCCCTGATAGTTCTGAGGATTGGGGATGGCCCATCCTAAATACCAAGCAGGCCACAGTTGGTCCCAACTCCAGAGGATGTCCTGGAGAGTTGGTGCTAACTCCATTTCACTTACCTTGCCTCATCTGCCCACCCATCAGGAGTTCCAAGTTACTGGGCTCTGGATAATCTATCCACTGAGAGGGCTGACAAGACTTCTGAATGCCTACACACTGTGCCAAACACTGACCAGACTCTAACAACCTGCTCAAAACATGGGAAACCAACTATCAAATCTGAAAGACAATGATTTAGCTTGAGTTTCAGCACACCCAAAGAACTTCACTTGGAAAATTCACAGACACAACTTTTTCCACTGTCAGTCCAGATATGGCCCTAATATCCACTAAACACTAGTTGTCATTGACCTAAATATGGCATATTTGATATCTGGATTGTATCCGAAATAGAGACAATTTTGCTTTCGAATGCAAAGTGGTGTAAAATGCCTTATCTCCAAGCCTTTCTCTCTGTACAGGGGAAGTCTACCCTGTGCAATTCTTGTACTGCTCATTGGATCATTCTATGCCAGTAGAACCCCAAAATAAAGACCTCAACCAGTCACTTCCAAGCCCCTGGATTTGACCCAGCAGATGAACTACCACGATGCAATGCAGCTGGCCAACCCCAGGTCCCCCACCCCCTCTTTCTCCTTCCTTTCCTTCTGCTCTTTTGCTCTCTCAAAATCCCTTCCCCTTCCTTCTCCAGAGTCTCCACAGCCTAAGCTTCGATGTTCCCTCCCCTGTCTCTTCTCTGTCTGGCTCAGTTCCCCAGTCTAGGACTACAGAGGACTCCCTGCCATCTCCCACTTCCATCTCTTCCCATTCTGGTTCATTGCCCTAACCCACACATCTTTGAAAACGTGCCCCAACTGCAGACAGAAAGGACACTGGAAGTGGGAGTGCCCACAGGGTCCACAGTGTCCCTCCCTGACACTGCTTTCTGTCTCCACTCACACATGGTGCTGCTGCAATGAGAGTGCCCAAGTTCTATGCACCAGCCCTACAGGGCTCATCAGAACTCACGGTTATTGGGAGAGTGTCCAGTAAGAAAAAAGTAATCTTTACATTACACAGTGGAACCTCTTTGTCTTTATTAACCGAATGGCACCGGGGGACAGTCCTGTCCCCATTTACAATAACTAGGGTCTCCATAAAATGCCAAAAAAATAATGCAAACATAAAACAACCCACTCCCTTGCTAGCTGGATAGCCTTTCCTCATGCATTCATTTGTAGTAAATGTCCCACACTCCTACTGGGGAGGAACATTTACACCAAGCTAAAAATTTATAAAGAAAAAAAGTTACAGATAAATGTGTTCTAAAATATCATGGATTTCCATGGGTTCTCTGAAAATAATACGTTAGTGAATGTTAAAAGTTCCTTTAATACGGGCTGGAGAGATAGCCTAGCGGTTAAGAGCCCTGACCGCTCTTACAGAGGACCCGGGTTCGATCCCCAGCACCCACATGGCGGCTAAGAACCGTCTGAAACTCCAATTCCAGGAGAACTCCAGTTCCAGGGGAATCCGATACCCTCTTCTGACCTCCGCGGCGTTGCACGACATGGGTGCACAAGCTTGCATGCAGACAGTACATTCATACACATACAGAAATAAATAAAATTAATAAAAAAAATTAAAAAAAAAGTTCCCTTAATACAATACCATTGAAATGTTGAGGCGGAGATCACTAGATAGGTATTCAATGATCAATGATTGTATTCATCACTTTCCTGTTGCTGTGATAAACCACCATGACCAAGGGAGCTTATAAAAAGAAGAGTTTATTTGAACTTACTATTGACGAATCCAGGGAATCAGAGTCCATTGTGGTGGGAGGCATGGTGGCTGGGACTGGAGCAGCTAGCTGAGGGTCTCATCTCGCAATGAGCACAAGAAGTCAAGAGAGAGAGAGACTGGATATTGAAAGGCTTGTTAAACTCACTAAGCCCACCCCCAATGACATACTTCCTCCAGCATGGCCATACCTTCTAAGACCTCCAAGAACAGTGCACCAACTGGAGAGAAAATTTCTGAATACTTAAAGCCGGGGGACATTCTCATTCAAACCACCACATTCCACTCCCTGGCCCACATAGTCTCCTGACCATATAAAATGCAAAATGCATTTAGTTCAACCTTAAAAGTCCCTATAGTCTTTACCAGCCTCAATTCTATTCAAAAGTCTATAGTCCAAAATCTCTTCTGAGACACAGGCCAATCTCTTAACTGTAAGCTCCTGTAAAATCAAAAGACAAATTACATACTCCCAACATACAGTGGAACTGAATACACATTCCCATTCCGAAAGGGAGGAATAGAGGCATAGTGAGGAAATTCTGGACCAAAACAAGACCAAAAACCAGCAGGGCAAACACCAAGTTCAGTAGCTCCATGTGCGACTTCTGTGAATTTATTTCCAAAGGGCTTAGATGGCTCAGCTCTTCCAGGATTGCATGCAACATGGATCTCTTCCTTAGGCTGGTACCATTCCCTGTATGCAGCTCTCCTTGGCAAATATCTCACAGCTCTGGCATCTCAAATGTCTTCTTGGGATCTCCACTGCCAACCAGGCTTCACACTCACAGCTTAGAGCAATGGCCTATCAGGGCCTTCTTTATTCAGGGACACACCCCTGCTGCACTTTGCCTGACCTTGGCAGTTTTCTGAAACCGCAGAGGAAGAACTGATGACCCCTTCACTCTTGCAAACTTCATGCCACTAAAGCCAGCACCATGTGAATGAAACTGCCGAGGTTGGCTGCAAGTTTGGGATGGACCCTGGCCTATTTCAACCACATTTGCAACTTTTCTCTGCCCTGGACTTGTTGGAGCAGAAAACCCTTTCAGTATTTTCCTTTCAAAAGTTGGAGGATTAACTGGGTGTGGTCTTGCCCTGAAAGTAGTGTTTCTGTTGTTTACTTGTAAGTATCTAGGCCTCTCCTTAATCACTTTAATCTCCTTATGAAAGGGAGCCTCTCCTTCACATGCCTTGGCCCCACCTTTAATCTTCCTAGTGCAGTTTTCAGATCCAAACTGAACATTCTGCACTTCTTTCTGCCCCATTTGCTCCTTTTCACTGTAGTTCTGCACAATATTCACCATCAATAGCCACTACCATTTCTACATTGGACTGTCTTGAAATATCCTCCACCAAAGACATTAGTCCATTGCTTTTCAACTTAGCATCAGGCAAGCATTTGGGCTGTGGGAAAACTGTGGCCAGACTCTTTGATAAAAGATCCCAGTTGCTGCCTAAGTTTTTATTTTCCTCTGGAGCCACATTTCTTGCAGCAATTCTTTCTTCCAGGCTTCTTTTAGAATGGCCCGTTAAGCTCTGCTTAAAGTGGTCAACAGCTTTTCTAGCCCAAAGTTCCATAGTCTTCCACATTTCTCTGAACATCCACATGGTTAGGTCTTTCACAGCCAACAGCCCACTCTCTGGTACCAAATAACTGTATTAGTCACTTTCCTGTTGCTGTGATAAACCACCATTACCAAGGGAACTTATAAAAAGAAGAGTTTATTTGAGCTTGCTATTGACAGTTACAGGGAATCAGAGTCCATTGTGGCAGGAGGCATGGTGGTTGAGACTGGAGCAGCAAGCTGAGGGTCACATCTTGCAATGAGCACAGGAAGTCAAGAGAGAGAGAGACTGGATATCAAAAGGCTTGTTAAACTCACTAAGCCCACCCCCAATGATGTATGGCCATACCTTCTAAGACCTCCAAGTTGAACAGTGCCATCAACTGGAGACAAAATATCTGAATAATTAAAGCCTATGGGGGACACTGCCATTCAAACCACCACATTGATGAAATTGCAGAAAATATGCTGGGTTATATATGAAGAGGATTACAGCGACACTACCTAGGTATCACTCAGGAAGAAGACCCCAGGAATAACATAATGGGAAAGGGAGTCAATAGAGGTAAAAAGGGGGGGGGGGTGTTTAATGATCCCACAAAAAATAAATAATGACTATGTGTGGCCTATAAAGTGTCCTGCCACTAATGGTCAGCCTGGCTTACAGTATCAGTTGTGGGCCCCATCCCCTCATGGAGCAGGCTACAGATCCAATTGTAATTTTCTTGGGTGCAGATGTACCAGGCTACCACTATTGTACTAAATATTCTTGGGCATGTAAAAGTGCAGCATGTAAGGTCTGTAGTAGAACTTGGGGACCATTTCTTCCCAGTGATTTGCATAGCACTCTCCAGCACTATGAAGGCAAGCTGTCCAGTAGCAGGGCAAGGTCCCATCATAATCTATATTTCTCATGCTCACATCACACTGTATGTTCAGCAATAGGGTCTTACTATCCATTTCTTGTGTGCACTGAATGTTACAGGCAAATAGTCTTTGTTTTGCTGGTCTCTAGAGCCTCCCTGGCCAACAGTTCCTAGTAGGGCAGCCTACACCTAGTACTAATGTCTGTATCTACCAGTAAGTCTTATTAAATCATAAAGTTCCCCAGGACTCTATTGTTATACCTTGCCCTAGCACCTCCTTAATGAATGTACTCATCTTTGTTTCTTCAGGAGTATTGGATATCTCTCCAACAAGTCTCACATCTGTAAAGCACTCACATATTAACATTAGACACTAAATCAAACATAAACCAGTTCCAGCATAGCATGGGAACATTTTATATACTTGTACCAATCGTTGTCTCAAAAGATCCAAACTTGGTACCATAGCATGAATCACAGGCATTAATTCATTTAATGCTTTAGCAACATCAGTCATTTTCTCAAATCCATTTGGTATCCTGGGATTTTTACAGGTAGTCTCTTTGTACCTTTTGACCTTTGATAGACTCATTGGGCTTGGCTCAAGCTGCTTAGCCTTGCACAGGGCCAAGGAAAAATAAGACTCCATTTGCCTCTCCTGTATAGTTGTTGGTTTGCTGGGTCAGGCAGGCCAGCTGTAGTTATAACACCTGCTATTTATTAACAACTTCTGGCTGCTGGGAGAGGGTCCAGTTGGGCAAACTGCTACCAACCCAGCAAGACTTTCTAAGCAGAGAAGGGTACTCTGTTTAACCTGGGGGGTGGTCGTTATCCACAGCCTGAACAGTTTTCATTCTTCATATACCTTTTGTGAATTTTTCCTCAGGTTTTAAAACCTCCCAGAGGGTTTTTAGCACAGAATTTGGCTTTTAATCATTTTTTTCTTAATGAACTTGGGCTTGACCTAAATCTGGCCACATTTGCCTTCTAGAAAAGAGAACTTGGCATATGTTTTAACTGTTTCTTTAATAGACAAACAGGATTATTATGCTGTTTGTATCAACAAGAAGTAAAAAATTGTTTATAAGACAGGATCACCCAAAAAACGAACTCTGTAAATATAAGATACTGGGTAGTAATGTCCTTCTCAAATGCTGTGCCAGTTAATTTTTCTCAACTTGATACAAACTAGGGACATCTGGCAAAGGAAAACCTCACTCAAAGAATTTTCTCCATCAAATTTGCCTTGGCCATGTCTGTGAGACATTTTTATAATTCTCGTTTTTGTAGAAGGTCTTGGCCCACTGTGGGCGATACCATCTCTACACAGGCTGGCCTGGTTTGGATAAGAAAGACAACTTGACAAGCTAGGGGAAGCAAGCCAGTAAGTAAACTGTTCCTCCATGGTCTCTTCTCCATTTCCAACCACCAGATTCCAACCTTTTGTTCCTGGCTTGGCTTCCTTTCATGACACGAGCTAAAATAATACTTTCTTCCCAAAGTTGATTTTGGTTATGATGTGTATTGTAGCAATAGAAAACAAACTAGACCCAGAGGATTCTGAGAGCTGGGAGCTGAGGTTCAAACACAGGCAGTGGGCAACTGGTGCCTGAGCAGCTAGTGGGCTAAGCAAGCAACTCAACACCCCTGCAACCCTCCCCACTGCCAACTGGAACTCTGGAGAGAGTGGCTGCCAGCAGAGGGAATAAAGTGCTCAGAAGGTGTCATTGGGTTGTTACCTACCCAGTTCTTACAAACAGAAAGGGAAGAGTGAACTATACCTTCCAATATATAACCAAAATTGAAAGCCTGAAATCTAGACAAGCCCACACTCCATACATAAGGAGAATACAATGAAGGCACCTGAAGGAATCAAGGAAAGCATTCCTTCAACAAGGTAACCAGGCATTCAAGATTGGCATCAGAATACTGGCAAAAGGCAAACCACATGCCGAGAGCACAACGAAAGAACAATATGGGAAAAGTGCAGAAAACTCCACACCAAACTCTATGGAGCCTGTGGAGGACTCCTACAATGGGATCTCCCTAGAGGTAACCCAGGACACAGATCATAGAATAACAAGCACAGATATATTCAAAGAAATCATAGAACTAAGGGGAGAGAATGAAAATCTCAGAAAGGACATAGAGGGAGACAAGACAAACTTCAGAATGAACTAAAAGGAGAAAGTGACAGATTCAGGAAAGAGCTGGAGAAAGAAAATGACAAACTCTGGAAGGAAGTGGAAACACTGAAAAGATCCCATGCTGAAATGAAAAAGGAAAACAAGTGAAATAAGGAGATACAAGAAGAGATTGAAAAGCTCCAAAAGGAAGTGAAAATAGTAAAGAAAACACAGGAAGAAATGAAAAAGGGAATTGAGCACTCATCCAATCAAAAGAAAAGAATGGGAAAAAGCCTCGGAAGAAGAATGGAGAAAGCAGAATAAAGAATATCAGACCTAGAAGATAACACAGAACAACTAAAAAGCTCAAGTAAAGACTATGAAAAAATTTAAAATACACAAGAGTGGAACAACCAGAAAATGTGGGACACTATGAAAAGATCAAACCTCCACATCATAGGAATAGAGGAAGGAGAAGAATCCCAAGAGAATGGTATTGATCAGATCTTCAACAGAATAATAGATGAAAATTTCCCCAAACTAAAAAAAGACAAACCCATACAAATACAAGAAGCACATAGAACACCAAATAGACTAGGCAAGAAAAGAAACTCCCCCCGCCATAACATATTTAAAAGGCTAGATGCCCAAAACAAAGACGAAATTCTGAAAGCCATAAGGGAAAAATAACAAGTTACATATAAGGGGAAAATTATCAGAATTACAGTTGACTTTTCAGTGCAAACTATAAAAACAAGAAGAACGTGGACCAAAGCATTCCCAGTGCTAGACAACTATAAATGACAACCCAGGTTACTATACCCAGCAAAAATGTCAATTCTAGTTAAAGGAAAGAGAAAAATCTTTCATGACATAAACAAGATGAAAGAATGCATGTTTGGAAAACCAACCCTTCAGAGAATAACTGAATTCAAAGGACAGAAGAGAGGAGCAACTACCCCCAGTAAGAAAAATTAATAAAAGCGGAAATGCAGAAGTAGAAACCTAGACCAAAAATGCAAATGGATAATAAGGTGAAAGGAAGAAACACACAACTCTCAATTATAACCTTAAATATTAATGGACTAAACTCCCCAATCAAAAGGCATAGACTGGGAGAATGGATTTGGAAACAGAATACATTGATATGCTATCTATAAGAAACCCATCTCATCCTCAAAGATAGGCACCAACTGAAAATGAAAGGATGGAAAAAATACTCCAAGCAAATGGTACCAAAAAGAAAACAAGCAGGAGTTGATATTTTAATATCAGACAAAATAGACTTAAAGTAGAAGCAATTAGAAGAAATAAAGAAGGCCCTTACCTCCTTATCAAAGGGAAAATTAACCATGAAGACTTCACAATCATGAATATATATGCACCAAACTCCAGTGCACTGACCTTTATAAATACAATTCTCCAGTACCTCAAGGCACAGATGAACCCCAGCACACTCATAGTAGGGGACTTCAATACCCCACTGAGTCCTTTGGACAGATCAACCAAAGAATTAACAGAGAGACATCTGAACTGAACATTACAATACAGGAAATGGACTTCACAGACATCTTCCAAATATTCCACCCAAGCACCAGAGAATATACTTTCTACTCAGCACCCCACAGAACATTCTCCAAAATTGACCACATACTTGGACACAGAAAAAAACCTCAACAAATACAAAAAAATGAAATAATTTCATGCATTCTATCAGACCATAGTGCAAGAAAGCTCAATATCAACACCAGGATAAGCCCTGCTACCTACATGAACACATGGAGACTATAAACAATGTACTCTTGAATAATGAATGGGTCAAGGAAGACATAAAGAAAGAAATAAAAGCATCCTTGGAACTAAATGACAATGACAGTACAACACAACAAAACCTATGGGACACTTTAAAAGCAGTTCTAAGAGGGAAGTTTATAGCGCTAGGTGCCTACATTTAAAAAAAGAAAAACAGAAAGGGTACAGATAAGTGAGGTAACATTGCAGCTAAAACACTTTGAAGACAACAAATAAACCCTAAACACAACAGACAGGAAGAAACAACAAAAATCTGAGCAGAAATTAATGAAAAAGAAACAAAGAAAACAATACAAAAAAATCAATAAATCCAAAAGTTTGTTCTTTGAGAGAATAAACAAGATAGACAGACCCCTAGCTCATTTAAATAAAAGAAAGAAAAAGTAACTCCAAATCAATAGAATTCATGATGAAAGGGGAAATATCACAACAATGAAAAATTCCAGACAATCATATGGGAATACTTCAAAAACTTATACTCTAATAAATTTGAAAACCTAAGAGAAATGGATGAATATCTGCAATCCAGAGAATCACCAAAGCTAAACCAAGAAGAGACTGACAGCTTAAACAGAATTTATCTTCCATCTTCCATGTCACAGTTTGTCATTTAGGGAGCTCAAGGTAGAAACTCAGGGCAGAAACCTTGAGGCAGGAGGTGAAGCACAGACAATGGAGGAACACTGCTTATTAACTTGTTCACCTGACCTATATCAGCCTGCTTTCTCAATCAATGCAGAACAAGCTGCCCAAAGGTGGCACAATCCACAGGTGGCTGGGCTCTCCCACATCACTCAGCAATCAAGAAAATAATCCACAGATATGGCCACAGATCAGTCCAGTGGCGGTAGTTCCCCATTTGATGTTCCTTCAACCCAGGTGTGTCAAGTTTACAGTAAGGCTATCCAGCAGAAAAGAGGAGAATGAAATGCTGAGTGCCACATAAGCAAATCATTAGTAAGTGAAAATTTGAAAATAAAGAACTGGAGGATTAAAGGAGAGATGAAACAGATAAGCAAAGCAAAAAAAATTTACATTTCTGCATGCTCTTCAAATAGAGGTAGGAAATGTAAGACCAAGGAAAGAAGCCTTGCAAATACCTTCCTTAAGGCAGTAAGTTGCACAGATGTAAAACTATCTATAAAGCCTTGCCTTGATCCTAGGTACTCAGGGTGGAATTATTACTATCAGAGCTCAAACTGTAGGATTCTATATACTATGAAAGTTTCTATATGAGAACAAATGTGGAGTCTTTCCTTTCCTATAAGTAAAATCTATAAACTTTGCCCAAATATTTTTCACTTTAGGTCCTAATTTTTCTGGGGCTCTAGAGACTGAATGAAAATTTAAATGGGCATTACAGGGTTTACATGCACACAATAGAAGCCTCAAAATCAGTACATCATCACATCACTGATCTCTCATTCGCTTGCTTTTCCCATCTACTATTTCAATGCATTAATGGCCTCTGACTTTCTTTCTGAGGATTCACTGCAATCACCAGACTTTGGACTGAAGCTCTGTACTCTCACTTCCCAATGGCAATTGAGTTGTATCAAGAGAAAACCTTCCAAAATACCTCAATATCAGCACTATTATAATGTAGGAAGATTGTTCCTTTTTATGGGAGACTGTCTTGTGCACTGTGGAATGCTTAGCAGCATCCCTGAATTTATCTTTGCCCTTATTGAGTACTGACATCTCCTTCTACCTAGTAATATCATATTACCTTAGCAAGATATATTTGTTCCAATATATGAAGCTATACGGATGAATTATTATTAAAGTTTCAACCTTTGTCAGATTTCCCTAGAGTTTACTTGATTTCTTCATCTCAGGTCTAGATCCCATCCATAATGTAATCTTCTGTCATTACTCTGTTTAATGCTCATATTGCATCTTCTTTGAACCATCTGTCCTGGACCACTAAATTTTACATCCAGCAAAATAAGAGACTCTGGGCTCACTTTGAATCCTTGTTATTTTGGGGTCTACAACCTTCCATTTCTCAAAGTATCCTTAAAGATTTCATTGATGTTCAATTGCTACAGTCCTGTAAAAATTTAGAATGCTCGATGATGCTCTATGTTTTTCTTCTGCACATGTAATCTGCTGTTGTGATCTTTCCTAGCCTCATATTATTTTACTCAAATTTTACTTATTCATTCATCGAATCATAGATATGGAAGGTGGTTCCATTTCTGACATATTATAAGCAGTGCAGTAATTAACACTAAGGTGCAAATGTGTTTATGGTATGTGGACTCTATCCAGTCCACAGATCTGAGGAGTGGAAATAGCTGTTTCATATGGTAGTTCCATTTTTAGATTTTTGAGAAACCTCCATATTGATTTCTAGTGGCTACAAAAGTTTACCCTCCCACATGGTACTGAATAAAGCTTCCTATTCTGGCCATAAGTTTTCTTTTAAACATGTATTTTGATCATATTCAGACCCCTTTCCCTCATCTCCAAATCCTGTTGCTGCCTCCCCCACCTTCATGTCCTATATTACTGTTGTTTTTTATGTTTAGAAATTCACATTTTCCTCCTTTAATTTTATATTACTCTAAAATATGAATACATATTTTCCACTCATATACAGTAATTACAGAGTCTGAAAGTAAGTGGTACATTGATTCTAGAACCCGTTAAGAGCTTTACATTATAACAACATAGTTGCTTTCAGATAAACAGAAATATAACAATAATGTCGATCAGTTTGCCTTTCATCTGGGGATTTGGTGTTAGTATCCACAAATGAGAGACCATTTGCCGCTTGTTTTTTGGGACTGTGTTACTTCATTTAGCATAATGGCTTCGGGTTCCATCCATTTACCTGCAAAGTTCATGATGTCATCTTTCTTTACTGCTGAGTAGTACTCCATTGTGTAGATGTACCACATTTTTGTCAGTCACTTATCCGTTGAGGGGTATTTGGGTTGATTCCAGCTCCTTACTATTGTGAATAGAGTTGCACTAAACATGGATGTGCATGTATCTTTGCGGTAGGATGAGTCTTCTGGGTATATACCCAGGAGTGGTATGACTGGGTCAGGTGATAGGTTCATTTTGAGACTTTTTTTTTCTTTTTTTTTCTTTTTTTTTTTATATATTTCCCTTTCCCTTCCCCCCCCCACCCCCACCCCATCCCAGATCATGTATTCTGCCATAACTGTCCTGCATCTTTCAGGGTTTTTTTTTTTTTTTTTTCATTTTTTAGCTTTGAGACTTTTAAGTGTTCTCCACACTGCTTTCTATAATGGTTGTACAAGTTTACACTCCCACCAGCAGTAGATGAGTGTTCCCCTTTCCCCACAACCTCTCCAGCATTTGGTGTCTTCTGTGTTCTTGATCTTAGCCAGTCGTATTGTAGTGAGATGAAATCTGAGAGTGGTTTTAATTTGCATTTCCTTAATTATTAATGATGTTGAATACTTTTTAAGATGTTTCTCACCCATCTTTACTTTCTCACTGGTGAAGTCTCTGTTCAGCTCTTTACTCCATTTTTTTTTTCTTTTTGGTCTTTTCAAGACAGGGTCTTCCTGTATCCCCAGCTGTCCTGGAACTCGCTCTGTAGACCAGGATGGGCTTGAACTCACAAAGATCCACCTGCCTCTGCCTCCCAAGTGCTAGTATTAAAGGCGTGCTCCACCACACACTCCATCTTTTAAGTAGGTCATTTGTTTTCTTACTTCTTTGGTTTTTGAGTAGTCTATATATTCTTGACGTTAATGCTCTGTCAGATGAATCACTCTTGAAGATTTCCTCCCACTCTGTGGGTTTTCTCTTCACTTCCTTGATTGTTTCTTTTGCTGTACAAAAGCTTTTGAGTTTGATGAGGTCCATTTGTCAACTGTTGACCTTATTTCCTGTGCAGCTGCTGTCTGATTTAGAAAGTCTTTTCCTACACCTATATCTTATAGGTTGTTATGAACTTTTTCTTCTATCACCTTCAGAGTTTCAGGTTTTACATTGAGATCTTTGATCCACTTGGAGTTTATTTTTGTACAGGCATACAGGGTGAGAGGTTGGGGTTTAATTTTGTGCAAATGGTGATCCAGTTTTGCCAGCACCATTTGCTGAAGATGTTATCCTTCCTCCATTGAGGTATTGTGGACCCTTTGTCAAATATGAGGTGGCTGAAATTGTATGAGCTCAAGTTTGGATCTTCAATTCTGTTCCATTGGTCAATGGGTTTGTTTTTGTGCCAGTACCAGGCTGTCTTTATGACTATGGCCCTGTAATATAGCTTGAAGTCTGGTAGAGCAATCCCCCCTGTATTGCATTTTTCACTCAGGGTTGCTTTAGCTATTTGGGGTCTTTTGTTTTTCCATGAGAATTTAAGGATTTTTTTTTGCAAGTCTATAAAGAAACTCATGGGGATTTTTATTGGGATTGTGTTGAATATGTATATCAACTTGGGTAAAATGGACATTTTTACTAAATTAATTTTTCCAATCCATGAGCATGGGAGATCTTTCCATCTTTTGATGTGATTTTCAATCTCCTTCTTCAGGGCTTCAAAATTTTTCTTGTAGAGATTAGTCTACCTATTATGTTTCTCTAGAGAACCTTGATTAATACACAGAGATTAATGTCCCATGTTCTCAATCATAAGTGTATGCTAGAATTGTATATTTAGATATGTGTTTCAATTGCAAAACCAATATACTTCAGGAAAATAGTAATGGGCAATGGGGGCACAATTAATGGTAGGATATAAATGTGGAATGAGAAAATAATATAAAGTTTTAAATTGGGATGGACATGGAGCACAGGAGAGAAGAGAGAATAAGGATAGATATAACTAACATGGAAGGTCATTTGAAATGGTCATTGGAGGGGGCTGGAGAGATGGCCTAGTGGTTAAGGGCACCGACTGCTCTTGCAGAGGACCCGGGTTCGATCCCCAGCATCCACATGGCGGCTGAGAACCGTCTGTAACTCAAATTCCAGGAGAACTCCAGTTCCAGGGGAATCTGACGCCCTCTTCTGATCTCTACAGCATTGCACAACACGGGTGCACAGACCTACATGCAGACAGTACATTCATACACATAATAAAATAAATAAAAATTTAAAAAATCTAAAGAATGAAATGGTCATTGGAAACCTACTGCTATAGAAACTTCTTAAAATGTGTACATATAAAATAACAAGAGTTTAAGATATACTACCCTATAATTGGTGACTCATGCCACCAGACAAGACAGGCTATCAAATAAAAATCCATTTCCAGGACTTCTGCTTTCAGAAGTTTTGATCAAGGAGGTTATACAGACCTGTAAACATGGTAAAACCTTATTGCTGAGGACCCTACATATGGGAGTCAGAGAAGGACAAACTCATGGAATTCTCAATCAAGTGGGTGCTGATCTCAGAATATTCATGTCTAGTGGCTAGTTTTCATAGTGGTGGAAGTTTCCATGCATGCTCCTGGAAGAGAATGGTAATCATCAGCCTTGCACAGCCCTTATCCCTGCACTCTACAATAATGCAGATAGGCCTATTGTATCAAGAGTACAATGAGTGTTATGGGAACAACTAACAACCACTAGGTTTTTTTTTTGTTTGTTTGTTTGTTTTTTTCATTGATGCTTTGTGCATTTCATACATCATTTTCCAATTCAGTTCAGGCATATCTCCCCTTCCCTTCCCCCCCAACCCCCACCCCAACTGAGATCATGCATTCTGCCATGACTGTCCTGCATATCTCTCTCAGTTTTTTTTTCCATTTTTTAGCTATAAGTGATAATCCATGAGTACAAGCATCCTTCATGTAAAACCAATTTGCAGGCTATTGTGCCCAAACACCCACAGCCCCACCTTCCAGCGGGGGGTGAGGGGTTGTATGTTCAATCAGGTTAATCAAATGAGGGTCCAGACTACATTGCTGTAGTTTCACCCTTCACCCCAATCGCAGCCCTTACATTCTACCACGCCCCCTCTTCCGCAGATTATTCCCTGGGCTTAGAAAAGGGGCACAAGTGGATGAGAAGCAGAACAGTCCACTCTCTCTGGAGCTGTTGTCTTGGATTCTGGTCAATTCTGGCTGTTTCCTTTCATGGGCTGACAGTCTGTCCAGGAATAACCTTTCGATCCTACTAATGAAGCACAAGCAATTAGATATATAGGTATTTAAGCAGCATTAATAGTTATGGTAGGTTACTTTGTTATAGACATATATGTTTAGATGAGATGTTGATCCACGAACTACATTTTTTCCTGTTAAATATGACGGGGTCTTACTGTGGCTTATGATATCTCCTAACCTGTAGAGAATGTAAGCTTGTGGCATCAGCCATGGGTCATTCCTCCAAGGAGAGAGCCAATAGCCAATTAGATTTGGGATATACAGGCATATGGCTGCCTCTGCTGCACATTATTTCCAGGCAGGTGAGGTGTAGCTGGTGCTGACGGTGGAGTCTTGCTTGACTCAAGGAGACCCGTATTTGCTTTATTGGTTTAGTGGCCCTTGGTAACACTCTCTGGTATTCCAGAGGCCATCTGTACACTTGCATGTGTGGTCTCAATGCATCTTTCCCATGTTAACGTCAGGTCTTCAGCAGCAGGGCCTTATCGCCTCTCTTCTTGCAGGTATCCCAGTTTAGAGGCAAGGAGCCTTTACCTTTTGTGGGGCCTTAGATCCCCTGGCCAACATCTCCCTGGTGGAATAATCCATTACTGATGTCAGAGCTCCTGTATTGATATATTTTGCTTAAGCGCATAGTTTAAGGACTTTAGTGTTATATTTGGTTCTGAACAGAGAGTAATCCTTTTCACAGTTCTATGTCTATTAGTCAATTAAAGAAGGCAGTTTTACCAGTTTTATAAGAGATTACCTCTATAATAGTTGTCTCCAATTTACAGTTGGAGAGCAACCCCATCATCGTCATATTTCTCCTTGTTCTGGGGGGGAGGCAAGAAAGTCTCTCATATCAAAACCTTTGTGGCACCTAGAAAGTAAGTTTCATCAGGACCCACTATAAATAGTTGTTACACAACAGTGAATTATATCTCCATTTAACTCGGATGCATTACCGTTTTTATCAGAGTCTGTAAACCAATGTTGTTTAATATACACATATTTACTTTTACTAAGTCCTAAAACACCATGTATCCTGTAGACAGTGTCTAGGCAAAACTGGGCACTTGTTGAACTCATGTCAATTAAATATGCATTAATCGAATATACACCAGTGTCCCTCACCCACCCCTCCCCCCTTCCCAATTCACCATTTCGGTCCATTTTCTGATGCAGTCTTTCTGTTGTTGTTCTTTTACTATGCATCCCTCTCCATGAGAAATGTTTATATCTGGGTTATTGGTACTAGCATCCACATATGAGGGACACCATTTGTCGTTTGTTTTTCTGGGACTGTGTTACTTCACTTAACATAATGTCTTCCAGCTCCATCCATTTACCTGCAAAGTTCATGATGTTGTCCCTCTTTACCGCTGCATAGAACTCCATTGTATACATGTACCACATTTTCTCTATCCACTCGTCAGTTGAGGGGCACCTGGGCTGGTTCCAGCTTTTTGCTATTGTGAACAGAGCTGCAATAAACATAGCTGTGCATGTATCTTTGCAGTAAGATGTGTCTTGTGGGTATATACCCAGGAGTGGTATGACTGGGTCAAATGGAAGGCTCATTTTGAGTCTTCTAAGGGTTCTCCACACTGCTTTCCATAGTGGCTGTACAAGTTTACATTCCCACCAGCAATGGATGAGTGTTCCCCTTTCCCCACAACCTCTCCAGCACTTGGTATCATTCGTGTTCCTGATCCTAGCCAGTCTTATTGGAGTAAGGTGATATCTCAGAGTGGTTTTAATTTGCATTTCCTTAATTATCAGAGATGTTGAACACTTCTTAAGATGTTTCTCGGCCATCTCTAACTCCTCCTCTGTGAAGTCTCTATTCAGATCTTTGCTCCATCTTTTGAATGATTCATTTGTTTTCTTTCTTCTTTGTTTTTTGAGTAGCTTGTATACTCTGGAAATTAATGCTTTGTCAGATGTATCTGCTGTGAAGGTTTCCTCCCACTCTGTGGGTCTTCTCCTCACTTCCTTTATTGCTTCCTTTGATGTACAGAAGCTTTTGAGTTTAATGAGGTCCCATTTGTCAATTGTCGATCTTATTTCTTGTGCAGCTGCTGTCTGATTTAGGAAGTCTTTTCCTACACCTATGTCTTGTAGTCTGCTGCCAAGCTTCTCTTCTATCACCTCCAGAGTTTGGGGTTTCACATTGAGGTCTTTGGTCCATCTGGAGTTGACCTTTGTACAAGGTGAGAGGTAGGGGTTTAATTTCATTCTTCTACAAGTGGTGATCCAGTTTTGCCAACACCACTTGCTGAAGATGCTGTCTTTCCTCCATTGTGTCTTCTTGGCCCCCTTGTCAAATATGAGGTGGCTGAAATTGTATGAGCTCAGGTTTGGATCTTCAGTTTTATTCCATTGGTCAACTGGTCTGTTTTTGTGCCAGTACCAGGCTGTCTTTATGACTATAGCCCTGTAGTATAGTTTGATGTCTGGTATAGCGATCCCCCCTGTATTGCTCTTTTCACTCAGGGTTGCTTTGGCTATTCGGGGTCTTTTGTTTTTCCAAATGAAATTGAGGATTTTTTTTTCCAAGCCTGTGAAGAAACTCTTGGGGATTTTGATTGGGATCGCATTAAATCTGTACACTAGTTTGGGTAGGATGGACATTTTTACTATATTTATTTTCCCAATCCATGAGCATGGGAGGTTTGTCCATCTTCTGATGTCTTCCTCAATTTCCTTTTTCAGGGGTTTAAAATTTTTGTTGTAGAGATCCTTGGTGTCTTTGGTTAGGTTTGTTCCTAGGTATTTTATTGTTTTTGAGGCTATTGTGAGTGGGAAGGTCTCCTTGTAGTCCTTCTTCAATTGCTTGTTGTTGGTGTACAGAAAGGCTACTGATTTTTCTAGGTTTATTTTGTATCCTGCCACTTTACCAAAGCTCTTAATCGTTTCTAGGAGTTTTCTGGTGGAGTTCTTAGCATCCCTTAGGTAGACAATCATATCATCAGCAAAAAGGGATAGCTTGACTTCCTCTTTTCCAATTAGAACTCCTTTAATTTCCTTTTCTTGCCTTATTGCCCTAGCTAGGGTTTCTAGCACTATATTGAAGAGGAGTGGTGACAGGGGGCAGCCTTGCCGAGTTCCTACCTTTAAGGGGAATGCTTCTGTCATTTCCCCATTTAGGATGATATTGGCTGTGGGTTTTCTGTATATGGCTTTGATTACATTGAGGAATGATCCCTCCAGACCAATTCCCTCCAGGACTTTAAACATGAAAGGGTGCTGGATTTTGTCAAAGGCTTTCTCCGCATCAATTGAGATGATGGTGTGGTTTTTGTCCTTCAGTCCATTGATATGTTTGATGATGTTTATTGATTTTCGTATGTTGAACCATCCCTGCATCTCTGGTATGAATCCAACTTGGTCATGGTGGATGATTTTCTTGATGTGAGTCTGTATGCGATTTGCCAGAATCCTGTTTAGAATTTTGGCATCTGTGTTCATTAGGGAGATGGGTCTATAGTTCTCCTTTTTGGTTGTATCTTTCCCTGGTTTTGGTAGTAGCGTAATGCTGGCCTCATAGAAGGATTCTGGGAGAAGTCCCTCCGTTTGTATCCTTCTAAACAATTTAAGTAGTAATGGTTGTATGTCTTTTCGAAATATTTTATAAAATTCTGCCGTGAATCCATCCGGGCCTGGGCATTTTTTGGTTGGGAGGCTACTTATTACATCTTCGATTTCTTCCTGTACTATTGGTCTGTTTAGGCTGTCGATCTCTTCTTGGTTGAGCTTTGGTGATTCCCAGGATTTCAGATATTCATCCATTTCTTCTAGGTTTTCAAACTTAGTAGAATATAAGTTTTTGAAGTAGTCCCGTATGATTGTCTGGATCTTTTCATTGTCTGTTGTGATATTTCCCCTTTCATCACAGATTCTATTGATTTGGAGTTGTTCCCTCTTTCTTTTGGTTAACTGGGCTAGAGGTCTGTCTATCTTGTTTATTCTCTCAAAGAACCAACTTTTGGATTCATTGATTTTTTGTATGGTTTTCTTTGTTTCTATTTCATTGATCTCTGCTCTGATTTTTGTTATTTCTTCTTGTCTGCTCCGTTTAGGGTTCATTTGTTGTTGTCTCTCAAGTATTTTTAGCTGCAGTGTTAGATCATTCACTTGTGTTCTTTCTGTTTTTTTAATGTAGGCACTTAGAGCTATAAACTTCCCTCTTAGGATTGCTTTTAAAGTGTCCCATAGATTTTGCTGTGTTGTTTTATCATTGTCATTCAGTTCCAGGAATGTTTTTATTTCTTTCTTTATTTCTTCCTTGACCCACTCATTATTCAGGAGAGTGTTGTTTAGTCTCCATGTGTTCCTGTAGGTTGTAGGGTTTATTCTGGTGTTGATATTGAGTTTTATTGCACTGTGGTCTGATAGAATGCATGAGATTATTTCAATCTTTTTATATTTGTTGAGTTTTTTCCTGTGTCCCAGTATATGGTCTATTTTGGAGAATGTTCCATGAGGTGCTGAGTAGAAAGTGTATTCTCTGGTGTTTGGGTGAAATATTCGATAGATGTCTGTGAGGTCCATTTGGTGTATTGTGTCATTTAGTTCAGATGTCTCTCTGTTTATCCTTTGTCCTGTTGATCTGTCTAGGGGACTTAATGGGGTATTGAAATCCCCTAGTATTAGTGCGCTGGGGTTAATCTGTGCCTTGAGATCCTGGAGAATTTTCTTTATAAAGTTTGGTGCACCGGTGTTTGGTGCATATATGTTTATGATTGTGAAATCTTCATCATTGATTGTTCCTTTGATAAAGATGTAATGTCCCTCTTTGTCTCTTTTGATTTCTTTTGCTTTGAAGTCTATTTTGTCTGATATTAGAATAGCCACACCTGCTTTCTTTTTGGTACCATTTGCTTGAAATACTCTCTTCCATCCCTTCACCTTAAGTTGATGCCTATCCTTGAGATTGAGATGGGTTTCTTGTAGACAGCATATAGATGGGTTTTGTTTCCTAATCCATTCTCCCAGTCTGTGCCTTTTTATTGGGGAGTTTAGCCCATTAATATTTAAGGTTATAATTGAAAGATGGATGTTGCTTCCTTTCACTTTATTATCCATTTGGACTTCTAGCCTCTGATTTTGCTCCTATGGTTTTGTTTTTGTTAGTTTCTTTTCGTAGGTGTTTGAGGATTGTTGCTCCTCTCTTCTGCCCTTTGAATTGCTTCAAGTATTTTATGAAGAGTTGGTTTTCCAGATAGGTATTCCATCATCTTGTTTATGTCATGGAAGATTTTTCTCTCTCCTTCAACTATAATCGACATTTTTGCTGGGTAAAGTATTCTGGGTTGGCATCCATAGTCCCTTAACACTGGGAATGCTTTGCTCCATGTTCTTCTTGCTTTCATGGTTTGAGGCGAGAAGTCAGTTGTGATTCTGATGGGTTTCCCTTTGTATGTGACTTGTTTTTCTTTTGTAGCTCTCAGAATTTTGTCTTTGTTTTGGGCATCTAGCATTTTAACTATGATATGGCGTGGGGTTTTTCTTTTCTGATCTTGTCTATTTGGGGTCCTATGTGCTTCTTGTATTTGTATGGGTTTGTCTATTTTTAGTTTGGGGAAATTTTCATCTATTATTCTGTTGAAGATCTGATCAATACTATTTTCTTGAGATTCTTCTCCTTCCTCTATTCCTATGATGCGGAGGTTTGATCTTTTCATAGTGTCCCATATTTCCTGGTTGTTCCACTTTTGTGTATTTTTAAATTTTTCATAATCTTTATTTGAGCTTTTTAATTGCTCTGTGTTATCTTCCAGATCTGATATTCTTTGTTCTGCTTCCTCCATTCTACTTCTGAGGCTTTTTCCTTTCCTTTCTTCTTGATTGAATGTGTGTTCTAATTCCTTTTTCGTTTCATCCTGTGTTTTCTTTAGTACTTCCATTTCCTTTTTGAGCTTCTCAATCTCTTCTTGGTGCTTCTCAATCTCTTCTTGGTGTTCCTTACTTCGTTGGTTGGCTTCCTTTTTCAGTGTTTCTACTTCCTTTCGGAGTTTGTTTTTTTCTCCCTCTAGTTCTTTGTGGAGTTTGTCGGTCTGTTCCTTTATTTCTTTCCGAAGTTTGTCATTGTATCCCTCTAGGTCCTTTTTGAGTTTTTCATTCTCTCTCTTTAGTTCTCTGTATTCTTTATTTTTTTCTCCTTCTAGTTCTTTCTGGAGTTTGTCAATCTGTTCCTTTAGTTCTTTCTGATGTTTGTCATTGTATCCCTCTAGGTCCTTTTTGAGTTTTTCATTTTCCCTCTTTAGTTCTCTGAATTCCTCTTTATGTTCTTTAATTTCTCTGCATAGGTCTGCAATTATTCCTCTAAGATCTGTTCCTTGGGTCTCCTCCATGGGGTTCCCATTGTAGCTATCTCCTACTGGTTTGGTAGCGCTTGATGCAGGATTTTCCTGTGCCTTTCCCATGTTGTCCCTTCGTCGTGTTCCTGGCATGTGGGCTTCCCTTTTGTGGTTCAGATCACAAATACCTTTTCACTATGTTAGGGGATGGTTTTACTTTCCTCCTTTAGCTGTTTTTTTCCCCCCTTTCCTCCTCCTTGTTTATGGAGTATTGACTTGTCTAGTTTTCAATTTTATAAACCACTCTTCTCTTCTTGCTCTGAAGGTTCTCCAAGAAAAGGTCCACTTGGATTCTCACCAATCTCGGGGGGGGGGAATGCCTGACCTAGCCCGTGCCCCGGCAGCCCGCACCAAGGTGCAGACCACTAGCACGGGCCCCTCTGGTCCTGGCACAAAAGAGACATAGGACAGTCCCGCCCACGGCCCCCTACCTGCGGCAGAGGCGGCAGATGCCTGCTCAGGTAACTACCCCACCGCCGGCACCAAGGTGCAGGCCACTAGCATGGGCCCCTCTGGTCCCGGCGCAAAAGAGACGTAGGACGTCCCGCCCACGGCCCCCTACCTGCGGCAGAGGCGGCAGATGCCTGCTCAGGTAACTACCCCACCGCCCGCACCAAGGTGCAGGGCACTAGCACGGGGCACCACCACTAGTTTTTTAAGTCTTAGCCATACTGATGAGGTATAAACTTAGAGCAGTTTATTTTCTATTTCCATGATGGCTAAGAATTTTAAATACACTTTAAAATCTTTATTGCCTTCCTGCTTCTGAATAACCTTACTCACAATGACTATTTCCAGTTCTATCTATTTAACTGTGAATTTCATAATTCAATATTTCTTTATATTCTATTGTATACATGAACCACATTTTCATTGTCCACTCATCTATTCATGGAAATCTAGGTTGTTACAATTTCCTAGATATTGTGACTAGAGTAGCAAGAGACATGGATGAGCAAGTGTCTCTGTAGTGGGATGCAGAGTCTTTGGGGATTAGGCCCAGAAGTGGTACAGTTTAACATGTGTTAGATATCTTTCTAGCTTTATGAGGAATCTGCACCCAGCTTTCCATAATGATTGCAGTAAATTGCACTTCCAGAAAACATGAATAGGTGTTCCTAATTCCTCACATCCATGTCAGCATCTGATGTTATTTGTTTTGTTCATCTTAGCCATTCTAACTACCATAAGGTAGAACCATAGACACAAAAGTCTCTGTAGTAGGACGAACCCTTTGGGCATATACCAAGGAAGGGTATAACCAGGTTATTTGGTAAATTCATTTATAGTTTTTTAGAGTCCACCACACTGTAGTTCACAGTGTTTGCAAGGGTTTGCAATTGCACCAGCAATTGCAAATTGAATGAGCATTTCCCTTTCCCCACATCCTCTCCATCATTTGGTATCATTTGCTCTCTTGATCATGGCCAGTCCAGCTGGCTTAAGATGAAATATTGTAAAGGTTTGAGTTTGCATTTCCCTAATTACAAAGTATGTTACACACTTTTCAAATATGTTTCTTAGTCATCTTTATTATTTTAAGAACTCTCTGTGAGAAAGAACTCACTGTAGAAGACAGGTTTTATCATGAGTGAAATGGTTATAATAGGTGTACTTAATGGGAGAGAGGTTTATACAAGGAACCAGGGGGTAAAGGGGAAGAAGGAGCTCAAGAGAGGGGATATCATAAGTGACAGGTATCATCAAGTGGGGAATGGGAAAAATTGTGGTACTTTAACTGAGGAGGAAAGAGAGTCAATTAGAGAGAGATGGAAAGAGAGAAAAGATAAATAGTGCTTCTTTGGTGTGAAAGACCAGAGGGAAGACATTTCCATCCCTCCTGGTAGTGTCTACATTCTGCCTCCACATGGTGCAGGGGTCTTGTTAGTTCCAGCCTCCCTGGGAGTGCCTGAATCTGGTCTCTGACATAGTTTCATGGTCCACAATCCTCTAGTCTGAGATCATCTGAAGTCCTTACTACTACTGGAGGCTTAGATATCCCTGCCTTTTAGGACTTTTTAGACTGCACAAGAGCACCTGAACCAGGTCTCCCATCCAGAGAGACTATCAATGTGTACCATGCCTGCTGGCTGGTAGGGAGCCAGACCTTAGAAGGAAACTTGGAAATATTTGATTGATACTCGACTTGAGCCTCTGAAGGAGCTTCTGACCAGGTGGACAAGAAATAGCTTGTCCCTCCAATACAAAATCACAAGAGAACCTGAAGCCTAGACAAACCAGCCTTTCATACCTAATAAGAAGACAACCAAGGAATGTCAAGAATACAAAGTCAATCTTCAACTCAAGAAGAAGATTTGAGTTTCACACAAGAATCAAGAACAACAGAACTCCACATGCCAAAACCATATGAAAAAACAATAATATAAAAAAACCAAAATAATATGTCACCACTAAACACTACAAGTACTGTAGAAGTGTACAATAAGGACCCACTAGATATAACCCAGGACAAATAAATTAAAAACAATTGTAAATATGATCAAGTAATTCAAGGAATTTAAAGAACACACAAATAAACAAATCAAAGATAGAGATTAATATCTGACTACATTTGCAAAACACATAGAAATACTAAAGAGAAATCTGGATAAAATGAAGAAGTGGAACAGTCAATAAGTCATTTGGAAACAACCTAGAGAAAGCCTCAGTAACAGAATGAATGAAGTAGAAAATAGAATAGAAAGCCTGGCCAATAAAGTTGAAGAGTTGGACTGCTCAAGCAATGTTTATGAAGAAAGTGAAAAACACAGGAATGAAATATTCAGGAAATGTGGAACACCATGGAAGAGCAAACCTATACATTATAGGCATAGAGGGAGGAGAAGAATCTCAGGGTAATGGGACTGATCAGATTTTCAATATGATTGATCAGATTTTCAATAGGATTTTCCAAATTAAGGAAAAACATACTCATACAAATCCAAGAAGCAAACAGAACACCAAATAGACATGACCAGAAAAGAAACTCCCCACATCGTATCATAGCAAAAATACTAAATATTTAGTACAAAGAGAGAATACTGAAAACTGAAAAAGAAAAATAGCAAGTCACATTTAAAGGAAAACCCATGAGAACCACATCTGACTTTTCAAAGTAAACTCTGAAAGCCAGAAGAGCTGCACCAAAGTATTCCCAGTTCTAAATGACTATGGAGGCCAACCCAGAACACTTTACCCAGCAAAAATGTCTGTTATAGTTGAAGGAGAAAGAAAAATCTTCCATCACATGAATAGGAAGAAAGAATTCATGTCTGGAAAACCAGCCCTTCAGAGAACATTTGAAGCAATACAAAGAGCAGAAGAAAGGAACAACTATACCAAAGCAGCAACAGAAAGAAGGGAAATGAAGTTATAACTGTGGAAATAAGCTAGAAGAAGAATGCTTACATTTAAAAAATCAGAAACAGCACAAATAAATGACCTAACATTGCAACTCAAATCTCTTTTTTATACTTTCTTTTATTTCATTTTTTAACAATAAGTAATGCAAATCTCTTGAAATCCAAAGCTAGCACACCAGAAAAAAATATCAGAGAAAAGATTAATGAGATAGAAACAAAGAAAACACTACAAAGAATCAATGAATCCATGAGCTGTTTCTTTGTAAAGATAAAGAAAATAGGCAGACCCTTAGCCCAGTTAAACAAAGGTTCTTTGTAAAGATAAAGAAATTAGGCAGACCCTTAGTCCAGTTAAACAAAAGAAAGAGCAACTCCAAATAAACAAAATTAGAGATGAAATTGGAAACATCACAATAGATAACAAAAACATCCAGAACACTATATAGAAATACTTTAAAAATCTATACTCTATTAAAATTGAAATCCTAAAATAAATGGATGAATAACTGAAACCATGGGAATCACCAATACCGAAGAGATGGAAGCAACCTAAGTGTTCCTCGACTGATGAGTGGGTAAGCAATAAAGAAAGACAAGATGATGAAATTTTCAGGTAAATGGATGGAACTAGAAGCTTTTATGCTAAGAGAAGTAATACAGGCTCAGAAAGCAAACAATGTATGTTGCCTCCCATTTCTGGATCCTAAAACCAAATCCTTATATGTACATATATATCTTGATGTAACTGAAGATATCAGGTAAATGAAAAGGAACCAGGAAGGTAAAAGGAAAAAGGAACCTGAAACAGGAGATAGCAGGTGACAGGGAATAGTAAATGAGAAAAAAATTTTAAAAAAAAACAGTGTATCTAAATGGGAGGGGAGAGGAAGGCTTATAGAAGGAAAGGTGGGGAAAAAAAAGAAGGAACCCAAGAGAAGTGGGGCCATAGGAGACTGGCATCATCAAAGGAGAAATAAGAAAAGGGGAACACTTTAAATGCAGAAGACACTGAAGGAGGGCTATACAGGTAAAGAAAGAGAAAAAGACAAATAGAGCCTAACTAGGGTAAAAAAAAACTGAGAGAATTATATTAGTCTAAAAATATATTGACAATTACACATAAAATATATCTACATTAATCAAGGTTCAAAGCTGAAGACTACATAACAAGAAACAATACCAGACAGAAGAAAACTTCCTCTGAGTTTTGGCCAGAATAGTCCAAGAGACTTGCAAAATTGCACAGGCTATTTCCACAGCCCTTGATTGCCTCCCAGAACCTGAAAGCAAGACCCTATTGCTCAAAACAAGACATACTTTGGAGACTGGATTTGGAAAAATGGAGCTGGGACTGACTTGGAAGCAACCTCCCCCAAAGGCTAACTCTCATCCTTTTGAGAGCACTATGCAAGCCACTAAGAGAGAACATCAATCAATTGTCCAACACCAGATGTAAGACCAAATATCCATGTCAATGATCCACACAGAATATGGCATCGGTGTAGTGGTGTCACTTTTATCTTGGGAAAAATCAATGGCTAACTAATGGGGCTTCAAGCCCACTCAGTGGGAGCAAACTCATGTGTAGTAATGTTAACATAGCCAGATGCACACATCTGGAGAGGTCATAGATCCTAGAGAAATCCCCAAGTTCGACATGTCCCTAGGCTAAGGTAGCATCTTACTAACTACAAAATAGGTATCCTTGTATTTACAGACAAATATCCCAGACACCACTCAAAAAAAGTCAGAATAGTACAGAGTCCCAGAACTGGACATAGACATTATCTGTGAATTGTTCATGCCAAGGTGACACATCTACAATGCAACCTCTGCATGTCAAGACCAAGGGACATAAAACAAGGAGCCAAGAGGACATTAATTAACCTCTTAATTCTTATTAAGGAAGATCTCCCATGCAACAGGAGCCCAGGAACTCAAAAGGTCATGAATGGCCAGACTGTGGAGATTAGTCATCTACAGAGTATGGTTCCATGCACAGGTTGCCAATATTCAGCTTCACCCACTCAGGGCTCAGGGACTATTGTGGAAGAGGGCAGAAAGATTGTAAGAGCCAAGGAGGTGGAGCAAGACCAAATGCAAATGAATCTTATAAGCTACTGGGACCCTGTTCATATGAATGTACTTCATTGCTGCCAGCATGTCCAAGACCCATGCAAACTCAGCTAGACAAAAACCCAGCATGGAACTACAGAAATGGATAGCAGAACTCAATCTTAGTTGGAGAAATATTGGCAGCTGATTACAGCTGGGTGAACTTCTTTAAGAGACGTACTCTGGATAGGCTGACTAGAGCTCATGGGATGAATTGGCACTGAGGAATGTCCAGGGAGAGTAATTTGGTACAATAGACCCTAATGAAAATGACAATGTATGAACTCCAAGGTGGGCCTGTGGGAGGGTGCCAATGGAGAGTTGGGTATAAAGGCCATCAAGACTGAAAAATTATGTATGAAATACACAAAAATTCAATAAAATTATAATAAAACACACCAAAAATTAAATGTTTTAATTCAAAAGTCTACTGAAAAATACACAAACAATATCTGCACATTACTGCAAGCATGTACCTGAAGGCTATATGGAACACAAAACCAAGTGCTAGACAGGAAAATCCTCCCATCAATCTGTTGGTCTGTGTAATCCAGGAGACTTTGGAAAATTGCCCACACTATTGCTACAGCCCTTAATTATCTTCATGAATTGAAGGTAAGTTGCTAAACATGGGACATTCTTTGGATGCAGGACTTGGAGTTGAGACTGACTTAGAACTCTCCTGTCTGAAGAGTAGCTCTCATAGTTTTACAGGATAGCATGCAAGTGGTCAAGGGAGAAAATCAATCAATGGTCCAATCCCAGCTTTAAACCCTAATGATCACAACCATGACCAGCACAGTAAACTACAGCGGTGCAGTAGTGACACTATTTTCCTGAGGATATCAACAGCTGCCTGATTAGACTTAAAGCCCACTCAATAGGAGAGAAATCATGAGTGGCGCTATAGACGTGGCTGGAGAGGTGAGAGAAATTAGAGAAAACCCCGAATCTGTCACATCCTTAGGCAAATGTAATTTCATGCTATATGCTAAATATGGATCCTATATTTACAGACAGGTTTGCCAGTCTCTTTTCCAACAGATGGAGAGTCTTAGAGAGTTCTACAGCTAGTCATGCAGAGAACAAGTGTCTTTGAGATGCCCAACCCTAAGTGATATATCTATAATTGAAACTATATAACTAAGACTCACAGAACATAATGGAATAGGGGACAAAGGGATCACTAATGCATCTCTCAACTCTCATCAATGAAGCTTCCTTATGCAACAGAGACAAGAGGGACAATGTGGATAACTAACACTGAAGGTGTTTATACAAATCCATATAGAAACAGATGATGATAGAAGCTTCTTGAAGTATATACATACAAATTACAAAAAGATATTTAAAGCTGTTACCTTATAAACAGGTGACATTGACCATACTAGACAGTTTAAACTGGAAAAGTAAAAGCTCAATGCCAGGAATGCACTCCCTCTTTTGAAGCAATTGACCAGTGGTGTCATAGACTGAAAATAATCATTTCCCCTGCTTTTCATTACCCACCAGAACTTGGCAGTAAGTTCCTATTGAAGACAATACATGCATCAACTATAAAGAAAACAATGACAAATCAACCTGGTACTGACTTCAAAGCTTCATGTTTACTGACTAGGTTTGATAGTGCTAAAAGGTGCTATATATGCTGCTAGAAACAAAAATTAATAATTCGACTTACCCGGCTATGGATCCTGTCAGCTGTAACCAGTGGCTGGATAAGATATACCCACGGGTGCAATGGTGGCATGTATACTGTGGGAGTAACCAGCCACTATGTAACTGAATTTAAGGTCTACTTCATGAAATGGAGCACAAACAGACCTTAATACCTTACATAGGAACTTGTAGCTGAATAGGTATAGCAGAAAATTTTACTTCCTGGAGAGCAGAGTGTGCATCACTCAAAAATGTGGCACTATTATGGAGCCATCTTGGTGTCAGACCTCCTCCCCCACCCCAGGGATGGTCCAAGGAACAGACTCTGGAAAAAACCAGTTTAAGGGAGTATATAACAAGTTTAAAGGGTTACCCTAGAGAGGAGTAGATGGGGGAAATCATCACTTTGAGGACTCTTTGGCACTCCTCCTCATATTTATCCCTGGCCAGGACCCCTGGGATGTTCAGCACTGACAGGAGAAAGCTACACCTGCCTGCTAGCACTCTCTGATTAGCCCCTACCCCTAGGTAATCTGGATGGTCAGGAGGGGTCGCTGGACCTATAGCTCCACCTCTCCTCAGAAGGATTCTTCTCTGGAAGGCATATGATGTCTGATGTCTGATGGCCAGGGCCAGTGTGCTCTTAAAGAAATTCTTCTTTTTTTTTTTAATTTAACATTTTTTTATTGATGCTTTGTGCATTTCATACATCATTTTCCAATTCAGTTCAGGCATATTTCCCTTTCCCTTCCCCCCCACCCCCACCCCAACCGAGATCATGCATTCTGCCATAACTGTCCTGCATATTTCTCTCAGTTTTTTTTCTTCCATTTTTTAGCTATAAGTGATAATCCATGAGTACAAGCATCCTTCATGTAAAACCAATTTGCAGGCTGTTGTGCGAAACCCCCACAGCCCCACCTTCCAGCAGGGTGTGAGTGGTTGTATGTTCAATCAGTTGATCAAATGGAGGGTCCAGACTACATTGCTTAGTTGTTTCACCCCTTCACCCCAATCGCAGCCCTTACATTCTACCACGCCCCCTCTTCCGCAGATTATTCCCTGGGCTTAGAAAAGGGGCAGCAGGTGGATGAGAAGCAGAACACAGTCCACTCTCTCTGGAGCTGTTTTGGACTCTGGTCAATTCTGGCTGTTCCTTCAAGGGCTGACAGTTTGTCCAGGAATAACCTTTCGATCCTACTAATGAAGCACAAGCAATTAGTATAGGTATTTAAACAGCATTAATAGGACTGATCCTGGCCAGTCTTATCGGAGTGAGGTGATATCTTAGAGTGGTCTTAATTTGCATTTCCCTAACTATTAGGGACGTTGAACAGTTTTTTTTTTCTTTTTAAAAATTGCATCTATATTAAACATGGATAAACATTTTTCTCACAATTCCCAAAATAATATGGTATATTTATTTACATAGCATTTATATCCAATTAATAATCTAGAGATTAACTTAAAGTATACAGGAGGGTGGGTGTAGGTTATATGCAAATAAATTCCTTGTCATTTTGTATTAGATACTTGGGCATCCACAGATTTTCATGTCCTTGGGGACTCTGCAGCCAATCCCCCTCAGACAGTGAGGCATGAGACGTCTTTCTATTTAGTTTTTATCCTTTTTTTGGTTTTTTGGACAGGGTCTGCCTGTAGCCCCAGCTGTCCTGGAGCATGCTCTGTAGACCAGGCTGGCCTTGAACCCACAGAGATCTGCCTACCTCTGCCTCCCGAGTGATGGATTAAAGGCGTGCACCACCACACCTGGTGTGACCGTCTTTCTAATGTCATTCGTTAGGAACCAGTCTTCACTGAGCAGACCATGGGCAAGATCTGTCTGTCCATTGCCAAGCTTATCCTGGAATCACTTTGGGCAATGTATGCACAGCACAGCAGGAGGCAGAAAAAATTTGCTGAACTTCCAAAGGAACCCTTATGAGATAATACAAAGACAAAGCTTTCACGAGATTTCAAGAAACAGTGACTTCCAGGAGAACCTTATTATAAATGGGATTTCCTAAGAATATAAAAGCCAAACAGGAATAACTAATGTTTGAGGGGCACTTTTAACTTTTCCAAAGCATTCTCCATTCATAATCCATTTGATCTCATAACAACTATGCAGGCAGGGTGGCTATTAGTATTCCTATTTAACAATGAGGACATGTAAGGTTAGAGAGGGCGATTAAGGACAGAGACTCCAAAAAACCTAAAAAAAAAAAAAAAGGAAGAAAAGGGGAGGGGGCGGGGGGGTACTATCCTTTCTGGATACAAATGGAAAACGTCTGTTTCAATCCTATTGATAAATTTTCAATTTTTCTGATCTTAAAAATAACAATGGGAGGAGAATTTTATGTTCCCACGGTAAAAATCACCAATCTAAATACCTGAAAACATACAACTTATGGCTGTGCAGGATGAACTGGGGAATGTCAGCAGAGAGTTGACCCATCTGAACACTAAGGAATGAGGAACATCGACTGCCTTGAGACACGGTCACTGAGCATCTCTTGAATAATATTGGGGTTGGACTGTAATATGGACCCCTAATGCTTAAGAAACCTCCGCACCTCCCCACCCCCCCCCCTTTTTTTTTCTTTTTTTTTTTTTTGAAAAAAAGGAAAACAGGATGGTAATGAAACACTCCCAAACTGTAAACTAGAGCCAATTGTTACTGGTAATTTCCTATAAAACAGGCACAACGTATTAACTGATTGATAGGCATAGGAACTGTGAAAGGATATTTCTCTATCTAGAGCCAAATTCAATAGTAAAGTGTTTTATAAGTTGTGTATTAAGCAAAATATATTACTACAGGAAAGCTCTGACATCAGCAATGAATTATTCTGCTAGGAGATGTTGGCTAGGGGAATCAAACCCGCTCCCCCAAAGTATAAAGGCCTTTTTCCTATAAATGGGATATGTGCAAGGCAGAAAGGGCAGTAGAAGTCCTGTTGCGAAGACCTGGTGGTGAGCATGAAAAATGTATGAGAGTCACGCTAGCGTACAACTGGCCTCTGAATAGTAGAGAGCTTACCAAAGGCCACTACAGCAATACAAGCAATATGGTCTCCCTGAGACAAACAAGACTCCTCTGAATATCAACTACACCTCAACAGCTGGAGGATACGTGCAACAGTGGCAGCCAAGTGTCTATATTATATCCCAAAACTATGTTGGCTATTAGCTCTCTCTCCTTGGAGGAATAACTCACAGCAGATGCCAACAAGCTTATGTCCTCTAGTTGGTTAGGCGATGTTATAAGCACAACAAGAACTTTGCACCCTTTATAGAGAAACCAACAGTTGCGGATTAGCATACCATCCAAGCATCTGTGTCTATGCTCACAGTTTAGCTTGACATCAATAGTGGTACTGCTTAATGCCTGTACATCCAATAGCTTGAGCTTTGTTAGTATGAACTGAAAGGGTATCACTGTGAAAGCTGTCAATCCATGAAGAGAAACAAACTGAACAGACCGGGAGTCCAAATGACAACTCCAAAGAAATTAGACTGTTTTTCTTCTCACCCCTTGTGCCCCTTTCCCAAAACATAGGGAACAAACTGCGGAAGAGGAGGTGTGATTAGATTGTAAGGGCTGTGGAGATGATGGGGTGAATCTGAGACTATAGGAATATAGTTGACACCTGATTGATCAACATTCTGTGCATACAAGCTTCTCCAAACTGGACTATGGGACCTTGGGTTGTTCAAAATTTTGGACATAGATACTTGCAAAATGCACAATACTTAATTGTACTTCATACTGAGTAACATCATGTTATCAGCAAACAACTGTGTCATTATTTGTGAGAATCCCTTAAAAATAAAAATAAAAAAAATAATAAAAAAAAAAAAAAAAAAAAAAAAAAAAAGAGACAGACTCCGCAGCCAACAATTAGCAGAGCAAGACCTCAGTTCCCTGGCTCTTGATCTACTGCTCCCTTCCTGCCCTATACCCTCTCTTTTTTTTTTTTTTTAATTTTTATTTTAGAGGATTCTACAATACATGACACAGTTGTTTGCAGATAACATTGATGTTACTCAGTATGTCATACAATTAAGTAATTGGTGCATTTTGCAAGTATCTATGTCCAAATTTTGAACAACCCAAGGTTCCCATAGTCCAGTTGGAGAAGCTTATATGCACAGGCATGTTGCTCAATAGGATGTCCAGACTATATTCCTGTAGTCATGATTCAACCCTATCTCTCAACAGCCCTTACAATCTACCACGCCTCCTCTTCCGCAGTTTGTTCCCTGGGCTTTGGGAAAAGGGGCAAAAGTGGGTGAGAGAAGAAAACAGTCTAATTTCTTTGGAGTTGTCATTTTGGACTCCAGTATGTTCAGTTTGTTTCCCTTCGTGGATTGACAGCTTCCTAGTGATACCCTTTTCAGTCATACTAACAAAGCTCAAGCTATTGGATACAGGCATTTAAGCAGTACATTTATTGTGTCAAGCTAAGCTGTAGCATAGACACAGATGCTTGGATGGTATGCTAATCCGCAAACTGTGGTTTCTCATAAAGGGTGATAAGTTCTTATTGTGGCTTATAACATCTTCCTAACCACTAGAGACATAAGCTTGTGGCATCTCTGTGAGTTATTCCTCAAGGAGAGAGGAGCTAATACCAAATAGTTTTGGGATATATATAGACACTTGGCTGCCACTGTTTGCACGTATCTCCAGGCTGTTGAGGTGTAGCTGATATTTCGGAGGGAGTCTTGTTTGTCTCGAGGGAGACTCAATATTTTGCTTGTATTGCTGTAGTGGCCTTTGGTAACTCTCTCTAGCATTTCAGAGCCGGTTTGTATGCTAGCAGGTGACGTCTCATAACATTTTTCATGCTCACACCAGGTCTTTGAAAACAGGGACTTACTGCCTTTCTCCTTGCATATATCCCACTATAGCAAAAGGCCTTTATAATTTGGGGGGGGGCGGGTTGTTGTGTTTGAATCCCCTAGCCAACACTCCTTAGGCAATAATTCATTGCTGATGTCAGAGCTTTCCTGTAGTAATATATTTTGCTTAATTACACAACTATAAACACTTACTATTAATTTGGCTTTGAATTAGTCTAGATAGAGAAAAATATCCTTTCACAGTTCCTATGCCTATCAATCAGTTAATACATTGTGCCTGTTTTATAGGAAATTACCACTGTAACAATTGGCTCTAATTTACAGTTTGGGTGAGTGTTTCATTACCATCCTGTTATTCTGTTTTCAAAAAAAAAAAAAAAAAAAAAAAAGGGGGGGGGAGATGGGGGAATGGGTTTCTCAGCATTAGGGTCCATTATAACAGTCAACCCAATATTAATCAGAGATGCTCTAGTGACCGTGTCCTCAGGCAGTCTGAGGTTCCTCATTCCTTAATGTTCTAGTGGTCAACCTTTTCTGCTGGCATTCCGGTTCATCCTGCACAGCCATAAGTTGTATGTTTTCAGGTTTTAGATTGGTGTTTTTACTGTGGGAACATAGAATTCTCCTCCATTGTTATTTTCAAGATCAGAAAAATTGAAAATTTATCAATTGGATTGAAACACAGAGTTTTCCATTTGTATCCAGAAGGGATAGTATCCCACCTCCCACCTCCCTTTTTTTTTTTGTTAGATTTTATGTTTTGTGACCTATAGATGCCTAAGTTGTATTACACATACCCAAAACAAGGAGCCAAGGCATAAGCTTTCATTACATTTACCCAAAACTGGTTCTCATTGACTGTATGCTACTTTTGTGATAGTAAGAATTTAAGCTTAGTTCCTTTAACTGTCCTACAAGTGAAAGAAAGTGTGATATGTGATATGTGTATTCAGAAAAAAATTATTAGGCCATTTGTATACCTAACCTGATACAAAATTAAAATAAAACCATTAACATTTATATATTCCCCTGATTAGTTCAATTGTATTACCATTTCCACCAAAACCTACACCTAAATTTAACTAATCTAAAAATTCACTAAGCCAATTGAATATCCTATACTTGGTGGATAAAGCTTGGGCAGAGTTGAAGAACCGCTAAATAATTTTGCCCAATAAACACTTTGCTCTTTAACGCTTTATGACTGGACTTAAGGACTTCTACTTTATTTGGTAAGTAAAATTTAAGCTTAATTCCTTAAATTGTCCTACAAGAAAAAGAAAGTGTTCAACTGGTGATGTTGTGATTTCAGAAAAATATAGAGACCAACCCAATACTAACTATAAATAAAAACATCTAGCATTTTATATTCCCAGTTAGTTCAAATGTCAGTATCTAGGCCTTTCTTCTTTTTTATGTTTTTTCCCCCAGCACAAGATTCCTTCATATAAAACCATTTGCAAGCAGTTGTGTCCAGTCCACAGACGCCACTTATGCCACAATAGGTCAAAGCCATAGGGAAGAGCCTACTACTATTATTCTGGTAAATAGTCATACTAATTAAACTGACTCTTTTTTTTTTTATCTTTTTGACTGACACTTAATGATGTATTGTTAGACCCTTAGTTTAACACATTTCACAACTCTCACCAGAGAAGCTTCCTTATTCAGCAGCTGCTGATTAACACAGAGACCCATAACTATCTAACACACATCAGTTAAGAGGTACAGAGTCTTTTTTCATGAATAGGTCACATATATCAAAATTCTGCCTCCCATGGCTCAGGGATCATTGCAGAAGAAGGAAGAAAGTAAATATGTGAAGAACAAGATGTTTGTTATACTCAAAGGAAACAGAATTTTCCAGACAGCTGGAAAGTTACTCACATGAACTCAGGGAAATGGTGATAGCATGTATAAGTACCATGTAAGCTCAAGAAAGGAAAAAATCCCAGCATTATTGCTGTGAAAAAGGTAAGAACTCCATTTCTCCACAAGGAACTATTTAAAAATGATTGTTCCTGGAGAGGAAGAGTCAGTTTCCTTTGTGGGTAAGAGCCTTGGTAGATTGACTAGCTTCCAGTGGATGCACCCACATTGGGACTCATTTGGGGACACTACAGTTTGACTCTACAGGCCTAAATATATTTATAAAATATATACATTGTACATTATATACTATATATATATATATATAATATAATATATATATACATGAAATTGGGTAGTCAAGTAGTAGAGTCACAGATGGGGCAGGAATCTACCTTGATCAAAATATATTGTATGAGGGCTGGAGAGATGGCCTAGCGGTTAAGAGCGCCGACTGCTCTTACACAGGACCCGTGGTTTCGATCCCAGCACCCACATTGGCGCCGAGAGCCGTCTGAAGCTCCAATTCCAGGAGAACCCAGTCCAGGGGAATCCGAGACCCTCTTCTGACCCCTGGGCATTGCACGACACGGGTGCACAGACCTGCAAGCACGACAGTACATTGATACACTACCGAATAAAAAAAAAAAAAAAAAAAAAAAAAAAAAAAAAAAAATATATTGTATGAAATTGGCAAAAATTCAAGTAAAATGGAAGCAACATGAAAAAAAGTTTAGACAACATTGAGAGTCTCATCCTCCCTGCCATTCAACAATCCACAGGTACAGTTGTAGATAAAAGCAGCACTGAACTCAGGTACTTGGGGTTTTTCTTGGAAACCCCAGGGGACAACTTGATCAATACATGAAGAGACATGATGAGATTGAATACCAGGAGATAAAAGACACTGAGTTTCAAAAAGAAGCCAAGAGTTTAACTTGGAATCATGAAATGAAGCAGGACACAGTTGCTCAGGGAAGCCTACAGATGAAATAATTCCTAAATTCAGAAAATTGTCTCTGAACATCTTTATAACTTATTGGAATCAATAACCCTTCTGAAAAGCAATTTAGAGAAATCCAAGAAGACAACTTCAGTGTGCCATCCGAGCTTCCTCGTTCAGTTAATGGATAGACTTGGAATGAAATAGAATACTTTAATCTTGAGTACTCTTCTAGGTATATAGTAAGAATTATATATTTACTTTCAATGATTGTTATAGTTTGAGAATGTCCCAATAAACTAAGTATTTGGACATTTTCCACAGTTGGTGGCACTGCTTTAGGTCTTAGAAGGACTGACCCCTATTGGTTTTTATCAGAGGATTCATTGCATCAACACCCAGCTCATTAGTGAGTCTTCCCCCCAAATCTGTGGTCTAGTCACCTGTAGGTAGTGCCTTGAACAAGAGTAAGTTGTGATTGATGCCAGCTTCTCCATCTCTTCTCCCATCAGCAAAATGCTACCTGCGCCCTTGGTTCACACGCACAGCATCTAGCTCGTCTAGACTTTAACAGCAGTGACTTCCTTTTGATAAAAAATGTCTTAATGAGTTCATTCTCTAAATCCTGCTGGAGCTTTCAGTTTCTTCACCACAGCTTGTGGCTCAAACTCTTTGGCTTTTTACTGCAAAGTATCCTCACAGTCAGCTTTGGGTGCAGTCAACACAGCCAGTTTACCTTATCTAACCCTATCTGCTCCTGTCTTGAGAGAGTGTCCACGGAGTCCTCAGGAATCTTTTCCAACAATTCAAGGGTTCAATCTACTTTGTGGTTTTCTGCCCCGAAGCTCCATCTTCCAGCTATGCCAGATCTGAGGTCCAACTGCCAATGCCAGGAAAGGAGGAGGCCCACATAAGTCCTGGAGGTTAAAGAAATTGAGAAGACTATTTACCAACACAAAGATTGCTTGGGAGACCCCAGGGACACTGGCACATAGCAGCATGCACAAGCTCGACATGCAGACTGGCATATAGGCCCCATGGAGGTGGGCGGAGAGAACTACAGGCAAATCCACTCAGGCAGGTTAGTGAAGGTGAAGGACTCAAGCCCCTGAAATCAAGGCCTTATTTATATAGATTCGTGCCAAAATGGTGCTCTGCCAAAAATAGTTATAGAAGATATTTTATTATTGCTTATTCAGGGGGTTTCCAGAACAATAGAGTCAGTAATTTCATGGTGACTCACAGAGCTGCAGAGGTCTACTGTAAGCTATCTTGTTCCAGGATGGATGTCCATATCAGTACCATGCTGTCTAAACATAGGCTGTCCCTTAAGGCCCTCTGTCTCCTACAAGACCTTCCTTGGGATCCGTAAGGGACTAGCTGGCATAGTGGCTCACACCTACAATCCAGTCACTCAGAATGCTGAGACAGGAGGATCAGGAACCAGGCCCCTTTTGGAGACATGATACACCATCTCAAAAAGTAAAACAAAATAAAACAGGAGACTTGCCTTGGTCTTGAATGCTCTAGGCTGGAATTATTTCTGGAGGACATCAAGCATAGTATCCTGTGTGATGTGGAGATAACTGTGAGAGGAAATAGAGATTATTCCTTTTTGCCTTGATCCAAGAAGATTCTGTGAAGATTAATCCAATGCCTGCTTTCTCTCTCTCTCTCTCTCTCTCTCTCTCTCTCTCTCTCTCTCTCTCTCTCTCTCTCTCTCTCTTTCTCTCTTTCTCCTCTCCCTCTCTCTCTCCAGGTCTTATTAATTTGATTCTCTGGAAACTGAATGATGAGATTTTAAAATAGGAATTATAAGGCTTATAGCAAACAGAAGCCTTGGGAGTAACAAAAGCATCAGAGACTCTGCCAATCAAGCATTCTGTGTTCTGGTTCATAACCTCCCATTGTATTTCCACTATAGCAGAATTGCAGGCAATTCTCTTCCCACCAGATGGCGACAAAGAGTCTTACTGAAAGAAATTCTAAGCTTAAAATCACCACTATTATTATCAGGGACATAGCTTTTCCCTTGACCCAGATAAATACAACACCCTCATTCAGGGTGTCTCTAGACACTTACACAGAGTGTGGGAATTTGAGGAAGGGAATGAATGTTTTATCATTAAGTGGCTAATTATACCTCCTAACTCTTTAATATGGCTTAAGGTAGACCCAACTTCCTAAAGAGTGGTCTCTTGGCCAGGTGATTTACTTGCCCAACTGGATTAACTATTTTTTGTTTTGGGTTCCTTAGAATGTTAAGTCTCTACCCAAGCCAGAGAAATGGCTTTTGCTAATTGGCCTGTATAGAGCCTTATCAACTCTACTATAACTGGAAGAAAGGTAAAATGATGAATATAGATTGGGATAAGGTGAGTTTAAAATACATGTGAGATTTCCAAATAAAGATGTATAGAAGGTTGTTACAAAAGGGTCAAGGTAGGAGCAGAGGTTTCAAAGCCATCAGGATGTAGTTGGTAAATGGATGCCGTAAGAATCAATGCACAGACTACAGGGTGGATGCTGGAAAGAGTGTCTCTGCAGTCTTGAATGGGCAGGGAATAAAGGAATTCAGGGGATCGACAAGTAGTCAGAAAGTAGAAGTCAAATGAAACAGTATTGTCTAATGTGTTATAGAAGCCAAGGAAAGAAAAAGCTCTTGGAACAACAGCTGTCAGCTTAGTAAAAATTCTGTAGTAGGATGAGGCTACCAGGTCTCCATTGTATTAGAGAATTTGATATAGACAAAATTCTTAGTGATCAAAAGACATGAGGTGAAATATAATATGGATTCAGTGACTGAAAATGGATAAGAGTAGAAATAAAAGCAATCATTATACACCAGCTGTGTTGACCAGGCTCCTGGGGAATGAATCCACATCAAAGAGCACTTAGGGAACACAAATGATATTCAACAGGCCTTACAAAAATATAAAGTGGGTGAAGTGAGGGTGGGATATGAATATGGGGCTATGGGGCTGGATCTAAGAGAAGCTGGGAGAGGGGGTCTGAATATAATCAAAACATGTATGAAATTCCCAAAGATTCAGTAAGATAGTATATTAAAAAACTATTCCCCATGTAAGAGTGAAAAGTTAATTAAACATTAATTAAACCAAATTTGAGTTAGACTGAGAAAGAAGGCTATCAAACCTAGAGAGAAGAAGGAACTGAAGCAATATCAGGCTACTTGGTGTGTGCCTTGTGTTTACCATTTCATTGCATTTTGCTTGTCAGCTAATTTTTTCTCCTATTGAATGGGAGAACAAATTATTTTTGGAGAAATTTTAGTGTTTAAAGAGGACCTTCAAGGTGCTAAGAGGTCCCATGCATTCTCCCCCAACTTCCCCTATTTAACTTTGGATAATGACTTGACTTGCCTTCTCTTGCTGTGATGAAATACCATGACCAAGTCCATCTTGGAAGAGGAAAGAGTTTATTTTGCCTTAAAGTTTACAGTCGTCATGCAGGGACTCAAGGCAGAAACCTGGAGGCAGCAACTGAAGCAGAAGTAACAGAAGAGCTATGATTACTGGCTCGCTTCCCTCTGCCTTGCCCATCAATTTTTCTTATATAGCCCAGGACTACCTGCCCAGAGATTTAATATACGGTCTCCACATAGTGGGCTGGTCCATCCTGTATCAATCAGTAATCAAGAAAATGCCACACAGGAGACCACATTCACTGTGTCTTGGTGCCTTGCACTCTGACCAACTATATTCTCTCTTCCCAGGTTGTCGCCTTTCTTGCCTTACACCTAGGTTCCTGCTCTTCCTGAGAGGACTTCCTAACTTCCTAAGCCAGATCCCGCCCACTGCATCTTGATCCCCCTGCACCCAGACCAACTACATTCTCCTATACCCACTCTGCCTAGCTAGTTAGACCTTTCCCATGTGGCCCCATGTCGGCCTTGGCCCTAGGCCTCCTCCTGATAATGTTGCCTGAGACCTCTGGACAACCCTGAAAACTAACTATATTTGTCACCACTCATCTAAGAAACTTCTTTTTGCAACAGATGGAAACTTAAGAGTTCCACGACTGGTCAAACACAGGGAATAGATTTCTGTGAAATGCCCAGCCATAAGTGATACATGCACAATGGAACCTTAACACTTAAGGCTCATGGAAAATAGAAGAACAAGAGGTAAAAGGAGTATTGCTGTATCTCTCAACTCTCACAAGGGAATCTTCCTCATGAAGCAGAGGGCAATTAATGCACAGAAGAGACAACTGAAAAAAATGTAGAGATTAGGAGACTATGGAGCATTTATTCCTAGATAGGAATCCTATATTAAAACTCAGCCATTCAGGGCTCAGGGTGCATTGTGGAATAAGAAGTAGGAAGAATGTAAGAGCCAGAGTTAATGGATGACTACAAGGAAACAGAATTTCCCAAGCTTTTGAAAACTTGCTCATATGAACTTACAGCAGAGGTAACAGAATGCACAGGATCCATTCAAATTCAAATCAGACAAAAACCCAGTGTAGAACTGGAGAAATGGGTTGAGAGCCCTAACATTGACTGAGGAACAATTACTGGTAGCAAATCACTGCCTGGCGAGGGAGGGTTCATCTTCTTTGGGTCAGTGACACTGGATAGGCTGACCAGGCTCCAGTAGACAAATTCGCACCAAGAGACAGCTGGTGAAACAGACGTGATTTGATAGGCCTGAGCAAGTGTGGAGTGAATTTATGTAAACACATTGATGAGTACTCTTTGAAACCATCAAGGCCATTCCACTGAGGAACACTCACAAACAGCAGGAAATAAAAAGACCTGGCAGGTAAGTAAGTATGTGACTATCAAAACTTACAAAATTTAAATAGAGTCTGAAGCTTAGTTTAGAGCAATGATGTTATATTGACATCACACAGACCTCACTGCAAAATATTCAGAACTATCTACGAATTTTATAAGTATGTCTTAAAATCAAGCATATTGTGGGTGACTAGATCTTAAAGTAAGTTTTGGATTTAGGTGGTTTATTTCTCTAATTTTGTTATCCTTTACAAATATTTCTGGCTATTCTCAGTCCTTTGCATCACCACATACATTTTTTTAAATCTACTTACCAATTAATTATTAAATGGATTATCCATCAAATTAGATTCTATGCAAAGATATTTAAATCTATGCTTCAATAAAAATGATTTTCCAATTTATGAATAATTATTACCTCTCCATTTATTTATGTATGCTTTCATTTGTCATTACAATGTTTTGTAGTAGGATCAAGTCCAGAAACAGCCCACTCATATTTAGGACAACATTCTTCAAGGAATTATGCTGGAAAAGAAAAGTATTTTAAAAAATTATGCCTGAAAAAAATGCGTAGCCATATGGGAGATAAAAGGATACTCAATTATTATTGAAAACCAGAAGCAAATATTAAAATAAAGTAGATCTTGCTGGGGAAATGCCTCAGTATTTAAGAGCATTCACTGCTCTGCCAGAGGACCTGGGTTCAGTTCTAGGTACCCACATGGCAATTAAGAACTGCCTGCACACTTGGTTTACATCCACACACTCAAGCACACACACATAAACTAAACTAAATAAATAAACATTTATAAACAATATAAAGTATATCACAGATTATATGTAAGACCAAGAGAAATAAATTGTTAGAAATTTATGACAAAATATCTTTGTAATATTGGGTAGTCAAGAGATTTGTTTCCATAAAACTTAATTAAGTTACCTAGTTGGTTAATTAAACAAGAAAATTATAAATGGATTTTATCAAAATAAGAAATTTCTTATCATCAGAAAAACATCTAAGAAAAAAATACATTAAGCCACAAAGTAGGAGAAAAAACTCACAACAGGTATCTGAACAAAAAGTTGCAGTTATACTATATAAGAAAACTAAGATATCAAAATTTGAAAACATTTACAAAGAAGAGGTATATTTGAAATGTCATAATATAAGACATGTTAATGGCTTTTAATCACATGAAAAATTCAATAATCAGTCAAAACTCCAATTTTGAAATATATTGTAAAGTTATACTGTACTCATTCAAATGCACAGTCACTTTAGAAAACATCATGTCAGTATTTCATGAAGGTAAGCATCCGTTTACCATATAACCTAGCTACTACACTTTTAGGTATTTACTGAGAAGGGAAAACACATGTCTACTAATGATATATTTATACATGTCCATAGCAAAACTACTAATAAGGCTCTCAAACTGGAACAACTCTAGTGTCCATCAACTGCTTCAAAGATCATAAACTGCCAGGCGTGGTGGCACATGCCTTTAATCCTAGCACTTGGGAGGCAGAGGCAGGCAGATCTTTGTGAGTTCACAGCCAGCCTGGTCTACAGAGTGAGTTCCAGGACAGCTGGGACTACAGGGACCCTGTCTCGATAAAGACCAAAAAAAAAAAAAAAAAAAAAAAAAAAAAAAAACAACAAAGATCATAAACTGCTATATTACAGTAGGTTTGGTAGTATATAGAAACAGTAATAGCTAAATGAAGTAGCTAGTTTTTCAGTTCTCTTTCTCAAATAAACCCTAGATACATGTTTACATTTTAACAGGTCATTTGATATTCAACAACAATGAATTAGGTCACACAATAATTTTCAGTAGAAAATGCAACAAACTCAATGTCGAAAAGTATTCTGTGCATGATTTTAAAAAATCAGACAAGCACATGAAAAGAAAGAATAAAGACTCATGATATACAAAAAATCTAAGTGATGTATGATGCATAAAATGAAATAGACTTGCATCTTTTAGTCAAGAGGTTAACAATCCAATGGCAGATGACAGTGCAATATGGTAAGAGATATGGAAGCTACAAAGTGGAGAAGTTGGTCAAATGGCCAAAATAGAGAGTGTAACTGAGTAGTCATTACAGAATTCTTCACAGAGAGGCTGCATCTGAACTTCCCTTCCTAAGAAGAGACAGGGAGAGTAAGAAATTATTTTAGAAATATATTATATGGAATATAGTCATCAACTCTTTCTCTAAGATCTTTGTTTTTTAAACAGAAACAATACAAAATGACAATAACAAAACAAGGCAAAAAGAACAAAAAGGGGTGTTTCCATTTCTTGTTCTGGTGAAATCATCAACCTGAGGGGCTTGGTATGTACTGGTATTTTTTCCCTTCTCTCTTTCTTTTATTTCTACTTTTCCTGCTTTTTCAGGACTACCAGAAGAATATGTGTTTACTGGCTAGCCCAGGAACTCTTGAGTTCTCAGCCGAGAAAGAGTCTAGTTAATTGGGGGGCAGGGGGAGTTTATCCCTAAACTACCTAATCAATTTCTAGCTCCTGGTTAGTTATATTACCCTCTGAAAAGGGTCACCCCAATTGCCAGAAGGGAATCTGAATGCCAACTGCTCTGACTTCTTCCATGCTGAAAAGGGACGTTGGTGTGGCAACTGGGGTACCCCTTGTTCAGAGGGTCAATCTAAAACACCCGCAAGCATAAATATAGAGGGGAAAATCCTTGACTGGCGCCCGTGAAAGTGAAGTGAAGGCAGGAGTAGTTAGGTACACGATCTAAGCAGGGGACCAGGGGAAGTAAGAACTGGGTGAATTCTAATGTCCAACTTTAAAGTCCATTAGAATTTCTTGACCAGGGGTTTCACAGCTTCCATTTATTTGGTTTCTCCTTCTGTTTATTTGGACATGATGCCTGGACACAGGGTCAGCTTTTCAGGCTTTTAAATGGTCAGGATATGAGTTTCCATTTAGATAGTTGTTAGAAAGAAAGGAAATGTTTTTATTGAGCATTAATTAACAACCATAGCAGACTTATCCTTTAGCTGCAGGTGACCCTACTCTGTCAGTCGAGGCCAAGATCTAAGGTTTTTATGCCTGTCTAACATTTCATATAACTTTAAACCCAAAATGTGGAGGCACAATTTTTTAGGCTTTAAAAGAAATATACTGACTATCTTTTGGTTATACTTTCTTTTTGGGTCCTTAAGTCCACCCAGTTAGCTCAGATTAAACAAACTTTGTTTTCTCAAGGTCATTTGAGGTTCTGGTAGTCCAGTGCACTCGGGTTGTTTTTGGGGGGTAGCACCTGGATCCTGGACACTCTTAACCAGTTCCATCTACCAAGGCAAGGTCTAGTCTTGCTAGACTGGGCTTCCCCTTGGAGCACAAGGCAACTGTCCTTTATATTGAGCTTCCTCTTTATGGACTGGACACTAGCTTGGGTTCTGTTGGTGGATCTTGAAGACCTCCCTGCACGGGAATCCTGGTGACTCACAATTGCAGAACATTTTAAGAGATGACCCCATACAAAATTCACTGGGACCAATTGATCTCAGAGGGCAAGGAACAAAATTGTCCCCTAAATCCCTTGGCTAAACTGGTATGGGCCTTTGGCATGGGCATTAAGCATCCAAAAAGTTAAGTTATACCAATCTGGTACTTTTATTTATTTTTTCAATCTGGTACTTTTAATTACTCTGTCATATTTAGATAAAACTTGAGAATGTTGTTAGGTTGATATGATCTTATAATAAATCACAATACATAGGATCTTGAAATAATTCTCTTCCTAAAACCTCAAGTAATTTTTCATTAGTATAATAATATTTTTAAATGCCTTCCTATTGGGTTTCTGGCTATAGATTTTATTGGAACTTAAGAACATTTTGGGGCTGGAGAGATAGCCTAGCGGTTAAGAGCACCGACGCTCTTGCAGAGGACCCGGGTTCGATCCCCAGCACCCACATGGCGGCTAAGAACCGTCTGTAACTCCAATTCCAGGAGAACTCCAGTTCCAGGGGAATCCGAGACCCTCTTCTGACCTCCGCGGCATTGCACGACACGGGTGCACAGACCTGCATGCAGACAGTACATTCATACACATACAAAAATGAATAAATAAATAAATAAATAAATAAATAAATAAATAAATAAAAAATTAAAAAAAAAAGAACATTTTTACTTCTATACCTACTTCATAAGATGGACTCAGTAACCATTTATCAATGTCTGGAATGTAGATTCAGGGTGAGTAAGGAAGGTACTTATTTGTCAGCAATGAAGAGTGTTCCCTGCCAATTTTTAGCATCAGACCTTGCTACTTTGCACAATTCCATGTCACTGACATCCAATATCATCTGAATCCCAGATTAGAGTAAATCAATTTGATCCTTTCCTCCTGGCTTCATGTTGCCCACACAATAAGTCCCAGTGTCTTATCATCTTCCCAAACTATTACCAGGGAGGAATAACTCCTTCCCTACAAGTTCAATGTAGTCACCTCTGAGCTATGATGTAATCCTGCAACCATAAGAGGCCCATTCCTAGGGTAATGAAAGTGTGTGTGCGTGTGTGTGTGTGTGTGTGTGTGTGTGTGTGCATTAAAAAGATATTTTAAAAAATGAAATAACATCATCTGGGCATCTTAGCATGGGGTTGAGCCACAGAGGGAAACTGCTTCCCGAAAACACTGGGACTCATTCATCCTTTCTGTTTTCTTTTTATCAATTACAGAAGGTCTTTTGGGTTTAGAAGCTAAAAGCTCAAATGAAGAACAAACAAAACATGCAAATAAAGATGAAATTAAAGGAAAACAGAAAAGGAAGGATCTGGAGCAAGAAAAAGAGGAAGAAAAAAGAGAAAGAGAAAGAGAAAGAGAGAGACCTCAGCTTTCAGTGGCTATTTCCAAGAAAAGAAAAGAAGAATTTATTTCCTAATACCAGGTCTGCCAACATACTACTAACCACACATTATTTGCTGATTATTGTTTATGAAGAAATTTCCAGACTCAGGACTAAAATTAATAAAATGAGATGTAGATAATATTTTAATACAATTCATTGATAACTGGCGTGTATATTTTCCATAATTCAATCTATCTCACTTTTTACAAGTGGAAATCAAAAAAAATCAGACAGTAATTCCATACTAATACTACAGGAAGATGAGAAGATCATTGGCTGGGCTCAATACCTCTTGAGCATAGGTTCAAGTTTTTCCTTAACAATTGTTCAAGTGAACCAACTGGCAAAACTTAATGGAATATATGCTAGGACTTGAATATTATACTTATACCTGTTCATTATATTAAATATGAACGCCCATGACTCTACTCTGACAAGATAATTAAGTACCTTTTAAAATGTGATTCTCAGGGGCTGGAGAGATAGCCTAGTGGTTAAGAGGGCCGACTGCTCTTGCAGAGGACCCAGGTTCAATCTCCAGCACCCACATGGTGGCTGAGAACTGTCTGTAACTCCAATTCCAGGAGAATTCCAGTTCCAGGGGAATCCAACACCCTATTCTGACCTCCGCGGCATTGCACGACAGGAGTGCACAAACCTACATGCAGACAGTACATTCATACACATAAAAAATAAATAAATAAATAAATAAAATTTAAAAAAATGCGATTCTCTCACTTTACCTATATCCTTGCCTGCATTTTTTGTAATTCATGCCCATTAATAAAATCTGTGCTTGTCATAGATTCTGTTATTAAAAATTACAATTTAATTAAGTGTTGGGGACTTGCAAACTGCCTTGGTGTAACAACTCCAAAGAAAAAAATAATACCAGATCAAAATATCATTGCGTCACCCAATTGAAGAGTTCAGCCAGTGGCCTAGGTGCTTCTGTATTTTAGATACTATTCAAAAAGTTGTGTATAAAAGAGGTAAAAAAGGAAAGCAAAATTCCTATTATGACACATATTTTAGGTAGACAACACATAATCAAAGATATAACTAATAAAGGGGAACTTGAGGGGCAGGCATGACAAGTTAGTATTCAGTGTTGTGGTTTCTACACAGAAAGGGAAAGATATGAGATGAGTTCACCAGAAACTGAGAAAGTGACAAGGAAGGATGGTGAAAAGTTTATCAAGCAGAAGGAACAAGAACAAAGCCCCCTGCAAGGAAAGTCTGCCCAGGGTAAACATAAAACAGGGAAGTTAACAGGTCTGGAGCACAGGAAACGGGGGAGACAGTGGACTCAGATATATGCATGTGCATTGGATTGCACAGACTAGAGAGCCTTTGGAAAACTTGCTTTGCTAAGAGTGATCTGGTTGACACATATCTGGGCTCAGGAATTTTATCCAACTTTCAATTTAAAAGATCCATTCTACAATGTGTGTATAGAATCCAACTTTCCATTTAAAAGATCCACTCTCCAATGTGTGTGTATAGAATAGAGAAAAAATTGGTGAGTGGGGAGACAATGTAAGCAACAAGAAATACGTTAGGGTGATTGAAAGAAGCCTGGAAGAAGACTATGATGGCTTGGATGAAAGTGGCAGTTAACGTTGTACACATGAGTTTAGAGCAGTAGGCCAGAGAAGGCATATAGCTTATTAGCCTTGGCTGCTGGGAATATAGAAGACTAGAATGTGAAAAAACGTGGAGAAGGGAGACTTGTTCAAGAGGATTCAAAGGGAAAAGGACCTCCAACAAAAATAGACCAGTAGCCATTTGGGTTTGGTTCCCAGTGAAGAATTCAGCTGCATTCTCTCATGTCCTAAAAATTTGACTGAGGTTGTGTGTGGTGGAGGACATTTGAATACTGGATAACATCCCAGCTGTGGAGCTGTGGGATGGTTTGTGTTCTTAACAGAATCTAAAGTGTGAAAGCTAAAAGGAAACGTGGATGGGCAAGGAAAGGTGTGCAAGTTTACAGTTGCAAACTGAGAACTCAAGTGCAAGTGTTGAAGACATTAGTGTTGTTAAAGAGACATCTCTCACTGCTTACCCAGGCAACCTGAAGGTGCCCTACAGGCAAGACCTCCTCCATCCAAAATAGCAGCTTGTAAAAATGCAACTTCATTTGAAGGAGAAAGCCTGAACTGAAAATATCTCCTGGGGTCCTAGCTCCAAAACAGCCTCATAGGCAAGTGTGGTCCCAGGTTTGATATAAAGGGAACAGACCATTCTTTTGAGCAGAATGAGGCAGCATTTGCCCACATGGTGCTGTCATTATGGTCAGGCAAAATGAAAGAATTATGGGGTCACGGAGACTCTCCACAATGCCAGGAAGCTGCAGAACTAGGTAACCTGTGGCAGTACAAGACTTCCTGCGAGGAAGATCTGAAAGTCCACAGCTGGAAGCTATGAGAGTAAAGTCTGGGTTGTACAATGATACTTTGTCTTTTCCTCCAGCGTGTTAAGTTGGTACTGCTTGGGAATTAATTGTAACTCCTTGTACAGGTGCCATTGGCTCTTCCAGTACATTGTCTGGTCCTATGTGCTGTCCAGGAAAGAAACTGCTCTCATCTGAAATGAACAAAAGAAATGATTTATTCTGGAGCTACGTTTGAGTGATCATGGCACAAAATTTATGTTGAGGGATTTATGTTTCCACAAATGCCATGCTCCAATGTGATTTTCATAGTAGCAGAACAAAGCAAGTCATACATTAACATGCTTTCAAATACATTGGTGGTTACATTCACTGGGCAGGTCATAGTAAAGTTCAGAGAAATCTGTGCTAAGCCTCAAATACTATCTGAAGACCTTTTTAGCCTTTTGGTTGGTGAGATCTATGAACTTGTTAGGTTAATACATTTCAAAAGGTTTCTGTGCTGGATAGCTTCAGTTGTCAACATCACACGCCTGGGTGGAGGGAAACTCAGTTAGGTTTTTCCTAAGGAATTTCCTCCACTGTTTTGGCCTGTGACCAGGTAATGTGAGAGATCCCAACCTTCTCTTGGCTGTGGCACCCAGGACAAAAGATATTGTGTGATTTAAGAACATAGATGGAGCACAGGCCAGGGGACCAAGCCAGTAAGCAGAGGACATCCATTATCTGTACTTGAATTCCTACCTCAGGTTGCAACCCAAGATTCAGGGATTTTTTTTCCCCCCTGGGAATTTTCATTAACAGCGCAATGTGCAGGATGGCTTAGCTTTTTGATCATTGTGGTATTGCCATTGGAAGCATTGGAAATAGAACCCTCTACATTTGCCCTCATTTTCATTCAGTATGCAGAGGTCAGCTCCATGTGCTTGGACCAGAAGACATGTCAGATATTTGGAGGGGCTTTGGAAGTAATTTATATTCCCAGCATATTTGCTGACATTTCAGGATGAGGTACAAACATCAGCTGTCCTCCTGTCCCTTTCACTTTCTTGGGCTTTGTCCTGCAACTCTCAGACATTGAAACCCAGAGAGGCCACTTCAATAAGTTTGGAAGCATGACTATGATGTTTTAATTTCAACTTTTATACTTTTCTCTAGACATCAGGAGCACCTAAAGAAATGAAAGGCAACCAGAGGATGTTTTCCCTTCCCAGTGATTTCCAATTATTTCACAATAACATTTATTCCATCCTTAAACTTTTCACAGATTTTCCAAATTTTTAGTTCTGTACACTCTCTTTTGTATTTCAGAACCATAGTAACCTTTGAAAATAACACATTTTTAAGCAAAATTTTAATTAGTTTTGTCAACTTTTGGAGAAATCTTAACATGTTTATTTTTGAAGCTAAATCTCGCCCTTCTTGAAATAACATTCTATTTAGTATTACCAGCAAACCATGTTTTCATATACAGCTTCCTGAGGCCACTCCACAAATGATTATTATCGGCAGAACTAGGTAGGGAAGCTTAGGCACCCATCTTCAATAAGCCAGTTAAACTGACAAATTAATAATGAAAACCAGGAAATATTTATTAGTGTGACTACACTGAAAAGGGAACAAAGAGATACAGTGACTCGGGGAGTCCATCTTTGGGGGTCTCAACATGATGATAAGGTTTAAATAGGAGGCAAGGATGCACATAACTAGTCAGTGCAGTCAAGGTGTGCTCCCACATCCACCACCATCATCTCAGCTTCAGTCTCTCCTACTAGGTCTTCTGGATACTAGATATCTATCTGAAGGAGGCAAGTTCCCTCCCTTCCCTCCGCATCCTCAGCCTTTTCTTCTGCCAGCATGAAATGCCTACAGAAGTTCCAGTCTTGGGACCCATTGTTTCAATAGTTGGATAATCAAAGAGAAGGACTCAAGTATCTCAAAATACCACACTCCTACCATGATGGTTCACATAATATGTTTGAAACATGAGTACAATGCCTAATCTTGTTTGTGAACTTGGCACACCTTGCAAGAGGGAACTGCAATTGAAGATTGTTTTTTCCATGAGATTGGCCTGTCGGCACACCTGTGGGGCATTTTCTTTTTTACTAATTGGTATATGAAGGCCCAGCCCACTGTTAGCAGTGCCATCCCTGACTTGGCAATCCTGGACTACATAAGAAAGGTAGCTGAGCATGAGCACAAGAGTGCGTCAGTGAGCAACATAACCTTACTCGGTTGGTTTCTGCCTTGTCTTCAGCCTCAGCATTGGCCTTATTTCCCTCAGCGATGGTGTGCAAGTGAAAGATGATCCATATCCCCCCTTGTCCAAATTACTTTTGGTCATGGTGCTTATCACAATGGAAAAGAAGGTTGGAACCATGAGTCAAGTAGAAACTGCAAGAGATCTTTCATTTCCTTCCTTTGTGGAATGCGTGATAAAGTACTTCTCTATCTTCACATTGTCAACTATTAAATCAATCACGATCTTCTTTTTCTCATGAAATGACATGTTAATTCCCACCTATACCAAAGAATAGCTCAATTTTTGACACATTACTTACATATAATAGATTATTTTTATTCAGATAAAAATACACTAAATTTCACAAATAATACCAGTCATTATTTGTTATTTTTATGTCTTCATTTTTCCACTATAAGAATAAATCAAGCCAGGCTTTTAATCCTAGCACTTGGGAGGCAGAGGCAAGTGGATCTTTGTGAGTTCAAGGACAGCCTGGTCTACAGAGTGAGTTCCAGGAGAGCTGAAACTACAGGGAGACCCTGTCTCAAAAAGAACAAAAAATAAAATAAATCAAATCTTAAAAGTTAAAGCAGATTTTTATTCTTTAAATAAAATATGTTTATTCACAGATGTATCTCCTTTTAATACAAGTGCTTAATCTATTAAAACATCGGAGTATTATTTCATGGAAGTCCAGGAAGCAGACATGTTTAACTTTTCTTCACAGATAAGACAATATATATTTAGGAGCATAAAATGTGAGGGAGAAATGGGAAGTAATTCCTATAACCTTAGCTTAGAGGGAGCTGGTTTGAAAAAATGCTTTCTAAACTTTGCCTTTATGAAGCTTGTATGTGTGGAGAACACAAACAAGCATAGTATACAAATAACCTTCTAATTATTAGGATCCCAATTAATATCAATCTTCATCGATATTAAATAGCTTTTTCCTTTCAAGTTAAAAATCAGAAACCTTGGCTAACTGCAGTAAATATAATGTGTGCCTTGGCAGTTCCATGTAAATTCACGGCAGTAGCAAGAATCAAATGATAGTTTTAAAGCACTTACAGGTTAAGAGACTATGCTAGTGACCACCGGCAGACATGTTTGTTACTGGATGTATACCATTTATACAATTAAAGAATAAAAAGAGTATACCATATATAGAATAAAAGAAGCAACAAGGAGTCAAAGCCAACAGACGAACACCAGATTTCATATGGTAGGATAAGAAAAAGGCTGAGAGCCTGGCGTGGTGGCATATGCCTTTAATCCTAGCACTTGGGAGGCAAAGGCAGGGGGATCTTTGTGAGTGTAAGGCCAGCCTAGTCTACAGAGCAAGTTTCAGGACAGCCAGAGTTCCAGGGAGACCCTGCCTCAAAAGGACAAAAAAAAACGTTTCATTAACCATTTCTAAAGTTTAAGGTTCAAATGCAAACCATAATGCAAACAAGGTAACTGTTGATTAACTTGCACACATGCCTTAAATCTAAGGTAGTAACTAGAGGTGAAGAGCTGAAAGAAAAAGCCAATGGGAATGAGATCTCTGTTGTAATGTGCATATCTTGGTAAATCTACACCTATGGCCACTTCATCTTTGCAGTTTTGTTTTAGTTTATCCTACACATGCTGATAATTTTGAATGTGTGTAGAACACACACACACACACACACATATATATATATATATATATATATATATATATATATATATATGAACAACTTAAACATTAAACTACCAGAGTTGTTTCTTCTGTGGATTCTTTGACGATCATATTGAGAAAAAAACGTGGGAGTTTTCAATATTGTTACCTCAAGGAGTACTAATTGATTGCAGATATACAAGAGTTAAACTTGGTTGGGAGTTAGGGGGGAAATGTGCCAAGGTACACAAAGTTCACACTTAAGAGAGAACACTGTGTCTCCTACTCATGGTTTTTGGAATTTTATACATTTGGAGGAACTCCTCTAGTAATGCAATATAGAAATTAATGGTAAACTAATTTTTATTTTATTTTTAAAATTTTATTTATTTCTTTTATATGTATGAATGTACTGTCTGCATGCAGGTCTGTGCACTCGTGTAGTGCAATGCCTCAGAAGTCAGAAGAGGGCATCGGATTCCCCTGGAACTGGAGTCAAAGCGGTTCTCAGCCACCATGTGGGTGTGGGAATTGAACCCGGGTCCTCTGCAAGAGTAGTCGGTGCTCTTAACCACTAGGCCATCTCTCCAGGCTCCAGTAAACTAGTTTTTAAAGACAACTATAAAACAAAGGTTATTTTAAGATCCTGAGAGCAATGAGATTCCCTTATAGTTCACAACAAAAACAAATTTAGAGTTAGGTTTCAAAAACTGGTGATAGCAATTTGTTTCAGTGTCATAACTATTATTAGAATATAACTAATTTAAAAATCTTGTAAAAGTAGAATACAATATAAGTTTGTCTTTTGAATATTCTTAATTCTTAAAATTCATTTAAAATGACATACTTGGGTCTATTAATATGTTTCATAAAACAGTAGTATAGAAAACACTTTGGTGTACCATTAAGAGATAGTTGATCAAATAACATTTAGAAATATGTATTTTTAGAAAGACAAAAAGCATTCAAAAATTAGTATTTAAAGTTCAATTCCATCTGATATAGTCCAAAGACACAGAGGAAATAGACTTAAAGCAATAAAGCTTTAAGATTATTGAGGATGCTATTTGTGTCTCTGTTTAAGGATTTCCAAAGGAAATTAAGCATTCTTTAACAGGATTATTGTTGTGATTTTCCTTTTCAGTGACAGATTATATATGCAGAGAATTTTATGAAGGCAGCTGTTTGTCTATAATTCATAAATGTACATGTTTGTCAAAACTTTTGCATTAACTTTATAGGATATGAGAATTTCTTTTTAAAAAACTTACAGAAGATGCCAGTTCCTATAAGCAAGGACAGTCAGGATTAAGTAAGCTTTTAAATGACTCTGATTGTAATAGACAAAAAGGAGTATACTACTGTATCATCATAGCAAGGCATGAATAACCTTCAATAAACCTTAAGTTCAGAAAGTGACAGAAAGATGAATGAAAGAACTATCTAGGAAAAATAACTTGATGAGTCAACATATATTCAGCTGACTGAGGTCAAACAGTTCACTGATGGTTAAAAAAGCGAACTAACAAAAAAAGGATTTCTTGGAACTGAGGTTTGACTGAGAAATGAAACTGAATGTCTCTTTTCAGTATTGTGGCCCAATCTAAGTCACATTATGGAAGTGTTAAGTTCACAGGAAAAAAAAAGAAATCTACAAAATCATTCTATAAAGCTGATTGATTAGAATTTCATCTATGGATAGTTGTGATGTTGAAGCTCTAAGGCCAAATTATCTGTGTTGTCTGAGCCCTTAAATCACCATTTATTGCCACCTCTGTGTGTAACCTAGCATCCTTGTAACTATTAGGTGAACTTTTATAGAATGTATGAACAGAGCCTTAACTTCCACCAAGCTATGGCTAAGAATGTTATCAGATAACATCTGAGACCTCTACCAGTGATTTAATAAAAACTTCCTTCCTGAAAACTACATTAGTTTCTACCAATGTGTTTAAAAGTGGCTTGATTTAAGATATTTGTTATGTTACTATCAAAACTCTTGAAATCGTAACTGTACTGGAACATATTTTTTAAGAAATTGTCAACCTGGCTACCTGGACAATGGTCATTCATATCTGTCTTCTACAGTAAGCTATCTCATTCCCTTTGATTTGAGACCTGTGGGGTTTTTTGTTTGTTTGCTTGTTTTATTGTATTTGCATCAAAAGAGCTTTACTGTGGAAAGAAACATTTAGCCATGCCATTAGCATAAACTTAATGAGATCATTTCATGTGTAGGTAGTGTGGTCTCACTATGATGAGATTTCTGATAAATCAAACAAATCCTGCCTATCCCTGCCTCAAAACACAGAAATAGAGAACATATGTACAGCAGATCAAGACTTCAGAGTACATAAAATAAAAGCTTTATCTAGGAACTAGATAAGGACAAGGAGAAAGTTCTCCTTTACACTCTCAATCTTACAAGAATTAACTGGCATGAGTGAGTAGGAAAAGAGCATGAATGTTTAACATGTGAAATGAAGAACCAAATCATGAGGAAACCACTGAAGGACACTCAGCCTCCAGGTTAACAAGACTCACAAACTTGTATGTTCCTCCTCTTATAGAGGAGGAAGAAACTGAGGAACGGAGACAATATTGAGTGTTCCCAGATTAATTTTAATTGAAGAAATCTTAACATAAATAGTCTTGTGGTTACCTAAATGAGCTTGTGATAAAACTTAGTAAGAGGAATTCTCAAGCCCATTAAGTGATTCACCTTTTAACCATACTGCTGCTTTCATATAAAAAAGAAATATAACATAGACAATGCTCAGTTTGCTTTGCAACTAGGGATTTGGTGTTAGCATCCACAAATGAGGGACACCATACATTGTTTTTCTGGACTGTGTTACTTCACTTAGGATAATGTTTTCTAGTTCCATCCATTTACCTGTAAATTTCATGATGTCATCTTTCTTTACTGCTGCATAGAACTCTATTGTGTGATGTACCACATTTTCTGTATCCACTCATTGGTTGAGGGATATTTGGGTTTCTTCCACCTTTTTGCTATTGTGAAGAGAGCTGCAATAAACATAGATGTGCATGTGTCTTTGAGATAAGATGAGTCTTGGGGGTATGTACTCAGGAGTGGTATGACTGTGTTAGAAGGTAGGCTCATTTTCAGTCTTTTAAGGGTTCTCCACACTGCTTTCCATAGGGGCTGCATGAGTTTGCATTCCCACCAGCAGTGGATGAATGTTCCCCTTTCTCCACAACCTCTCCAGCATTTGATGTCATTTGTTTTCCTAATCTTGGTCATTTTTACCATGGTATGGTGAAATCTTAAGCTGGTTTTAATTACACAAACACATTTTACATACAAATGACCCCACAGTGATTAGGATCACAATTACACAGAAGTTCTACCTGGGTTGGTTTCCACCTCTTCCTGAAGAACTCATTGGCTGGCTTTTTCACAGAAGGGTGTGTTCAAGGTTGGGACTCTTCTGCCCTCTCAGAACATCAGCTCTGTGAATAAACCACAACCCAAATATTCTTTTCCTGTCTCTGCTCATTAACTTTTGAGGTAACAAGCAGGAGTGCTCTGTTATTTACATTACCAGACCGCAAACTGCTCCTGTGAAAAGATCTTTCCTTCATAGAAAGAAAATATCAAAAAGCCCCATATGCATCAACTAATTTGCTTCACTAATTAATAAATTTAAAATTTTGTACAAGAACAGATTTGAGTTCCTCTTTTTTTTTCTCCTTCCATGTGTGTATGTGTTTATTTGATACAAGTTCCAACTCTGTATTCAGACTGTCCATGAATTTGCAATGATCTTCTGCCTCAGTTTCCCAAGTGTTGGGATTACAAGCATACATGAACCACCACACCAAGAATAAGGACATTGGTTCAGACCCATTTATATTTCTAATTATATATTTTCTCTGAATAACCAACTAGATATACATCTGAGAAATATGTTTTGAAGTCAGGGGTTTTGATGTCCTCCACTTATATCTGTTACATCCTGTACCCAGACATATCTCTCAATACCATGTCAACTTGAAAACTTAATTCTCACCTCAAAAGGGATAAGAGCTGGTTTATTCTGGAGCCAAATATGAGTGGCCATGGCCCTATAAATACAGATTTATGATACCCCAAATTCCATGCAAGAACACAGTAACAGTTTCATGAAGTTTTGATAGTAACAGAACAAAGAATGTCAGAAATCAAGGCACTTTGCAAATGCATTGGTTGGAACATTAAGTAGGCAGTACCAACAAAGCCAAGAAATGTCACATACAGGCAACCTTTTGGTCGGAGGAAAGTAGGGTTTAATAAGTTGATATATCCCAGGAGTGTTATCTGTTAGTCACAGGGTATTAGGACAGACACAGTTAGGAAAAGAAAATAGAGATAAACTGTAATTTGGCTCTGGAACTATAGCAACCTAATTCTCCACAATCATTGACTTTCTAATGAGTTAATCAGCCTAGGTTCAGTTTGAAGATGCAGAAATTTTCTGGAACCCATTTTAATAAAATCCTTAAGGCTGTCATCATAAAACAAGTATAAATGATAAGATAGTGTTAGAGTTATTCTATACTCAATTGCTTTTGATAATTCGTAAAAATAGCTACTACTATTACCAGATCAGACAGGCAAGCCAATTTCCTTTTCAATCACTACACATTTCTTTTAAATTTTGTAAGATTTTGTTTTATGGGCTGGAGAGATGGCTTGGCAGTTAAGAGCACCTCCTGCTCTTCCAGAGGACCAGACAGAGCTTTGTTCCCAGCACCCCCACATTGACAGCTCACAGCCACCTGCAACTCCAATATCCCAGGAATATGAGACCTTTTTCAGGTCTCTGTGAGCACGCTCACACACACACACACACACACACACACACAGAGAGGACATACATTTAGACAAACACACATACACACAAATAAAAATAAATCTTTTTAACCCCTACCTCTTGCCCTGTACAAAAGTCAACTCCAGATAAATCAAAGACTTTAATGTGAAACCCCAAACTCTGAAGGTGATAGAGGAAAAAGTTGGCAGCAGCCTACAAGACATAGGTGTAGGAAAAGACTTCCTAAATTAGAGAGCAGCTGTGCAAGAAATAAGATTGACAATTGACAAATGGGACCTCATTAAACACAATGCTTCTCTACAGCAAAAGAAACAATCAAGGAAGTGAAGAGAAAACCCACAGAGTGGGAGGAAACCTTCACCTCAGATACATCTGAAAAAGCATTGATTTCTAGAATATATAAACTACTCAAAATAACAAAGAAGAAAGAAAACAAATTAATCACTCAAAAGATGGAGCAAAGAGCTGAACAGAAACTTCACAAGTGAGGAATTAGAGATGGCTGAGAAACATCTTAAAAAGTGTTCAATGTTGCTAATAATTAAGGAAATGCAAATTAAAACCACTTTCAGATACCTTCTCACTCCAATAAGACTGGCTAGGATCAAGAAAACAAATGATACCAAGTGCTGAAGAGGTTGTGGGGAAAGGGGAACACTCATCCGCTGCTTGCAGGAATGTAAACTCTTTTTTTTTTTTTTTACAGCCACTATGGAAAGTAGTGTGGCGAACCCTTGGAAGACTCAAAATGAACTTATCACCTGACCCAGTCATACTACTCCTGGGTATATACCCACAAGACTCATCCTACCACAGAGATACATGCACAGCCATGTTTATTGCAGCTCTCTTCACAATAGCAAAGAGCTGGAAGCAACCCAAGTGCCCCTGGATAGAGAAAATGTGGTACATCTACACAATGGAGTTCTATGCAGTGGCAAAGAAAGATGACATCATGAACTTTGTAGGTAAATGGATGGAACTAGAGGATATTACATTAAGTGAAGTAACACAGTCCCAGAAAAACAGACAACGAATGGTATACCACATCTGTGGATGCTAGCACCAATTACCTAGTTGTTTTTTTTGTTTTTTTTTTTTATTTTTAACAAATCTAGACCCATGTTCCCGCTCATTCCCCCACCCCGCCAGAGTTCGTGCATTCTGCCAAACATGCTTTCCATCTCTTAGTCTTTCTCAATATTTTCCATGGGGACGTTGACTGTTTTGAGCAGAAGTTCACTGTTTCAGTCAGTTCTTTGATGCAGTATTTTCTGTTGTTGTTGTTGTTTCCAAAATGCATTATGTCCAACTGCTTTGTACAGAAGCTCAGGGGGCCCTACACAAGAAATACTTACAACTGGGTAATTGGCACTAGCATCCACAGATGAGGGATACCATTCGTCGTTTGTTTTTCTGGGACTGTGTTACTTCACTCAGCATGATGTCCTCTAGCTCCAGCCATTTTCCTGCAAAGCTCGTGATGTCGTCTTTCTTTACTGCTGCATAGAACTCCATTGTGTAGATGTACCACATTTTCTCTATCCACTCGTCAGTTGAGGGGCATTTAGGTTGGTTCCAGCTCTTTGCTATTGTGAAGAGAGCTGCAATAAACATGGCCGTGCATGTATCTCTGTGGTGGCGTAAGTCTTGAGGGTACATGCCCAGGAGTGGTATGGCTGGGTCGGGTGGCAAGTTCATTCCAAGTCTTCCAAGGGTTCTCCACACTGCTTTCCATAGTGGCTGTACGAGTTTACATTCCCACCAGCAGTGGATGAGTGTTCCCCTTTCCCCACAACCTCTCCAGCACTTGGTATCATTTGTTTTCTTGATCCTAGCCAGTCTTATTGGAGTAAGATGATATCTTAAAGTGGTTTTCATTTGCATTTCCTTAATGATTAGTGATGTTGAACAGTTCTTGAGGTGTTTCTCAGACATCTCTAATTCCTCACTTGTGAAGTCTCTGTTCAGTTCTTTGCTCCATCTATTGAGCGGGTCATTTGTTTTCTTTTTTCTTTGTTTTTTGAGTAGTTTATATATTCTGGAAATCAATGCTTTGTCAGATGTATCTGCAGTGAAGGTTTCCTCCCACTCTGTGGGATTTCTCTTCACTTCCTTGATTGTTTCTTTTGATGTACAGAAGCTTTTGAGTTTGATGAGGTCCCATTTGTCAATTGTCGACCTTAATTCTTGTGCAGCTGCTGTCTGATTTAGGAAGTCTTTTCCTACGCCTATGTCTTGTAGTCTGCTGCCAACTTTTTCTTCTATCACCTTCAGAGTTTGGGGTTTCACGTTGAGGTCTTTAATCCATCTGGAGTTGACTTTTGTACAGGGTGAGAGGTAGGGGTTTAATTTCATTCTTCTACAAGTGGTGATCCAGTTTTGCCAACACCACTTGCTGAAGATGCTGTCTTTTCTCCATTGTGGTTTCTTGGCCCCCTTGTCAAATATGAGATGGCTGAAATTGTATGTGCTCAGATTTGGATCTTCGGTTTTGTTCCATTGGTCAACAGGTCTGTTTTTGTGCCAGTACCAGGCTGTTTTTATGACTATAGCCCTGTAGTATAGTTTAAAATCTGGTATAGAGATCCCTCCTGTGTAGCTCTTTTCACTCAGGATTGATTTGGCTATTCGGGGTCTTTTGTTTCTCCAAATGAATTTAAGAACTTTTGTTTCCAAGCCTGTGAAGAAACTCTTGGGGATTTTGATTGGGATTGCATTAAATCTATACAAGAGTTTTGGTAAAATGGACATTTTTACAATGTTAATTTTCCCAATCCATGAGCATGGGAGGTTTTTCCATCTTCTGAGGTCTTCTTCAATTTCTTTCTTTAAGGGTTTAAAATTTTTGTTGTAGAGGTCTTTGGTGTCTTTGGTTAGGTTTGTTCCTAGGTATCTTATTGTTTTTGAGGCTATTGTGAGTGGGAAGGTCTCTTTGAATTCTTTCTCCAGTTGCTTGTTCTTGGTGTAAAGAAAGGCCATTGATTTTCTAAGGTTAATTTTGTATCCTGCCACTTTGCTGAAGCTGTTAATCGTTTCTAGGAGTTTTCTGGTGGAGTTTTTTGCATCTCTTAAGTAAACAATCATATCATCAGCAAATAGGGATAGTTTGACTTCCTCTTTTCCAATTAGTACTCCTTTAATATCCTTTTCTTGCCTTATTGCTCTAGCAAGTGTTTCAAGCACTATATTGAAGAGGAGTGGTGATAGGGGGCAGCCTTGCCGAGTTCCTACCTTTAAAGGGAATGTTTCCGTCATTTCCCCATTTAGGATGATATTGGCTGTGGGTTTCCTGTATATGGCTTTGATTACATTGAGGAATGATCCCTCCAATCCAATTCCTTCTAGGACTTTAAGCATGAAGGGATGCTGGATTTTGTCAAAGGCTTTTTCAGCATCAATTGAGATGATGGTGTGGTTTTTGTCTTTGATTCCGTTTATGTGTTTGATGATGTTTATTGATTTTCGTATGTTGAACCATCCCTGCATCTCTGGTATGAATCCAACTTGGTCATGATGGATGATCTTCTTGATGTGGGTCTGTATGCGATTTGCCAGTATTCTGTTTAGAATTTTGGCATCTGTGTTCATGAGGGAGATGGGTCTATAATTCTCCTTTTTAGTTGTATCTTTGCCTGGTTTTGGTAATAGAGTGATGTTGGCTTCATAGAAGGAATTTGGGAGAATTCCCTCTGATTGTATACTTCTAAACAGTTTCAGAAATAATGGTTGTAGGTCTTTTTGAAATGTTTTATAGAATTCTGCTGTGAAACCGTCTGGGCCTGGGCTTTTTTTAGTTGGGAGGCTTCTTACTACATCCTCTATTTCTTCATATGTTATGGGTCTGTTTAAGCTGCTGGTCTCCTCTTGGCCAAGCTTTGGTGATTCCCAAGATTTCAGATATTCATCCATTTCTTCTAGATTTTCAAACTTGGTAGAATATAGGTTCTTGTAATATTCCCATATAATTTTCTTGATCTTTTCCTTGTCCGTTGTGATATTTCCCTTTTCATCACAGATTGTATTGATTTGGAGTTGTTCCTTCTTTCTTTTTGTTAACTGGGCTAGAGGTCTGTCTATCTTGTTTATTCTTTCAAAGAACCAACTTTTGGCTTCATTGATTTTTTGTATTGTTTTCTTTGTTTCTATTTCATTGATTTCTGCTCTGATTTTTGTTATTTCTTCCTGTCTGTTGCGTTTAGGGTTCATCTGTTGTTGCCTCTCAAGTGCTTTTAGCTGTAGTGTTAGATCATTCACTTGTGCTCTTTCTGTTTTTCTAATGTAGGCACCCAGGGCTATAAATTTCCCTCTTAGGACTGCTTTTAAGGTATCCCATAAGTTTTGTTGTGTTGTATTGTCATTGTCATTCAGTTCCAGGAATGTTTTTATTTCTTTCTTTATCTCTTCCTTGACCCATTCATTATTCAAGAGTGTGTTGTTTAGTCTCCATGTGTTCTTGTAGGCAGGAGGGCTTGTCCTGGTGTTGATGTTGAGCTTCATTGCACTGTGGTCTGACAGGATGCATGAAATTATTTCAATCTTTTTGTATTTGTAGAGGTTTCTTCTGTGTCCCAGGATGTGGTCGATTTTGGAGAATGTTCCGTGGGGTGCTGAGTAGAAAGTGTATTCTCTGGTATTAGGATGGAATGTTCGGTAGAGGTCTATGAGGTCCATTTGGTGTATCATATCGTTCAGTTCAGATGTCTCTCTGTTTATTTTTTGTCCTGTTGACCTATCCAAAGGACTCAGTGGGGTATTGAAATCTCCCACTATGAGTGTGCTGGGGTTAGTCTGTGACTTGTGGTCCTGGAGAATTGTCTTTATAAAGTTTGGTGCACCAGAATTTGGGGCATATATATTCATAATTGTGAAATCTTCTTGGTGGATTGTTCCTTTGATGAAAATGTAATGGCCTTCTTTGTCTCTTCTGATTTCTTTTACTTTGAAGTCTATTTTATCCGATATTAAAATAGCAACACCTGCTTTCTTTTTGGTACCATTTGCTTGGAATATTTTTTTCCATCCCTTCACTTTAAGGTGGTGCCTGTCCTTGAAGGTAAGATGTGTTTCTTGCAGACAGCATATCGATGGATTCTGTTTCCTAATCCAGTCTCCCAGTCTATGTCTTTTGATTGGGGAATTTAGTCCATTAATATTTAAGGTTATGACTGATAGGTTTGTGTTGCTTCCTTTTGCCTTATTATCCATCTGCGGTTTTGATTTAGGTTTCTACTTCTGCAGTTATGCTTTTATTGATTTCTCCTTCTAGTTGCCTGGGGTTGGTTGCTCCTTTCTTCTGTTCTTTGGATTGCTTCAAGTATTCTCTGAAGGGTTGGTTTTCCGGACATGTATTCTTTCAAGTTGTTTATGTCATGGAAGATTTTCCTCTCTCCTTCCACTATGATTGACATTTTTGCTGGGTATAGTAACCTGGGCTGGCATCCATTGTCCCTCAACACTGGGAATGCTTTGCTCCAGGTTCTTCTTGCCTTCATCGTTTGCTGTGAGAAGTCCGTTGTTATTCTGATAGGTTTCCCCTTATAGGTCACTTGTTGTTTTTCTCTTGTCGCTTTAAGAATTTTCTCTTTGTTTTGGGTGTCCAGCATTTTAACTATGATGTGGCGTGGAGAATTTCTTTTCTGATCTTGTCTGTTTGGAGTTCTATGTGCTTCTTGTATTGGTATTGGTTTGTCCTTTTTTAGTTTGGGGAAGTTTTCATCTATTATTCTGTTGAAGATCTGATCAATACCTTTCTCTTGGGATTCTTCTCCTTCCTCTATTCCTATGATGCGGAGGTTTGATCTTTTCATAGTGTCCCACAGCTCCTGGTTGTTCCATTTTTGTGTATTTTTAAATTTTTCATAATCTTTCCTTGAGGTTTTTAGTTGTTCTGTGTTGTCCTCCAGGTCTGATATTCTTTGTTCTGCTTCCTCCATTCTGCTTCTGAGGCTTTTTTCATTCCTTTCCTCTTGAATGGATGAGTGTTTGATTTCCTTTTTCATTTCCTCTTCTGATTTCTTTAGTGTTTCTATTTCTTTTTGGAGCTTCTCGATCTCTTTTTGTAGCTCTTTTGTTTGCTGGTTGGTTTCTTTTTCTTTTTCAGCATGGGATCTTTTCAGTGTTTCTACTTCCTTCCGGAGCTTGTCATTCTCTCTCTCTCGGTCCTCATTCTCTTTTCTTAGTTCTTTAATTTGTTCTTTATGATCTTGTAGTTCTTTAAGTATGTTCCCAATTGTGTTTCTGATGTCTGTGTCCTGGGGCATCCCCGGGGGGATCCCACTGCAGGAGTCATCCATAGGGTTGGTAAAGCTTGGCGTGGGATTATCCTGCACCTTTCCAGTGTAGTTTCTTCTTCGTGATCCTGGCATATGGGCTTCTCCTTGCCTGTATTCCAATGTGAGTCCTGAATGCCTCTTCACTGTGTTGAAGGCGTGCTTTGCTTGCCTCCTTCAGATCCTTCTTCGTAATCTCAGTTGGCGGGGGGGGGGGGGGCTCTTCAGCCCGCGCCCCGGCACCTGCCGCTGGGCTCAGGAGATCTCAAATCTCAAGAGTCACACAAGCGTGCCTTTAATACCGGCTGGGAGGATAACTCCGCCCCCACAGCCACTAGATCTAATCAAGCCAAAGACCACACCTTTAATCCCAGCTGGGGGGATAACTCCAACCTCACAGCCACAAAGGCCAATCAAACCAAAGACAGCAGGACCAAAGGATCAGCAGTCAGCTCGCCAAGGCACCCAGTTCCTACCTGTCTCCCCCTCTTCCTGCCGCTGGGCTCAGGAGATCTCAAATGACCAATTACCTAGTTGTAAGTATTTCTTTGTGCAGGGCTTCTTGAGCTTTTGTCCAAGTATTTGGGAGTGATGCATATTGGAAGGAACAACAACAAAAAAGACTGCATCAAAGAATTGACTGAATTGGTGAACTTCTGCTCCAAACAGTCAACTTCTGCATCGAGAATTTTGAGAGAGACTGAGAAAAAGATGAAAAACATGTTTGGCAGAATGCATGAGCTCTGGTGGGGTTGGGAGTAGGGAGGTGGACATGGATCTAGATTTGATTTGTAATGTAATCTTGTATGAGATGCACAGAGCTTCAATAAAACATTGGTGAAAAAATAAATCTTTTTAAAATAAGATTTACTTTTATTATTTATATGAAAATCTTTGTGTGCATGTATGGAAAAATGAGTTTCAGTGTATGTGGAGGTCAGTAGAGGCCATGGGATCCCCTGTAGCTGGAGTCACAGTCTTGAGTCACTTAATATGTGGCCTGGGATTTGAACAGCAGTCCTATAAAAGACCAGCAAGTGCTCTTACCCAGTACCATAATTGAATATTTCTTGCATGACTTGAATGTTAAATACCTTAACTTTTACCTTAAGAGAGAGAAAGCATTACAATTGCCCTTTTTAATATGTACAGTAGCATGTAAAAGGGAGGGCAGTGGAGGTAGCACAGCTTCACTGAAGTCACTCAGAGAAGACTGTTCCCTCTTGGCAAAGCACACATACATTACAGATTTTGTGTGTCTGTTTATGTGTTTATTTAGTTCTTTTTAATTTACTCTGATACTTTGTGTGTGTGTGTGTGCATGTGTGTTTGTGTGTGAGAGAGACAGACAGACAGACAGGGACAGAGAGACAGAGATGCACAGAGAGACAGAGACAGACAGATTCAGAGAGAGAATGGAATTTGAAAGGTAACACTGACCCTTGGTGAAGACATGCCATTCTAAACCGACTCCATTTTATAAGATCACAAAGATGTACTGTTAGCTGGGCATGGTGGTGCATGTCTTTAATCCTAGCACTCAGGAGGCAGAGGCAGGCAGATCTTTGTGAGTTCAAGGCCAGTCTGGTCTACAGAGAGAGTTCTAGGACAGCTGGGGCTACGGGGGGATCCTGTCTTGAAAAGACCAAAAAAAAAAAAAAAAAAGATGTACTGTTTTACCCTCCCTTAAGAATTTGCCTAAAGAACCTACTAAATACCTAGACAGGAAAATGTCCCCTCAAAAGCTGTCAAGATAGTATTAATGCACTTCAGAACTCTCACCAGTGAAGCTTCCTCATGTGACAGAGGGTGATAAACACATATGTCCACAAAAGGTGAAGTGTAGAGAGTAAGAGACTGCAGAGTGTGTGTCCCTAGATCTGATTCCCATATTAAACCTCACACAACCAGGGCTCAGGGACCACTATGGAAGAGAAGGACAGAAAGATTGCAAGAGCCAGGGGTTGATGCATGAACATAAGGGTCTCCCAGGTCTCTGGGAACTTGTTCATATGAACTTATAGCAATGGTGACAGCATGCACCAGACCCATACCTCAATTAAACAAAAATCCATCATACAACTGGGGAAATTGCCAGGAGGCCCCAATCTAGTAGAGGAACTATTGGCAGCTGATCACTGCGGGGTGTTGGAGAGTTGATCTCGTTAAAGGAGTGACTCTTGATAGACTGAGCAGTATCCTGTGGATGAACTCATACCAAGGGACAGTTAGGTATACAAATTTAACTCTACAGGCCTTAACATATATGACAGAATATCAGAAATCCTGTGGGTGGGCTATAGGAGGGCTTAGATAGGGGAAGGGGTTAAATATGATTAAGATATATTGTGTGAAATGCACAAAATTTGATAAAACTCATATATTGCGGGGGGGGAGCCATCTGTTCCAGAAACTTCAACAGACCTGATATATCTGAAGACATGTTAAGAAAGACAATTACCTTCTCAATGATGTATGGACTTATAAGCCCCAGAAATTACTCCTTCAGTTTAGTTGCATGGAGACCCTTACTGCTCATCCTGCCTGCTCTTGGGTTCTAACTCAAAAGTATAACATTGATGAGAGCAGGAGATGAAACCTGGCTGAGCAGTTTTAGTGTTCAGACCCCCAAGTATGTACATTTTCCTTGGTCAGAAGTGGGAAATGTTTTTGATCTCTCATCAGGTCTGTCCTTGGCTAAGGTTAGAAATGTGGGAAATCCTGAAATGTTTTATACAGCCCTGGCCAGAGACCTGCTGGTATGACCAAAAGGAGGGCTGGATTCCTATTCTATCTTAATTTCAAGGTGTTGGCCTTTGATGATGCCCCATTTTCAGGAACCTTTGTTGCTCTCCAGGAGTTCTGCCTTCTTTCTCTCAATCTACCCCACTTATAGAATTACAAGAACTTCTCCTTTGAAACTTACCCTCCCACTGACCATAAAAGTCATCTTTAAAATTCATGAGACAAGAAACTGTAAGGCCTTGTCTTAATGAAAATGTTGGGTTCCAGTGAATATACAGAACCCTAATTCTTGAGTTAAACTTGATGCTAGGAATTCTCCATCACCCTCGTGGACATGCCACTATCCCTGTTTCTATATCTTTTCCCTGTTTCTATATCTCTCTTCCTTTTTCTTTTTGAGTCAGAGCCTCAGAGTTTAACTCTGGCTGGCCTTAAACTCACTTATTAGCCCAGGCTATGCTAAAACCTGTGACAAATCTCCTGCTTCAGCTTCCTGAATACTGGAGTTACAAGGATGTAACATTCCACCTGGCCCATCTTCCTAACCATAATTCTAAGGCTACTTCCTCTGATACTCCAGGTATCCTCATTCTCAATATGAACACATAGACACAGACACACACACACACACACACACACACAAACACACACACACAGAAACACACACACACGTATATAGACACGTGCAAACATAACTGATTATAGGCAGTAAAAGTTGAGCCTGCTTGTACTTTTAAACCTCTGATTCAGCAAGTCTCTTCTCAGTTCCTCATTCCCAGCCCCTCTTACCCACTCTTAACAGGATCTCCAGCTTTTCTCCTCTGTCAGACAAATTCCCTCTCATCCAGATTCTAATATAGTTGTCAAGTTTCTTTCTTGGATCATTTTAAATTTCTTTTATCTGCAAGAGTAAAGACTTACAGAAAGGACCCTGTGTTTCCCACCTACACAACTAAAGTTATAATCTGGAATAAAATAAAGACTTCCTCAACAGGAAGTAAAACTGAGAAATGCTCTGCTCTGACAGGAAATTCAGTCTCTGACCTATATAAAGAGCCACTTAGCAGCTGCAGCTGGAGACAATGCCCCAGCATTCTCAAGAGAGTCGTATATTCTCCATGTAACTCTCTCTGGTGCAGCAACCTGAAGACAGGAACTTGGCCTCAAGAAGACAAGTAAGTGAAAAAGAAAGTTGGAAACAGGACAAATGAATACAATAACCTAAAGACTGAATAGTCATTTATTTATTGATGCTTTGTTTTTTGAATTCTTTATATATTCTGGATATTTATCCTCTGTCAGCTGTGTAGTAAGTGAACATTTTATCCCACTCAGTAGGTTTCCTATGGTTGCTTCTTTTGCTGTACATAAGCTTTTTAGTTTAATGAAGTCCCACTGGTCAATTGTTGAGCTCAATTCCTGAACAATTGATATCCTATTTAGAAAGACCTTTCCTGAACCTATGTTTTATAGGTTACTGCTTATGTTTTGTTTTGTTTTTTTTCCTAGCAATTTCTGAGTTTCAGGTTTCACTTTGATGTCTTTGGTCCATTTGGAGTTGGCTTTTGTGCGATAGGAAACTAATTTCATTCTTCTGCAGGCAGAGGTCCAGTTTTCCCACCGTTTGTTAAAGACTCTCTTTCCTCCCTTTTCTGTTCTTGGCACCTTTGTCAAACATCAAGTGGCTGAAATTGCATATGCTCAGTTTTGGTTCTTCAATTATGTTCCATTGATATATGCGTCTGTTCTTGTGCCAGTAACATGCTGTGTTTATGACATTATCTCTGTAATACAGTTTGAGATCTGGAATGGTAATTCCCCCCAGCATTGTGCCTTGTGCTCAGGATTGTTGGCTATCCTGGGCCTTTTGTGATTCCACATGCATTCTAGGATATTTTTTCTAACTCTGTAAAGAATACCATGAATACTTTGATTCTGAGTAGCACTGCATTGAATCTGTAGATTGCTTTTGGTAGGACGATCATTTTTCACAATGTTAATTATTCAAATCTATGAGCATGGGAAACAAATCAATGCAAATAGGAGTACAATTAGGGTTACACAGGGACTATGACATGATACACCTTAAGTGTGAGTTTGGGATTGCCACACTACTATATTCTAAGGTTAATACTGAAAGCAGACTTTGGTCAATATCACCTGTAACAATTACAGAAAAACATTTTTTAAGGTGTGCTTTATTCTGGGAGCTGCCAATCTGGGAAGTCAGAGGAAATCTGCCTTTCCTGGGTCTTCATTGATAGTGTATTTTAAAGAGAACCAGAACAAAAGCTATAAAGAACCCATAATTCAGCCTCGTTGCTTGTTACAGGTTGTCACCTTGTGTCTAAACTTCTATGATCATTTTCTCTCATCATTGTTTCTCTCTGTGCAGAGGTAAATTGTTTGGCTACAAGGCCACAGAGTCTTGCATGATATCTGACCCTGCCATGTAGACAGAAATTTGATACAGAACAAACTAAGTACTATCAATTTGTATCTACTGCAATGCTTGCAGTGTGTATATGGAGACTTCTTCCTGCAAAAAGTATGACTGTGTTCAATGATATACACTATAAATTGTCCTTAGTTGTTCTCTGTAATTCTGAACTATAATAATCCATATCTAAAAGCATCATTCTTTAAAATTTTTCTATTTTCAATAATGATGCATTATGAGACAATTGTCCTCTATTTTCTCAGATACTGTGGTTCTACTTTTTATTCTCTTCACTTTGTCAATTAGGCAGCAGAAATTTTCACTTTTCATGAAGTTAAACTCTGTTGGTTAGATAACAGTCAATGTTACAGAATCCCTGAGAGAAACAACTTAGAGGAGAAAAGATGGTTATTTGGTTCTTAGTGTTTAATGGACAGACAAACAGACCAGAGATAAAATTTACCCTGTGAAGGTTTTCTTCCAGTGACTTCCATCCTCTAGCAAGGCCTGACTTTCTAAACTTTACATCATGATAAAGTAGTACCACCAAGTGGGCATTAAGTCTCGTATCATATGATTCTGCGATGGCACTTTAGACTCAAACTGTTATAAAACATATCAATATTTAATTTCATTTGGCATTGTATCTAAAATGTTATATCAAGAGACATCTTTTTTCTTCTATGTTATATTTTAGGATACTTAGAGTTTTATGTTTTGCACATATGTCTACATTCTAATTTTAAAACTTTTGTATTGGTAACTCTACATTGTAGATTATACTGGATTATATTAACTTGATAAAGATAATGTATTCAGGTTTATTGTGATCTACAGTCATATTTATGCCTCGTAATATCTCCTTTTGCCACCTCTTTTCTCTCCTTCTTGTTGCCTAAATTTCCATACTACCAGTCTTAATATATATATATGATATATACATCTATATGATTTCATGTATCTATGAAAAATATGAGATTCACAAATGAGAGAAAATATGAAATTTGTCTGAGTATGCCTTTTTCACTAAATAATCTTCGTGTGCATCCAATTCCCTCCAAATAATGTAATTTCATTTTTATTTGTAGCTGAATAAAATACATTTTCAATATTCATTTATCTATTGATGGACACCAATGCTGATTCCATAGCTTGGTTATTGAGAATGAAGGTGCATTGATCAGTAAGCTGCCTTAGATTTCTTTGGGTACATCTGCTTCTAGCATGGGTAAAGCAGGATTGCATGAAACTTCTATTTTTACTTTTTTGTGGAATCTCCATACTGATTTCCATGGTGGCTGAAGTGATTTACATTCTTACTAGAAATGTATAGGACTTTTCTTTTTTCTGTTTTCTTTTCAACATTTTTTGTTGTTTTATTAATTATAGTAATTCTAACCAGGGTGTATACAATTTCAAAATAGTTTTAAAATGAAATTAGGGCTCTGGAGATGTCTCAGTGGTGAAGAGCAGTGGCTGTTCTTGCAGAAGCCCTATCGGTCTTAGATGCTATCTGGTGACATTCTGAGCTTTTTGATTGGTGAGATCTGGTGATCTGCTAAGTTAACACATTTCAAAAGGTTTTTTTATCTGTTAGTTACAGGATGTTAGGTCAGGTACAGGGCCAATGGGCCTACTTGGATGAATCAGCACGCAAGATAAAATGTAACTAGGCTCTGAATCTGCAACATACCAAAAACTCTCCACAGACATTAAAGTGTTAATGTGCAAGGTTGTTCAGCCTTGCAGGGAGTTGAGTCCAAGATGCAGGATTTTTCTGGGAACATTCTTTCACAATTATCCTTGTTGGCTAAGTATCACATTTCATGCATACAGGGGACACATATTACTAATCCACACATTGCTAGGAAGGCTTATTCCTAGAACATGATGTAGATGAGGCTCAGCTTTAGGCAAAAGAGCAGTCAGTCTTCAGGAGAAAGGAATAGTAGATGGTATGGCCAGTAAGAAAGAAATTCCTGGATCATATGAAAACTATTAGCCATCATCATCAGGATCTTTTTTTTTTTTTAACATTTTGTCCTCTCTATCTGGCATAACACTAGCATGTGACATAATAGGATGAGTATTCCTAAATTAAAATAACCAAGAACATTGTTCAGTTTAATGGAGTAAATGTAATATACCATAAAAATTGAGAATGACTATGTTTGCCCTGTATTTACAGATTTCTGTATGCTATAAACTATTTTATTTATATTTGGAGTATTTAAATGAATATATTATCATTTATTTATTTATTTATTTGTTTATTTTAGCTTTCTCCTTAGATCACTAGAATTTATAGTTATGACTTCCAGAATGTGTGGCTCTAACCCTAGTAGTTCTTATTTGTGGAAAATGAATTCATTTATATAGTTCATATAGCAATATTAGTATCATACCAGATTTAGTTTGGAAAAAGAGAAATGAAACATATTATAGAATAAATTAAACCATATAATATTCTTAACACTTTTCTAATAGGAATATCTTCATTTACATAACAAATAGTAACATTAATAAAGAGATCAAAACTGTTAAAAAATCAGAATTTTATAGACCTTGAAGGCTTAACCACTTCTTTTTATTTTAATGACTAGAAATGGAACTAGGACTCTAGAAGGAGTCATTATAGTGTTGTCCATTTCCTTAGTAAAATATAAATAGTTCAATTATTATTTTTTATCCTGACTAATTATAATACATAAGAAACCTTACATACCCATTTAGTCAAGGAACTTAGAACTATGAAATACCATGAATATTGTTGTTGTTAGAGTGGTGTTTTGTATAGTTTGAGTAAGAAGAATTAACTCAAATATGGGTATTTCTTCTAGAAAAAATAAGATTGTACTTCCTTGCTAAATATTGAAATACCTTATAGGGCCTTTCAATCTAATTGGCTGGATTTAATTAAAATATATATGCTTTGTATGACTAATATACAAAAATACACACTATAATATACAAATTTGAATTTGAAAAATGGATTTTATACAAATTATACTAAATAATTAAACAAGCATACATATATTCCAAAAAATGAAAACATTTGAATCATTTAAACATGAAAATTATGATAGTGGTTCTAGGTAAGAAAATATTCAAAACAAAGCATTATTAGTATAAGGAAATAACATCATTATTTATGACTTATTTAAACCAAAATTGGCATTATTTATTAGGAATATATGAAGTGAAATAAATTATAAATTTATATATGTATATATAATATATAAATTTATAATTTATATTATAAAAATATAATTTAAATAGCAGAAAAGAAATCAGAGAAATGTTTGGTTACCTGGGGGTGGATGAATTGTCACTTACTTGAAGATGAGTCCTTTCTAGCATTTCTGAAATCCATATGGATGAATTAGATGACATAGGCCCATGAGACTCTTAAAGTTCATCTCCTTAAATTTTGTAATACAAGAGCACGTTAGGAATACCTGGATGCAGTCTTTTCTCTCCAGATGAATGGAGTATTTGATGTGATAGTTCTTTTTTTCAGTTATCAAATCCCCTAATTTTCTTATTCTTTAAGGAAGATTCTGCAACTAATTCTGGATTTTTGGTAATCATATTTACTTATTTATTTATTTTTTAATAATCATATTTAAAAGCTCTTGTTTTTCTAAACAAATTAACATTTAAGAAAAAATTTTTTGTTATTGTTGTTGTAACCAATAATAGGCATTAATTTTTACCTCAGGGTATCAAATTTTGACTTTAAAGTTTTAAAAATCTTATAATGAATTTAATTATAATCCTACTTTCTTTATGTTTAATTTTCTCACAGCATACTAATTAATTTTTAACCAACAACAAAAATATATCTCATATCTACTAAATGAGAGTCTAGGAAGCTGTATTTAAAACATAGAAAAAAACGTATAAATTCTTAAATATCAAACAGAAATAAAGACAGGTAAAATATAATAGTCTTGGGTTTTTTTCTTACCCAATTTAAATTATTTGTTATAGATTATGTCACTATAGTAAGCACTTTGAAATTACTTTTGGTAAAAAGCATTTGCTTTTCATTCAAGTTTGAGGTATCCAGAAGATAAAATTGACATTTGACTTTATTTTTCCATTTACTTATCTTTGTCTTAATTACGTTAACCATTTAACAAGAATTTCACTAAACTATAATTTTAGAATTTAAGCAGAGATGAACAATTATCTCAAACATATTATTATAGTTTAACACATTAAGTTAGTTATAAACTTTAAGAAATCATAAATTTTATTTTTTTGTATGTGTATGAATGTACTGTCTGCATGTAGGTTTGTGCACCCGTGTCGTGCAATGCCGCGGAGGTCAGAAGAGGGCGTCGGATTCCCCTGGAACTGGAGGTCTCCTGGAATTGGAGTTACAGACGGTTCTCAGCCGCCATGTGGGTGCTGGGGATCGAACCCTGGTCCTCTGCAAGAGCAGTCGGTGCTCTTAACCACTAGGCTATCTCTCCAGCCCAGAAATCATAAATTTTAAGATGTCATTTTAAACCTTGAAGAAGGTATTTCCAAATAACCAATTGTCTTTTCAAATGTTTAAAGCTATTTTTACATATACTTGCCAAAGTTATGCACTTTGTCACACTTGTTGGTTGTCTTTAAAGATGCAGTAGTTACCAAAAATTTCCTAAGTGCTTACATTTATTAATGCATAAGATATATAAAAACACACTTAAAAGCAGTAGATAAGTTATGTTTCTTAATACTTTGAATAAAGTGTTTATCATATTAGGAATGGAGAGCATGTTATGAAACCAGAATTGAGACAAGGATCAAGGAGATAACATTGTGACCAGACTTTAGTGCATCTTATCCTAAGAAGATTCTTTAAATATTTAAATTTAAAACCTCATGTTAAGATCTAGATTTATAAGTGTAGAGCGATTACTCTCTTCTGGTTGTTTTGGCAAAGTGGTCAGTAACTTCATATCTCCACATTTTCAGTTACTGTACTGGACATGTGGCCAGGCTAACTTACGTCTCTTAGGGTTGGGACTTTTTTCCTGTAATTTTTAATTTTACTGTGAGCCAAAAGAAGTTGGATTAATTTAACAACACCAGTTTATATAAGTGCTTACTTATAAGCCAATTAAATGCCAAGTAAAATATATATTAAAAAAAAGTTCTTGTAGATAGTGAATTCACATACAGTCATAGATAACAAATTTAACAAATTTTTCGCAGCCAAGATCTCATATTTATTTTTGCTGAAACTATATGTCTTACAATTTTTATTATACATAGAAAACTTAAACATGAAAGTTGTTAGAAAATATATCTCCATGGTTTTTACATTTAGTCTATGTTAGGTTATAAAGACGCAAAGCCCTGATAAAAGGTACATGAGACAAGTTATTCCAGGGAAATAATTTACTTCTGGAACTGCCAGGATGGGCTACCTGTTGGCATGTGGTAGAGTAGTGGCAACAAGAGCAGAATGGTGACTGAGGCCCACCCATGGGGTGGGACCTCAGGTGCAGGGGAAGAGGTCAGAAGACTGACAGCCTCTGGAAGAAGTGGACATCTGTCTATCCTTTGGAATTCTTGGAAACCACACAGTTAGCTCAGGTAAGTAAAATTGGTGTTGGTGTTAAGGTAAGTTGAGGTTTTTGTCTTTAGGGGATCACTCAGGCCTTGCACCTGGATCTTTTTGCCAGTTCCATCTATGTGAGGACAAAGTCAGGTCTTGCTTGACTGGAGCTTCCCTTTGAAGCATGAGGAGTTTCTCCTCTACATGGACTTTCCTTCCTTGACTAGACACTAGGTGGATGAAGTCCTTTTAAGTGAATCTCCAAGACCTCCCTGGCCCTGGATGACTGGTGACTCACTGCCATAGGACATGTAGAAAGGTGCTGATGCACAACCCTAGGACTTAAGTTGACCTTAGAGCGTAAGGGCCAAAAGATTGTCCCTTCAAATCCCTCTTGCCATATCAGATTGGAGCTTTAAGTATGGTTGCTAAACTTCTAAGAGGATCATTTGAATGAATTTGTTAATTTAATTACTATATAACACCTAAGTAAAGCTTGAACATTGACTCAAGCACTCTTAATAACATCTTAATCACTGGGGCAAAGGATTCTGACTAATAATAAAAACTCATGGTAGGAGCCTGGTGGTAGAAACTGCATCACAGGCTAGGAAAGGATGCTACTTACTGGCTTGTGTTGCTGGTTCATGTTCTGCCTATTGTATACAATATAGAAATATCTGGCCAAGGACGGCATTGCCTACAATGGGCCAATGCTGCTCCAATGAAGGCAATTATTGAAGTTTCTTAGCCCAGGTATATCAAGTTGACATCAAACCTATCCAGTAAAGCCTACAATTTGTTCTTTAAAGTCTATAAAGGCCATTTAGGTACTCAAAGTAGAATGGATTTAAACCATGAAAGGCAAAAAACAGTTCAAAAAAAGTTCTAACATAGCCATACCTTTTAGGACTATCTCAAATGTAGGCCATGTCACTTGTTCCCAGATTTTGAATTATAGCTTTGAGAAGGAAAAGAAGGTGGGCATTATCACATACCTATAGTAGACAGGAAATACTTAAGGCTCACCCACATTGGTTACATTTGGACTGTCCCATGTGGTACCCAGAAGTCAAACCTAATTTTTCTTAAAAATATTAAATTAACATGTGCAAAGTAAAACATAAATATAAAACATTTTTAGTATGTATGGGTTGCTCAACATTTATATATGCCTGTTTCACCTGAGACTGTAACATGTTGTATAGTACCTGCTAGGGGACTGTCCACAACTGAGAATCTCCAGCTGTGGAACACAATTCCTTGTATATGGCACAACTACATTATAGAATTCTTTTTTTTTTTCATTTTTTTTAATTTTTATTTATTTATGTGTATGAATGTACTATCTGCATGCAGGTTTGTGCACCCATGTCGTGCAATGCCACGGAGGTCAGAAGAGGGTGTCACATTCCTCTGGAACTGGAGTTACAGACAGTTCTCAGCCGCCATGTGGGTGCTGGGGATCGAACCCGGGTCCTCTGCAAGAGCAGTCGGCGCTCTCAACCGCGAGGCCATCTCTCCAGCCCCCATTATAGAATTCTTAAAAGTGAATAGTACCTCATATATACACTCATAAATAAGGTTCTAATAATTAAATTTGGTGGTGGTAGTTTATAAAGGTTGTACTGAGCAGAGGCACATACATTGCTACCAGACACAGACAGATCTTAATATACTATAACTATATTACAGAGTTGTTAACAATATCATACACATACATACACACATTTATCCATACATTCATACAAGAGATTTTTATCCTAGTGTTTATACTGAGCAGTCACATATATTGGGAAAAAACACCTTTACAAATGTTATTTAAAGCATGCAGCCTTAGTTGATTGCACTGCCAAAGCTGAGATGGCTAATACAGTTTCCTTATCATGCTGGCATTGACAGCTTATACCTTTGGTTGTAGAACTATGATTGTATTGAAATATTTTAACAAGTGAAGTAAAACAGAATTATATATCTAGGGGAAGCCATGTGCCACTGCCCAAGTTCTAGAGTCTGAATGAATCCAGGGATTTTTAATTTGGTCTCTGGTCAGAAGGATAGTGGCACAGCTGTCAGAAGCCTGGTTAAGTAGGAGAAAAAAAAACTGGTTTGTGAACCCCTAAAGGTCAAAAATCAGGTCTTCAGAGTTCTGGAAACAAGAAAAACTGGAAAGGAAACTTTAGTTAGATTGATGGTGAAGAAAATAATTTGGACAGATAAGAAAATCTTTAGATAACCAGAATAGAACCTTAGGAACCAAATAAATCTTTAGAAAACCAGTGTAGAAACTTAGGAACCAAATAAATCTTTAGAAAACCAGTGTAGAAACTTGGAACCAAATAAATCTTTAGAAAACCAGTGTAGAAAATTAGGAACCAAATAGACCTTTAGATAACCAGTGTTAGAAAATTAGGAACCAAATAAATCTTTAGATAACCAGTGTAGAAACTTGGGAATCCAGGTTTAAACTAGGCCTTTGGAAAAAAATTTAAGAGTCATGCCAAAGTAAACTAAATTTAATTTTTTGTTTTTGTGCACAATATAGGATGAAAGAAGTTTGAAATGGCCACTTTGTTTTGACAGAATTTAGCAGGAGAACATGGACACATAACAGTTAATATGAATCTCAAAGACGCATTGGAGAATGGTTATAACACACAGACAGGTTGGATAGACACATGATTTAATTGTATCTGTTAACTCTGGACAATGGGAAATCCTTTTTGTTTCTCTAAAATGTCATAGCTGGGGCTGGAGAGATGGCTTAGTGGTTAAGAGTGCCGACCGCTCTTGCAGAGGACCTGGGTTCGATCCCCAGCACCCACATGGAGGCTGAGAACCGTCTGTAACTCCAATTCCATGAGAACTCCAGTTCCAGGGGAATCCAACACCCTCTTCTGACCTCCTCGGCATTGCATGACTTGGGTGCACAGACCTACATGCAAACAGTACATTCATACACATAAGTAAAAATAATATAAAATTAAAATTAAAATGTCATAGCTAAGTGTTGGTGCCCAGAATAACTTGGTGTCAAGGAACAGGAAGTTCTCAGTTCCCTGATCTGCTGCACACCTAAATCTTAATTTGTCAAGGAACAGGAATTTCTCAGTTCCTTGATCTGCTGTACACCTAAATCTTAAGTTGTCTATTGTTGTGCAGGGCTAAGAAACCATTAATGTTAATTGTCACATTTACAAAGAATCATTTAGAGTTTAAGATATCTACTCAGGTAGGAACACCCTGTGTGTCCATATTGTGCTTTGCAGCACAGGCTGTGTGTTTGTGGTGTGTGTGTGTGTGTGTGTGTGTGTGTGTGTGTTTGTGAGTGTTGTATGAGCATGCGTGCCATGTGCAGGGTGGAGGGCAGGTGGGCAGGCAAGCAGTTCTGGCTTCCCTGCCTGAGGCAAGATCTGGATGCCAGGTGGGACGGGGTGTGGTGGACACAACTTCTTACTCTCAGATACAAAGGCTTGTATCCAGAAGCAAACATAAAAATGGATTTCTGAATAAAATGGGATTCATGAAGAAAACCAATGAAAAGAAAGGTCTGGTCAAAATGTCAAAAATCTGAAATAATCCCTTAAAAATATGTAAAAGTCTTGTAAACAAAATATAAAAAACCGTCAAAACAAAAACAGCATTTGTTAAAAACCCAGATGATGTAAAAAATCTCAACAGCCTGTAAAAAAAAATACATTAACTATCCATACAAAAGTAAAAATAGAGAAATTATTTTATTTTGAAAGAGATGAAAAATTGGTAAATCAAAATTCAGTTACTGTGACATAAAGTGTTAATTGAATCTCAATTGCTTTTTTATGATAATCCAATACAAAAACTCAAAAGCCAAAATTGTGAAAGGATCAGAACATGCCATTAAATAAATTGTAAAAGGATTAGAACATGGCATCAGTTGTTATAAACTTTGATGTAAGTTTAAATTTCTAATAAGGTATTAGTATCATGTGGTCAAGATGGCGTCTAAGGAGTGGGAGTGGTTTAGGTACCATGGAAATGGTAAACATAGCTTAGCTGGCCCCTGTGAAGGAATGGGGGTGCTTTAGTGCCGCTACCATAGAAATGGGGCATTGTGCAGACACAGGCACACCCTTTCCTGTTTAAATGCACGGCAGGGAAAAGACACATTAAAAAAAATAACCCATGGCTGATGCCACAAGCTTACATCCTCTACAGGTTAGGAGATGTTATAAGCCACAGTAAGACCCTGTCATATTTAACAGGGGGGAAAATTGTAATTCATGGATTAACATATCCAAACATGTGTCTATGCTAAAGTAACCTACCATAACTATTAGTGCTGCTTAAATACCTATATATCTAATTGCTTGTTCTTCATTAGTAGGATCGAAAGGTTATTCCTGGACAAACTGTCAGCCCATGAAAGGAAACAGCCAGAATTGACCAGAGTCCAAGTCAACAGCTCCAGAGAGAGTGGACTGTTTTACCTCTCATCCACCTGTGCCCCTTTTCTAAGCCTAGGGAACAACCTGCGGAAGAGGGGGCGTGGTAGAATGTAAGGGCTGTGATTGGGGTGAATGGTGAAACTACAGCAATGTAGTCTGGACACTCATTTGATCAACTTGATTGAACAAACAACCTGTCACCCCCCACTGGATGGTGGGGCTGTAGGTGTTTGGGCACAACAGCCTGCAGATAGGTTTTGCATGAAGGATGCTTGTACTCATGGATTATCACTTATAGCTAAAAATGAAAAAAAAAAAAAAACTGAGAGAAAGATGCAGGACAGTTATGGCAGAATGCATGATCTGGGATGGGGTGGGGGTGGAAAGGGAAATAAGCCTGAACTGAATTGGAAAAAATGTATGAAATGCACAAAGCATCAATAAAAACTAATAAAAAAAAATGTGTGGGGGGAGAAAAAAGCTTGGATTTAAGGTTGCAGTCTTTTACTGCAGAAATTGTTAAGGTTGCAGAGAGAGAGGGAGAGAGGGAGAGACAGAGATATCAGAGCCTCTCTTAGTCACCTCTAAGCACGTGGGGTGGGGGAGGGAAGCAAAGCAGCGCAGAGCAGGAAGAACGGTTTAGGAAAGCTCAGCCTTAAAAGTGCTTCAGAGATAGCCTAGCGGTTAAGAGCACCAACGCTCTTGCAGAGGACCCGGGTTCAATCCCCAGCACCCACATTGTGGCTAAGAACCGTCTGTAACTCCAATTCCAGGAGAGCTCCAGTTCCAGGGGAATCCGAGACCCTCTTCTGACCTCCGCGGCATTGCACGACACGGGTGCACAGACCTGCATGCAGACAATACATTCATACACATACAAAAATAAAAAAAATAAAAAAAAAAAGTGCTTCTGAGTGTTAAGGAAGCATCCTTTCTTAAACTCAGAAGTATGGAACAGAACCCATGTGCCTGTGGACTCGACATCCTGAGACCACGGGGAGTTCAGTTATGGAAGGGAACCCTAGCATGTGCAGGGTCAGTGGTGTCCCGAAAGTGCAGAGAGGGTTTGGAGTGTGGCAGACTCCAGAACCCAATGAGATTGTCTGCATGTTTCATTAGGTTCAAAATGGCTGTGGGCTAAGGCTGAGAAGAAAAGTGGAAAACAGGAGCAGCAAAGTGGAGAGAGGGAAGGAGAAAGAGTGCGGAAGAGCAGAGAAAGAACGGTACCTTTTTGTGAAATGTGGAAGCTGGTTCTCTGGAGAAATACACTTCTGGCAATTCCCAGGGGGCTCCAAAAAAAAAAAAGTTTGGTTCTTTTCCAGGGGACAGCCAGCAGCAAGTGCTCTGCACAATCCAAATCATCTCAGCCCTCAACTGAATTCACGACACCATTATGTTAGGTTATAAAGACGCAAACCCTGATAAAAGGCACATGACACTGAAGTCATTCCGGGAACATGATTTACTTCCCTTGGAACAGCCAGGATGGGCCACCTGTTGGCACGTGGTGGAGAAGCAGCAGCAGGAGCAAGATGGCGACTGGGGCCCACCCATTTATAGCCATGGGGCAGGACCTCAGGTACAGGGGAAGAGGTAAGAATATCGACAGCCTCTGGAGGAAGTGGACATCTGTGTGTCCCTTGGAATTCTAGGAAGCCCAAATCTAACAGTATAGTCTTAATAAAATCTTACATTTAATAGATTTATATTAAGAATATTTTCAAAAGAGAAATGATTCTTGCCTCTATTACACAATTGAAATAAAAAGTTTTAATATTTATTTATTTAGATCCTGTTTTAGAAGGAAATCCTAATCAAACTCTATGTATATAACATTAGATTTTATAACTTACTGAAATATTTATCTTATAATTTTAATGAATTACATTTTCTATAAATAATTAGCATTTAAAGGTATTGTGAGGCACTTAAAAGATTCATAGATACTGTTTAATAGCTCTATAGACATTTAGGGTACTGAAGTTTATAATACAGTGTGTATTATCAGGCCTTTGAAGAAATTAACAAAACACATTTAAAAACCTCCACGGGTGCATTTAAATCTGATGTGCTAAAATAAAAATAAAAACAAAACTAATAATTTTTGTCTGTGTGAACAAAATAAATAATAAGAGAGGAAAAGCAAAATAAAACCAAACAAAAACATTGAAATGGCCAAAGTTCAAAAGTTGTCTTGACACAAACAATACATGAAAAGAATTATCATGACACAATTATGTGAAATCTAGGTTCACCAAGAGTATGAGATAGCAGAAAGCTTCTGGCTCTCTAAGATGTTAAAAGGCCTAGCGGCCTAAAATAAAAGGTAAAGTGGCCATGTGGACTAAAAATAATATCTCTTTCCCTTCTCAAGATCTAAATAACTGAAGGATATTCTAAATAAAATCTGAGATCCAAAGACCCTGTCACTACATCACAAAGTACATGCAGAGAAAGGTCAGGAGAAGCTGAAAAAAAGGTTTGGGAGAACTTCCAAATAGCTTCTTTCATATTACAAAGTGGTAGCCAGTTCGAAGGCTCACCTGGGCTGTATCCTTACTCCTTTGGATCTCCCTGATTCATGGACCTTAAGAAAAACCTCATGTCTTTCTTCACTCAGACCTGGTCTAGATATTCAGTAGAGGACAAAATTTGGCCTGTAATGGAAAATATAAAGGAGGAAGGAAAGTTATTATACCTTTCAGGTTGTTGTCTCAATGAATAGGCACAAACTAATTGAGGGTATATTTCGTGCATCTGGTCAACTCAAGTATAGCGAGGGAAGATCTCAGCTTTGACACTAGTAAAGGCAGGTGTTTCTGTCAGCCTGATCCGGTTTGATCATGGGTGTTCACTACCAAATACCCATGGTTACATAAAGTTTAGAATATCAAACAAGGTGATCTAATAGAGATCTAATTTCATTCTTCTACATGTGGCTAGCCAGTTTCTCAACATTATTTCATGGAGATGCTGTCTTATTTCCAACATACGGCATCTTTATAAAAAACAGGTAGATGTAGTTTATTTCTCTGTTGACTCTGTTCTGATGGTCTGCGTGTCTGTTTCAGTATTCAGACCAGGAGGGAGTTTTATAACTATAGCCATGTAGTATAGTTTGAAATCAGGTGGTATGATACCTCCTGTACTGTTCTTTTTGCTAAGCATTGCTTTGGGGATTCAAGGATGTTTGTGATTCCCTATGAATTTTAGAGTTGTCTGTTGTAGTAGGAAAAAAAAAGTCATTGGAATTTTTATGGCAATTGTATTGAATTTTGCTAATATAGTCATCTTCCAAGTATTAATTCAACTAACCTAAGTTTGAAAGGTCTTTCATTTTCTAGTTTCTTCCTTAATTTCTTTCTTTGTGGTGTCAAAGACTTAAAGGACTAATACAAATGTTCCCCCAGTGTCAAACACTCAACAGTCACTTACTCTCAGCATGCTGACTAGTTATTAATATCTGGATTATCTATCACCCAGTACAGACAGAAGCCTCTGACCAAGCCTGAGAACAACACTAATCTGTGGGTACAAACATAAATATTTAGGACACAATTTGAAACCACACCCTAACTAGAAAAACAACAGTAGTAGATTCTTCCCTACGGTCTATGATCCCCCTAGCCATGAAACTTTACACAGGTTTACTACAACAGGCAGAAATTGTCTCCTGTGGAGTGTACCTCAGATCCAATCAGAAAGTGGTTAGTTGCTCCCTCTATTCCATCATATCTCTGTCACATCAGTCTATGTCTATTGGCAGGTTAGTATTGTGCTTACGAGCATTCACATCTAGGTAACATCACTGAGAACTTTTCTCACCCCAGCAGCCTGCATAGCACCTTCTGGTTATGTGAAAGCTAGCCAGAAATGAAGAACTTTCCCTGTCACTGACACCTTGGTTTCTCTATATCCTGGAACAGTGCAGCACTAATTTTAAAAATAAATACAGCTTAGAATCTAGGACTCATATGAGAATAAACATGCAGCATATCCATGTGTAGTGTCTTCAGGAATAGGGTCTTTTCTTACAGTTGTGACAGACAACCAAGAGCAGTGGCAATAGCCTGTATTCTTTTGAGACAATCTGGAGACCAACAAATCAAAATGAGATATCCCCCACCTTGTACTGTGATCCTCATTTAATAACTAGTGACTTCTAGGAACAGCATGATTCATACTATGCAGGTTGCTTCCCTTCGAACAGTTGCTAATTCTATTTTAAATTCTATTTCAAATGAGTAGGTTTACATATGTCTTATTTATACATCCTTACTTTTAGTTAACCCTTCCTCCTACTCTCTCATCTGTTCCACCCCATCTCCACTTAAACCTTTGCCCCCAAAATATTCTCCTCCCTACATTCATAGCACATTTTTCCACTACCTGCCCTCCTTTAAGACCTCTCCACTCCCCTAATGTCCCCTTTCGAGTTCTCTATCCTCTACGTACACACACACTCCAAGGTAAACATGCAAAGCTAAACTTTTAAAGATATAGACTAGGAATATTGATCAGTGAGTAAGAGTGTTTTCTGCACAAGTAACAGGACCTGAGTTCAAATCTCCCAACTCAGGTAGATGAGTAGGCATGTTTATGCATGTTTTTAACCACAATATGGGAGAGTGGTACAAACAGGAGGGTCATTGGAGATTGCTGGACACCAGCTTAGTTTCAGGTTCTCTAAAGGAAACTTTCTCAAATCAATGTGGTAGAAATTGATAGACCAGGACATCCAGCATCCTCTTCATGCCTCATGCACACATATGCAGGCATGAGCATACAGTAAACACATATTTACTGCACTCATATAGCACATGCACACACACAATATTAACAACAAACACATAAAAATTAGAAGCTAGGATCTGTATATGAGAATGAACATGCAACTGTAAATATTAGTTAATATTAGATGTTAATCATCTATCAGATGTATAGATGGTGAAGAGTTTCTGCTGTTCTGTAGGCTGTCTGCTTATATGATAAACATCTTTCCTTATGGAAAAAGTTTTAATTTCATGAGGTCTAATTTGTCAATTGTTGGCCTTGTTTACTGAACAATTAGAGCTCTACTTAAAAATCTTTTCCTCTACCTGTACCATTAAGTATTTTTCCTACTTTTACCTGTAGCAGTTTCAAGTTCTATGTTAAGATCTTTGATCTAATTGGAGTTGATGTTCTTCAATGTGTATTGGCAACTTACTGGACAATCAGGTGGGTGGAGGTATGTGGGTTTATTCATGGATCCTCTGTTCCATTCATTTGATCTGCATGGCTGTTTCTGTAATAGTGCCATGCTGTTTTTTTTTATTATGGCTCCTGGAGTGTAAGTTGAAATCAGATGTGCTGATACTCCACCATTAATCCTATCGTTCACGATAACTTTGGCAGGCCTTTCATGTTTACATGATCTTTTTAAAATTTATTTTTCATTCTGTGAAAAACAGTGGTGGCATTTCAGTGAGGATTTCCTTTCGGAGGGCACTCAGTTTCTTAACACTGACTCTTCAATCCATGACCAGTTGAGGTCTTCCTATTTTCTAGTGTCTCTCAGTTTCCTTCTTAGGTGTTTTAAAGTTTGTGTTATACAACCTTTCACTTCCTTGGTTAGGTTTGCTCCAAGGCATTTTATTCTTTTGAGGCTATTCTCAATCGGGATTGTCGCTCTGAATTTTCTCTCTGTGTTATTACTACTGTTATATGAGGCTTATTAATTTTTGGGTGTCAGTTTTTTATCTTCCTACCTTGATGAATGTATTCATGAGCTCAGTGTTCTTCAGTTGAGTCTTTACTGTCTCCCATGGATAGACTCCTATCATCTCCTGTAGCCTGTCAGTGTTCTTCCTCCCTTTGACCAGAGCCCCCAGATTCTAGGTATCTACTAGATGTTCCCAGGATCACTCCAGAGAGCTGGTCAATGACCAGGGTCTTAGCCCTGGAAGGGAGGGGGAGGGGGAAGGGACTGGGAAGCCCAGAGAGAGGGTGTAAGGAAGAACAAGGAAAGGAGGGACTCACAAATGAGACCAGGAGAAATTTCACAGAGGAATAACTCAACTTTTAGAATCCAGGGTATTTATACTGGGGCTGTGAGGTGAGACTGGGGGTTGTGGCATAGGAATTTACACCACATACTCCACATCACTATAGGAATGTGACAATGTTTTGTCCAAAGCATCAAAGACAGTGGTGCCAGGCAGGTTTGAAAAGTGAGCAGGAAATCATCAGGACTCCGGCGGCCTGAGGACTGGGCATTGCCAGCTGACTTCCTGAGTGCCTCTGCCAAACAGAATCCCCACTGCTCTCCCTTTTCTTTTAATTTACAAAAAAGGCACTGTTGTCACATACTGTTATTGTTTTCTTCAGGGGATACTCTGGGAAGCACAAGCCAATGTGCTACCAGAGCAGTAGAACTCACAGGTGAGTGACATGTGACATCTGCCCAGTACATCAAAAGGGAGCCTCCAGAATATGGGGCCTCATTCAGCAAACAGAAAACACCGCCCACCCCAGCTCCTCAAAGGAATTCTTGGGATGGTGGGATATGGGCTCCTGCTCTAGCCAGACAAGACCACAACCCTACAGCTCCCCCCTTCATTTTTGTTAAAATGTAGCAGTGTTGTCATTTTTCTCCAAAGAATTTTCAGAGATGGATGGCTGATACTGGACCAAGACACTCTGGGCTGTAACTTTAGTGAGAGTATTAATTTGGCTTTTAATAAACCAGGAAGCTGACCTCCTAAGGTGGAGATTGGTCCTAACAAAAGGGAGTATTCAGGTGGCCTGAGGGTCAGGCACAAATTCTAGGGGGACTTGGGTGGAGGCCTGGAGACAGGTAATAGGGCTTTGCCAATAACCCATATACAAAGACAAAATTTTTCCTCCCCCCAAGGAATAGACATGTAAGTGACATTTTTCCTTCTAAAAGCAACACTTTTCCTCCACCCAAGACATACATGAAAGTAAGTTTTTTGTTTTTCCTCGCACCAGGACACAGATATGGAAGTGACATTTTTCCTCCAAAAAGCAACATTTTTCCTTACCCCCCAAGACATATAGATATTATTTGATCCTCTCCAACATAGGTGATGATTTTAGTTGTACCCCCAAGGTCTTATATTTGGGTGGAAGGACCTGTACATATAACTCTATTGATGGAATAAAATCCAGTCTGTAATAGTTTACAACTGTCCTTTTGGACTCTGGCATATTTTTTCTTTACTGGGTAGCTCCTAGGCTTTTCAGAGAAAGGGGGGAGGAGGAGGGATGGATGAAAAGCAGAGTAATCCATTCTTTTGTTGAAATTGGCACCTTGAGCCTTGCAGTCTGTCCCAGCTTCCCCCCCCCCACACACACACACACCCTCAGGAGGTTGGCAGCTCAGCTCCACATCTTTTACTGAACGGAGGAGGGCAGGGGCCTGGTGGAAGCTGCGCAGGGCCTGAAGATAGAGTGTGGTGGGGCCCAGCAGGTGGCCTCAGGCTGAGCAGGAGTTTAGGCCTTCCAGGGGGTATTTTCTGAAATTTTACTGATGAAATATGAATAGTAAAAGCATGGTCACTTAAGCAAACATTATTTATTTTACCAGGCTGTGCTGTGGGCATAGCACAGGTGGTTAGAAATACCATTATCCTTTACATTACTGTGGTTTTTTGTAGAAATTACATTGTTTATCATAAGTACATTTTAGTAGATAAATGGATGAAAGCTAATCAAAGTCCTTATAAGAATAAAATATTTTAGCCCTTTAACATTAAGTTTGAAAAACAAAATAATGTACCAATTTAGTACTTGGGGGTTTTACCCATGGCCCTTTAATATTTTTGTAACCTTGATAGATCTATAGGGCATGATTTTGGGCTGTGATAACAGACAGCTGTTTATTTTTTACTGATACAGTTGGCTGTTGGGAGAAGCCCCAGCCAGTATAGTGCTTGGCTTTGACACTTTTTTAATAGATGTTTTTGGGAAATAAAGTATCCCTCAACAAGATCTCATGTCTCTTAGTGTAAGGAAGAAGTTAAGCTGTGTTTTGGAGGGTACATGATCTCTGTGTAATTTTAGGAGACCTGTTTGAGAAAGAACACGTTTAATTAAATCTCTGGAAGCTATGAAGTTTTTGGGTGCAGCTGGAATTTCGCCGCCACCTGAGCAAGCAGGCAGGAATCCAGTTAGGTTAATGATCCCCCCCATGCCGTTGGAACTGAAGTTAAAGGTTAGAACAAAGTAAATATTGGAAAAGTTAAAGCTTATCCCCAAGAGAAACTCGGGGGAATGGGGTGACAGCCTGCCCTTTGTCCTGGTCCCCTCCTAGATAGCGAGGGCTTAAACTTCCTTTCTCTGAACCCTCCGAAAATATTTATAAAGCTGTGTCTCACTGAGAGAGACACGGGGCAAGAGTGTGCCTGACAACCATGGAAGTGTGTCTCTCACTCGAGAGAGACATGGGGCTGAGAGATAACCCGACACAGGCAGGTGCCCAAGACCATGCCTGTTCCCTTCTTGTCGTCTGAAAGGCTTTGCTCCAGGTTGAGACACCAGTTGTAGCCTTTCTATGTTCTTCCTCCCTTTGACCAGAGCCTGCAGATGCCCGGGAATGCTCCAGCCAGCTGGTCAGCGATGCCAGGTCTTAGCCCTGGAAGGTAGGGGGAGGAGGAAGGGACTGGGAAGCCCAGAGAGAGAGGGGAAAATGAAAGAACAAGTAAAGGACGGACTCCAGAAGGAGGCCGGGAAGAATTCCACAGAGACATAACTCAACTTTACTTTTACAATCTGGGGTATTTATACTGGACCTTGTGAGGTGTGACTGGGGTTTGGGGCATAGGGATTTACACCATATACTCCAGCTCACTATAGGAATGTGACAATGTTTTGCCTGAAGCATCAAAGACAAAGGCTCCAGACAAGTTTCAAAAGAGAGTAAGAAATCAGCATCTCTCTGGCCTGGGGACTGGGGGCTGCCAGCTGACTTCCTAAGTGCCTCTGCCAAAGGGAATCCCTACAATCTCTAAGTAATGATAGTTTGACTTCTTCTATTTATCAATTTTATTTCCTTCTTCTGTCTTATTTCCTAAACAAGACTTCTGATACTATTACAAAGAGGAAAGTGTGAGAATCCATGGAATCCTGATTTTATTGGCACATTTGAGTTTTTCTCTGTTGAGCATGACATTGGCTGTAAATTTGCTCTATTATGCTGAGATATGTTTGCTCCACTGCTAGACTTATCAGGGTTTTTATCAAGAAAAGATGCTAGATGTTTTTCAAAGGCAGGTTCTCTATCTCTTGGAATGATGTCATTTCTGACCTTCGGTCTATTTATATGATCGTTTGTGTTTATTGATATGCATATTTGGAACTTACTCTGTATCTCTGCTATGAAACTAACTTGATCAAGATGAACTTTTTGATGGATTCCTGAACTGGTTTGTAAGGAGTTATTGAGGATTTTTGTATCTATGTTCATCAGGGAAACTGCTTTGTAATTTATCATTGTGTCTTTTTCTGATTGTGGTGTCAGGGTAATACTGGCTACATAAAACTATGTTCAGAAAGAATCATTTTCTTTCTTTCTAGGTTTTATTGTATTTAATTTTATTGTTATTTATTTTTTGATATAATATCATCCTGTAGTCACAGCTGGCCTGGAAGTAAGAGACACCCTCCTGCTACTCTATCTACCTTAGGTGCTGGGACTAAAGGAATGTGGCACCAAGCCAGGCTTAGCCTTCTTTTTTAGTTTAGTGGAATTATTTGACATGGATTGATGTTAGTTCTTAAGGCCTGCTAGACATTTTTTGATTAGGAATTTTTTTTATTACTGCTTAATCTTGTTGCTTGTTATAGATCTATTTAAGTTATGTCCCTAATCTGAATTAATTTTATGGGTCATATGCATCTAAAAAGCCATCCATTTCTTTTAGATTTTCAAATTTCGTGAAAATAAACTGTTAAGGTATCCCATCTGATTTTCAGGATTTCATTGGTATCTGTTGTCTCCCTTTGTATTATTAATTCTACAAATTTGTGTCTTTCTTTCTGTTGGTTGATTTGGCTAAGGTTTTGTTGATGCTGTTTTAATTTTTGTGAATTTTTTTCCGCTTGCTGCTGAATTCTGTTGCGTCGTGGTCATATGGAATAAAATAAGTTACTTTTATTCTTTTTTCTCTATTTATTTAGACTAGATGGGAAGTTCCATGAGGTATTGGGAAAAATGTATATTCTACAGTGTTTAGATGGAATATTCTGTAGATGTCCCTTCTGATCATTGGATCTATGACATTTCACTGTTCACATTTCTCAGGGTCCCTCATCTATTGGTGAATTCAACCATTATTACTATGTTAGAGATAATCTGTGATGGTATATTTAGTAGTATTTCATTTCAGATATTGGGTGCACTTATGTTGGGTATATATGTGTTTAGAATTGTAATTTCTTCTTGGTCAATTGTTCCCTAAGTAAGGATGAAGTGATCTTTTTCATCTCTCCTGATTACATTTAGTTAAAAGTCTAGATGTCAGGTAGTAGAATAACAAAGCCTACTTGTTTCTTACTTTCATTTTTCTGTGAATGGCACTTTCCACCTTTCCATGTTAAGACAATGTGTATCATTTAAAGCAAGTTGGTTTCTTGGAAGCAGAGAGTAGAACGATTCATTATGCTAGTCTATTTCTTTTTATTGAAAAGATGAAACAATTAATATTCAGACTAATGGAAAGTGTGCTCTAATTCCTGCAATATTTTTTAGCTTGTAGGGTTTGGTGCTTACCTAAGCCTCATTTATTTAACTACTACTGTGGATTCTTTGATTTATTTCCCTGTAGATTCTGTGAAATATTTATCACTTTTTCAACCAAAAATTTCCTTCAATATCATCTGTGGAGCTGACTTCATGGTCGTATACTATCTTTATCTATATTTAGCATGGAATATGGTTACTTTTCTATGTATTATACTACACACCTTTGGGAACTATATTATCCTGGGTGTGCAGATGTGGTCTTTAAGAAACTAAATCTATCTTTCCCTGCCTTTCTGCCTTTTGAGGTTTCTGTTAAGCAATCGGCTGTTATTGTACTGGCCCTGTCTTTATATGTGACTTGGTCTTCTCCTTTGGAGCTATGAATTGCTTTTCTTATATGCTTAGTGTTTTAACTATTATATGGCACTGGGAATTTGTTTTCTGGTCCTACTATTTGGTGTAGTATTTGGCTCTTGTACTTAGATAGGGTTCTCTCTAGATTTAGGAAATTTTCTTTGATGATTGCATTGAAAATATTTCCAAAGTCTTTTTTAAGTACTTCTTAATTTTAAATACTTCTATTTTAAATACTTCTATGTTCATAATTTATACATTTGTCTTTTTCAAGATGTTCCAAAGGTCTTTTGTGTTCTTTTAATGTTTTTATATATTTTATTGTTGTCCTTGACTGAATGGACTAACCTCCCTGCTTCTCTTCAAGTGATGATATTCAATCCTTCCCAGGATTCATTCTGTTGTCGATGTTTCCACAGCAATTGTACATTTATTTTGTAGAATTTTTGATTTCCAGCATCATTTCAATTTCAGTTTTGTTCAATATTTCTAGCTCTTTAGTTAACTTCACTTTCATATGCTGCATTGATTTACATATTTCATTTAGCTGTTTGTCAGTTTTCTGTTGAAAATTATTTGGGAATTTATCCACACCCTCTTTCAAATCTTTGATCATACTTACCATTATTCTTTTGTATCTTTTGTCTGGAATTCCATCTAATTTAGTCTTATTGGATTCACTTACCCTGAGATTTTGGAGGAGAAATGTTGTCTTGGTTTTTCATGTCATGAATTTTTTAATTGAAATTTGCATATCAGGAGGTAGGTCATTGTTTTCTTTTTAACATAACAATTATTGTATTATTTAGATTTATACTTCTGTGATAACACTGCTAACCAAAAATAAGTGGGAGGAAAGGAGCAGAAGCTTAGAGTAGGTATCTGGCTGCAAAGGGTGGAGCAGAGACTGCTGAGAAACAATTCTTACTGGCTTGCTTCTGTAGCCTGTGATTACCCTGCTTTCTTCTACAACCCATTTGCTGATTGGCAGTTTGATTTCCTTAGTGTTTAATTTCTTCTTTGTTATGTTTTAACTTGTGAGCTCAATAATAATTTTATTGTAGCAAATAAATAAAACCATAAACAAACAAATAACATTTATGGGGGGCAATTTTGATGTTTCCCCTTTCCTTTACATTTCATTATTTTTTTAATTACAAAAATGAATGTGTTGCCACAGAGGAGCCTCTTCCATCCTCAGTGAACTTCAAGCCTGCCAATTTCTGTTATAAGGAAAAGAAAATGCAGGAGCAATGGTTCATGGTGGAGACAGCTAGAAAAATTACCCTTCAAAATGAACTTTATTAGGACAGCAAGTCTTATGAACATGTGGGCCAGGATTGGGCATTGGGGTGGGAAAGCACTTAGGAATGATGGAAACTTATATAAGTGGGTACAAATAAGGAGTTTTAAGGGGAAAACTCCCTCCCAGGTTAGAACTCTCTCCAGGATTTAATATTGAGACTAAGAGTTGAAAGCGACTCAGGTGGAAAAGAAAAGCAACTAAATGCATACTATCCAGACTGAACTTTATTAGTCAATGAGTGGTGAGAGGTGACTAATGGGGAGCAGGAATCTGCAGTAGCCACACCCACCAACCAGCAGGAGTGCTTCAGTACATTTGTGTGTTGAAATAGAGTCTTGGGCATTGGGGAAGGGATTTAGGGCCAGCATTTTTCATCAGTTAGGGTGTCTGAAGGACTTGTTTGCAAAGCAGGAATTGCTTCCATAGCAGAACCTGTTTGTAGAGCAAGAATTGTTTTAAGGTTCATGGGGTCTCCCTTTATTCCAGACACTGAAAAGGAATAGATTAGGAATGGGGGTGTCATATATCACACAAACTGCTTCCTGCTGAGGTGGGGTTTCAGGGTGTATTTGAAGAGGTACACAAAGCACTCTGGTGGTATGAAGCAGAAATACATTCTTGATTCAATTTTGGGTGGTGGCTTGGGCAGTCATACCAGATACTGCAATCAGGTGATTCTGTAAGAAATTTGGAAACAGTTGACTAAGCATGGTGCAGTGGTTTAAAACAATACTGGACTTGTTCTCCTGGCTGCAGGTGGGTGAGAGTGTTGAATTTGGCCCAGATTTGAACTACTACATCAAAGCAGCACTTTTAAGCCTAATATCAGGGAAGTACAAACCCTTGCACTCAAGGAAACATATTAATCACTTTAATTTTTGGTTTTACTTTCCTGCTGAGTATTTAAATTCCTAAAGTTGGAACAACTCAATTAATTGTTCTTTTTACTGTCATGAACAGTCCAGGATCTGGTTTTCAGGGGTCACTTGTGAGAAGTATAACCGACACTAAGGAAAAGGCCCAATCCGTCCAAATTAAAAGTAAATAAAGGTAGGCATTTATTCCAGGAAATGCGCTCTCTCTCCATGGCCATCCTGAGGACTGTGAAAAAGTGCATTTCTGGGAGGCAGGGAGAGGCTTTGAAAGGTTAGGGGAGGTGTTGGAATCAGCCAATCAGGTCTGGTGGTCTCATGGGAATTTGGAACTCCATCTGGTGATCTTTTAGGGGGAAAACACAAGCTCCAGAGTGGAAAAGAAGGAAAGGTACTTCTGGTCCATGCCATCTTGGCTTTTTGCCCTGACCTAACATCCCAGACGCTTAGGGTATAGGGGCAATGACTCTGCTCTGGCTTCTTCCCGCTGAGCTGGGACATTGAAGGGAGGGGCAGTCAGGAGTAGGCAGGGCTGTGGGCACAGGGATGTAGGGATGTAAAGACCACACTGGAGACCTCCTGGATGTGTTCCTGCAAGAAGTGGAGGAGACCAGGTGCTAAGATCAGAAGGAGTCTCCTTGTTGAGTTTGGAGAGGCTCCTCTTGCTGTTAGATGATCTTGGTTAGAGAACAGGGTCTAAACATGTGCTCTCCAGTTTCATCCATCCAGGCATCCCAAGTATGTACATGCCAGCAGTATGTCAAATCTGGCACAGCATCACCTGGTTGGGTAAAGATTGAGACAAGAACAAGACAAAGGGCAACCTGGCGGGGATGTCACAGAGTCTGGTACCTGTGGCAGCAGGGGGAGCAGAGGAAGGATAAAACTATAGAGGGCAAGGCTGTCATACCTGACCATTCAGACCTGTTCTTGAGGGTCTCTGGAAAACCTGGAAATAGTGGGTCCCAGCTGTTTGACGGACCATCCATCTTGGGTTGGGTCTCTCTTGAGTCTGGACAAATGATACCAGTGTGGCTGGCTTAGAAGTTTGGCTGCTGATGGCATAGTAAGGATGACGATGTGGGGTCCAGGCCAGATGGGATCAAGAGACTTAGGAGATAAAATTTTAAGGAGAAAACTGTCCCCTAGTATGAGAGAGGGCAGGTCAGTGGCTGAGGACTCCACTGAGGTAGGAACAGGGAGGGGAAAAGAGGGATGACAAAGTAGGTCTGAAAGTATGTGCATGAGACTATGCATGTCCATGGGAGCTGGAGTTACATGCAGCTTTGAGCTGCCTGATGTGTGTACTGAAAACCTCAGTGGGTTTCTCTGAATGTGCAGTATGTTCCCTTAACTTCTGAGGCATCTCTCCCAACCCCTGACTTTTAATTTGTTTTGAAGAAACACCATACTGATTTCCATAGTGGCTACCCACAATCACATCCCAATCAGCATTTGATGGCTCATTTTCTCACACATCCATGGCAGAATTTGTTGCTGTTTGATTTGACTGTATTACCAATATGACTTGATCTCCATTTCTTGATGGATAAGGATGTGGAGGCTTTTTAAATGGTGTGGACTTCATCATTGCAGTGTCTCTTCATTTGCATTGCAGTGTCTGTTTATTACTATTGTTTTCTTCATCTTTTTCATTTCTTATATATTTTACAAACAAACCCCCTATTGTGTGAATATTTGGCAAGGATTTTCTGTATATAATAGGCTGTATTCTCACTGTGCTCATTGTTTTTATGCTATACAGCTCTTTAATTTTTTACAGCTCCATACAGTCAATTCTCATTTTTATTTCCTGAGCTTTTAGATTCCAATTGTAATAAATTCATGATATAATAAGTTCACATCAAGATGAAGACAGATGAGTAAGATACTCATGGGCCAAATATGGAAATGTCATTGAGTGAACCATATACGACAGAAGGAAGGGAAATCTAAATAATGTATAAAATTGAAACATGTGAAATATGATCTCATTTCCTATCTAGAGATGTGCTCTGAAATTAAAGTTTTCACATGGGATGGAGATTATACTCATGAAATCTGGCACCAGAGAACATCAGGCTCCATAAACACATGTAGGGATGAAAACAGTGTATACATAGTTGTTAACATAATGCAAAGATGCTATTGATCTAGCTCGGATAAAAAGCAAGAAGTCACTAAGAACAGCCAGGCATGGTGGCGCATGCCTTTAATCCTAGCACTTGGGAGGCAGAGGCAGGTGGATCTTTGTGAGTTCAAGGCCAGCCTGGTCTACAGAGTGAGTTCCAGGACAGCTGTGGCTACAGGGAGACCCTGTCTCAAAAAGACCAAAAAAAAAAAAAAAGCAAGAAGTCACTAACAAGAATAGAAAAGGGACAGAATGTATTTAAAATATAATTGAACAGGTAAATATTAAATAACTGAAAATGAAATGTCTGAGAGATAAAGTATAATCAGTTTATATAATCCTTATAAAAATGAATCTTTGAAATATAATTAACAGATGGATTTACTTATCAAGCTGTCCATCTCATGTATATTTTCACACTTGATTCATCAGATAAATGCTTTGAATTCAATATTTATTTATCTAGTTAGTTAGTTTTAGTTAGTTAGTTACTGTTTTTTTGAGACAGGGTATCTCTGTAGCTGCAACTGGCCTGGATGTCCCTATGTAGACCCTCCTGGCCTCCATCTGAGAGGCATCCACCTGGCTCCACCCCCTGAATACTGGGATTCCATCCATATATCACCACACTCAGCATGAATGCAATTTTCTTACTAAGGGACAAAATTAGAAAAAAATTGTAAATCAACGCAATAGCAAAAAATGCAAGGTATGCTGAGAATATTCACAATAATATCTTGTCCATGAATAAATTACTTTCAAAAATATTTTGGTAGGGGAGCTGGAGAGATGGCTTGGCGGTTAAGAGCATTGGATGCTCTTATGCAGAACTGGATTAAAAACCCAACACGCAAATGGCAGCTAAGAACTATCCATAAGTTTGATTCCAAAGGACCAGATGCACTCTTCTGTTATCCATGGGTACTGCATGACATGGATGCACTTACATACACACAGGCATGACACTCATACACATATAAGAAGAATTAAAAAATACTTTGTGTGGAAAAATGAAAAATTGGATAAGAACATCCTTTTAAAAATATTTTCTTCATTCCTATTATTTTATGTGTATGAGTGTATTGACAGCATGTGTGTAAATGTACCCCTCATGAATTGCATGGGGAAGTTATAAGAGGGTTGGATTCCCCTGGACATGGAGACATGGAAAGTTGCTACCCATACTGTGGGAGCTGGGACTCGTACCTGGGTCCTCTGCAAGAGCAGGCAATATCTTGACTCCTGAGCCTTCTGTCCAGCCCTTGAGGAAGTTGCATAGATATACTTATTATAGTGCTCCCCTTTTAGCCATGTGGTTGGCATGACACATCTCAGGTCAGGAAACATATACAATTAACTGAATATCTCTTCTTTACACAGCCATGGACACAGCAGAGCACACCCCTGATGATTCTCAGCTCAGAAGCAGAAGGAGGCAGGATCTCCAGGAGATGCTGACAGAAGTGGGGTTGTCTGTTGAATACTGGCTGCCTAAGCTTCAGGAACAGCTGGGTGTGACCTGTGCCCAAGCCTTACAACACTTAGAAGAAGAAGACCTCCGGAAGCTGAAATCCCAAGTGCAACATTCATGGGAGAAAAGGGCCCTAGAAAAGCTGTTTGAACTCTCTCAGTCAAACAGTCCTCTAGAGTTACAGGATTCTTCAGAGGACACTACAAAGAAAAGTCAGGTAATGGAGATTCCTGAAGGAAACATGCCACTGCTTGAAGGGCCAGTAAATGCAGCCACAGAAACAAACCTGAAACAACTCAGTCTCACTGAGCTAACACAGTCCCACAGGCAAAACCTCCCAGACAGAGATCTGATAAAACGGGCATCTGGAGGTCTTGTACTACAGGGAATTTATAAAACAAATCAACAAAGTGACCTGATACAGAAGAGAGAGAAGCTACTCAGGGTCCCAAAGGAGTTCTCAATCCTTGGTCCTGAGCAGGGTACGAGGATGGAAAGTAAAGAATTCAGATCTTCTCACTCAGAGTCCATATTCACACAGACTATAGAGAAGCTGGGCTTCAGTGTAACCTCTTCTATCAAAGGTGGAGGCTGGGGATTTAGTTTAGAAGCTGGGATGGATCAAAGCAAGCATTCAGAATCCAAGGACACCCACCAATCACATTCTGAAAGCTCTTATTTCTGTTCATCCAAGTTCAACTACATCCCCCTGGCCACCTGCCACTTTCCCATTGACCAGATCCAACTCTCCAAGGCTGCTCTCCAAGAGCTGAAGACTATTGAAGAAATCCTGGGTGAGATTTCTAACCCAGACAGAGTCCTGTTGCTGAAACACAGAACAGAAAGCTTCTTCCACAGGTTTGGCTCTCATGCTAACCAAGGCCCTGTGCACCTGGGAGGAATCTACTGCTGGAAGGCCATTGCAGAGGGATTCCAAAGTGAACACCTGGAGGATGTGAAGCAGCAGGCAGCAGAGGCCCTGGATCTTTACATCAAGGGCAGCTACAGTGGCTTTGGAGTGAAGGTTGGTGGAAGCATTAATATGTCAGACACTCACTCAACAACAACCTCTAAGAACACAACGAGTCAGACCTTCCAAAATAAAATCCAGTTGTCTGTGACCCATACAGGTGGGCCACCAGAAGCTGAGGGAATTGTCCAGTGGAAAGATGGACTTGTGGCCAGCAATCAAACCTGGTCTGTCATTGACCGGGGACTTCAGCTGCTTCCCATTTGGGACATCATCCTCTCCAACCACAGAACTGATTTTAAGGACCCCCTTCAGGTAGCTAGCTGCCTGAAAGACAACTACACTGCACTGGCTGGACTCCCTGCTCAGATCCAGGAAGGAGAAGAATTACTAAGTGCCAGGAAGGAAGTTAGACTTTTCCTACAGGAGGTGAAATCCTGGGAAGTTTCTGATCCTGAGCAGCAGCTTCAGAAGCTGATACATTTCATGCAAACAGTAAGCCAAAAGACAAGAGGTTATGACATTTGGATTAATACGTGCCTCACAGACTGGGATCTGCAGAATTTTCTATTACATACTGTCAATTTTTGCAGAAAATTACCCACTTATAAAACTCATTTTATTAAAACTCAGTTGCACAGCCTGCTAGAGCCTCATGTGTACAAAGTGAAAAACTTCCCTCAAGCACAGTCCATCATGAAGTGGATGAAAGAGTCAGAGTCAGAAGAAGTGCAACTCTGTATTACCCAGTTTTTAGAGTTCATTGAAACCTTACAAAAAATCAAAAACACATACATGGAAGTAATTATTAAACATGATTCTCCAAAGTCAGCAGAAGAAGCTCAAAGAAAGGCCACGTATGAGGTCACCACAGCTCTCAGTTCCTTCTTGAATTTTCTCCAAGAAACAGAACAGAAAGACACACAGCTCCTGTTGCTTTCTGTTGCCGCTGGCACAGGGTATCAGGTGGTAAACAATATTTTCCAGCCACTCCTGGGACCTGATGAATTAAACTTCCTACTGGATAAAATGGAAACTGCTGTAAACAAATACCAGGAACTAAAGAATATTTCCCAAGAAAGGGCACAAGCATTCCTTGTGCTCACAACTCTGACAGCCACAGTTGGAGTCACTGCTCTGTCTACAGAAGAGAAAACACAACGTTTGGCATTAATAAGACAACATATGGGAGAAGCATTGTCCACAGAGGTGGAGCATGTCCTCACCAAACTTGGATCACACCATGATTGGGAAACATTAGAAAAAGACTTGAGATTACTCATTGATGGGAATTATAAAGACACTGTGTCTTCTTTGAAAATGGATGAGGTTAAAAAGCAATTGCAAAGTCTCTGGCATGAAAAGGGAGAGTCACATAAATCACAAAATAGTGAAAGAAAATTAAAGGAGGTGGTAGAAAGTGGACCTTTCCTAGACATCCTTCAGCGTCTAGGCCTGGAACATTACTACCCTAAAGGAATGAGCAGAGCTGACTTCCATCTCATCTACAAGATTTCTGTGTTCAACACCCAACCCAAATCTGAACAGGACCTTCCCTTCTACTTCCTTCAAAAGCTACTGGTCCTGGATTGTGGCTTGAGATGTCTGGTGTTCAAAGATGAGAATGATGTAGAAACCCAGGTCTCTACAGTTCCCACCAATCCAGAAAATGAAGCTACTGATCCATATGAAGAGTTCTTCGAAGAAAGTGATAATATTAATACTTCAGCCACTGAATCCAGGCCCCCCATCCACCCAATGGATATCCAGATGGCCATTTTTCACTGTGCAGATGATTTTGCCAGACAATATATTTTGGGAAAACTCTCAGTTTGTCAATTTGCACTGCCCCTTGTGGTGCCAAATCCCAACACTTCTCAGATTGAGTTCTCTCTCTGGTCTCTGAGACAAATTAGGAGAAGTTGGCAACACATAAGCAAAGCACCAGGGGGAAAGAGCAACAGTCACAAGAATGAGCAGATGTGCAGCGTCTCTGCCCCCATGGTGTCCTTCGTTAGAGTTGGAAATGGCCTCTCTGCTTCCAAATCTCAGATCATGAACTCTCTTCTCAGTAAACGTAAACACGATGTGTTTTTTCACAGACACTGCCATGGAAGCAGCAAACACTGCCTCTTGATGGAGGGAGTGGTGGAAATCTGCTGGTTCTGTCCTGGGGGTGCAGGCGAGGACAGATTTGACAACTGTGTGGCCTTTACCAATCTTCATGGAGACGCCAAGGCACATAAGCAGCAGCTTGCCTTCCTGCAGGAGGTCTCTTCTCTCATTGTGATCCTCATGTCAACTTCTGATGACAATAAAGAAAACCGGAAAATTGTAAGAGACCTGTTCCAGTCACCAAAACCATTGATCTGCTTGCTTGATGACAAAGAAAAGGGCATTGCTAATAATCCTGGGAGAAAATCGAAAATTGGAATCAGGAATAGAAATGAGGCAGAATTAACAGAAGAGCTCGCAGCTTCCATCCAACACTTGCTCAATTGCTCTGACACTATTCTCAGCATAGAGGATTGTGCACAGATTGCTCGCAAACACAGATTCCTTGTTGATGAAGACCAGAAAGCCTGCCAGGAAGCCAAAGAAAAAGCACAGACCATAATAGCTCTACTAGAGGAATCAAAGTTATCTCAGGTAAAGGAAAACTTCCTACCCCTTCAGGGACTTTTGTGGCACATGTGGTGTAAGAAGGACAAAGAACTCTATCATCTGAGAGAAAAAGGAAACCGGAGCATTGAACAGCACAAGAGTGAAATTGAGACAGAAAAACAGAAAATACGACATCAGCAGTTAAAAAAGGCTTTTCCTCTGAATGATGTAATGTGCTCTGTCCTTACAATCCTTCAAGAAAATACAGAAACTCAAAACAAGCTCTATTTCTTGCAGTGGCTCAGTCTCTTTTTTCATAACCTGGTCTCAGGACATTTGGAAGAATTACACGAGATGCAAAGATCTCTATGGTCGATGGTTCAGGCAGAAAAACAGAAGATGGAAAATAGCAATTCACAGAAAGTTTGGCAAAATCAGATAGATGCCATCTCCACAGAGATCAGTGACTGTACCTTGGGAATTGAGCAACTTCTTCGAGAAGTATGCCAGATCTATGAAGCTCTGGAAGAAACTTCTTCCTCTAGAGATAGAATTTTTCTCTGCCTCCCGCAAATTGCGGCAGACCTGATGATAGCTGGTGTTCCCATTGAGCTGATGGATGGGGACGCTTCATATGTGCCTCTCAAGTGGGTGGCAGCTGTTTTTGACAAGATCTCAGAGAAACTTGGAGACAAACGGCTGTTTGTTCTCTCTGTCCTTGGCCTGCAGAGCTCAGGGAAGTCGACCCTGCTGAATACCCTTTTTGGGCTGCAGTTCACAGTCAGTGCAGGCAGGTGCACCAGGGGGGCCTACATGCAGCTCATGAAGGTAGAGGATGCATACACAAAGGAATTCGGCTTTGATTATGTGCTGGTTGTAGACACAGAAGGACTTCGGGCCCCAGAACTCAACAACAAATCACAGAACAGGGACAATGAGCTGGCAACCTTTGTCATTGGACTTGCACACTTGACTCTGATCAATATTTTTGGGGAGAATCCCTCAGAGATGCAAGATATCTTACAAATAGTTGTGCAAGCCTTTCTGAGGATGAAACAAGTGAAAATATCCCCCAGTTGCCTGTTTGTCCACCAGAATGTGGGAGAAGTTACAGCTAAAGACCAAAATATGGAAGGTCGACGGAAACTAGAACAGAGACTGGATGAAATGACAGCATTAGCTGCTGAACAGGAAGAGTGCTTACATGTCACCCGCTTCAGTGATGTCATCAAGTTCGATGTCAATAATCATGTCTACTACTTTGCCCACCTCTGGGATGGGAATCCCCCAATGGCCCCTCCCAATCCTCGCTATAGCCACAATGTGCAGGAACTGAAGGGCAGAATCCTGTTGACTGCCCAACAGGAGTCAAGGAGAAGCATCATGAAGATCTCAGATGTCAAGTTCCGAGTTCAAGATCTGTGGAATTCTCTGGTCAGTGAGAACTTCATTTTCAGCTTCAAGAATACACAAGAGGTCATGGCCATGAGCAAGCTGGAAACCATGTATAACCAGTGGACCTGGGAGCTGAGGAGCCATATTCTGGACTTACAGAACCAGGTCAACAATCAGATCCAGAATGGGAAAATCGTCACACTCACAACTGCCATGCTTGAAAATCCAGTTAACAAGAAATATGAAACCATCAAACAAGAATTTGAAAAGTATTTTGAAGAAGACTCAGAGAGTGAAATATTGATTCAATGGAAAGCGAATTTTGAGCAGAAGCTGCTAACTCTTAAAGACACACTCATTACAGAAACCAGGAGGAAAGCCAGTGAGCTCATTAGTCTTAAGAAAAGCCATGAGGTTCTGGATAAGCAAAAGATACACTATGAAAATGAATTATTAGAGAAGAGCCAAAAGTTGGCTTTAAGTGTGAAGGGTAAAGAATTAAGTGATGAAAGCTTGCTTCAGAAATTCAATCAACTTTGGACAAACTGGGTCTACTAGGTTTCCTTGTCAGTCCCTCCTGTTCAAGAGCCTGACATTGATTTGGATTCTGAAGACATCCTTTTGGAGTATTTCAAAAAGGAGAAGAACCTGTCAGAAAAACTAAACAGAAATGCTGAAAGGAATTTTCAAATTAATTATGATGAACATATAAAAATGAAAAGAAATATCATTGGTATCAGAAAGAGTTTAGAAACCCATCATAAAGAGTCTATCAGTAAGACCACTAATAACATTTTTTCAAGATTTTCAGAGACAATTAAAAACATCCTTGCACAACAGCGTGATTATGATCAGAATGATTTCCATGAAATTCTGATGATAATAAAAAAAGAAGTAAAATCTCTACCCCCTGAGGAAGAATACACATTTACAACCAACTACAGCATTGATTTATCTGTATGTTTATTCCAAAGAGTATCAAATATATTCAAGGAAATGCATAAGGAATTCAAGAAAGCACATGACCCTGTGAACTATCTGGAAAGCAAGAAAGATGATTTCTTCATGAGCTTTAAGATCTCCTGTCAAGGTGCAACTTCCATCAAATCCTTTGCTGACTTCCTGAGTCTGAAGCTCATTGCTGCTATCCCTGCCACCATATGGGGGAAAATGAGTCTAAAAATAGCCACAGACATGCGAGCTAACTGTCCTGAGTTCAATGGAAACAGATCTAACCTGGAAAAGCATATTCTTTCCTTTCTGGCAGAAGAAGAAAATTTTGATAAGTATGTGGAGTATATTCATAATCCAAAATCCTTTTTCGGTAGTTACATCAGAAACCATATTAGAAGATATTGTTCAGAAAATGATGGTGAGAAAGTCAAGGCTTCCTTGAAAATGGGTTTAGATGACATCAAGCATGCCATCCTCTCTGCCATTTATGAGTCCACAGCAGCATCTGTGGATAAAAGCAGCACTGCATCCAGCTGGTTGGATTTGTTCTGTGATCAGCTGGGGAAAAACATCATCTTTCCACGAAGAGACTTGATAACCATTGAGCACCAGGAAATAAATGATACTGAGTTCCTCAAGGAAGCCATAACTGCAGCTCTGGATCCTGCTATGAAGAAAGTGGAAGAAGACTGTTTAAATAAGCCTATAGATGACATTATTCCTGATACTGAAGAAATTCTCACTGAACATCTCTGTGGGTGCTGGAAGCAGTGTCCCATGTGCAAAGCAATTTGTACCAACACAGTATCTACACATGATGGAGACCACAGTGTGCCATTCCATCGCCCTAAGGCTGTGAATGGATGGAGTTGGCATAAAACAGACAACTTTGTCATTGAGTGCTGCTCCACTAATGTAGCAAGTGATAATAGTCTTGTTTTCGATGATGGCCGCCAAATCCCACTTAAGAACTACCGGCAGGCAGGAGGAGATTATGCCACGTGGAGAATCACCCCCGATTCATCCAGCCAACCATATTGGAAATGGTTTGTTTGTCATTTTCAACGAAATCTAGAAAAACATTATCAGTACAGATTTGTTAATAGAGGTACAATCCCAAATCCGTGGTTTGAAATCAAAAAGCAAGATGTGCTCAATGACTTAAAAAAGTAAAATTTACCAAAAAATAACCCCAGTATTTGAAAAGCACAGCCACAGTCCTCAAAAGAGACTACAATGTAATTTTCTTACAATTAGAATTTTCAATAATTCACTAAATAAATGAAACAAGAGGTAAAAAAATAATCATTTTATTTGAATATTTTCTTTAAATATACTTTATTAATCTCTACCTTGATTTATCCTGTTTAAACATAAGCTCTTTAATATATTACTTATGATAAAAGTCAATATAAAAATCAAGCACTTTTATACTTTATTGTTAAGAATATTTTTCAAATACATAATGTATCACCAATGATCATCCTGTCAGAGCAGACTTAAAACATCAGGTTGCCACAGGTTTATGTGAAGATTTCAATTGATATTGGGTCTGTGGACAAGGAAATTGACATTAACTTTTAACTGGATTTTTTTAACATTTCCATGTGGTGAGGAAAAGTTATTACACTTCAGTTCTTTTTTCCTTTATGGAAAATTTGTGATTTGCAAGCAGAGCAACATGTAAGCATATTGTAGGAAATAATGAACAGGATTTTACCAGAACAGAGGCTTCATGGTTTCAGGAATCATTATTAAGCAAATATTAGAAAGAGACATCAAATGAACTTTTTTACATTTTATTGTCATCCTCTGTCCATGGTATATTGACTGTTTCCTGCTCATGATAAGAAAAAGTGTGAGTCTAATATTTATTAATCCAAGCCTAGTGTTGTGTATAAGTCTTTAGTTAGTATAGATTCTGGGGTAAAATTTATAATGATGTAGTAAAAACAACTGTGGTGTTTAATGCTGATGAACAACTTGACAAACTACAACCTTCTAAGGGACAATCCTCCTTGCACACTCATGAGGGAATCTTTAGGTTGGGTTAGCCTTTGTTCTGGGCTAGCCTCTAGTCATACATGTGCCTTACTTTATTTGAGTTTATAAGGCCAAGAGTAACTGGGTGGTAACATTTCATGGAATGTGTTCCAAGACTGCAGAAAAGGGGTAAGCTAGCTGAGCAGGGGGTGTCTGTTCTAACTCCACTGGGGGTGTGGTGTATCCAGCTGTCTCAAGTTACTGACACTGTGACTTCCCCAACATGATGGACTGTCACTGTGAATGTGATCTAAAATAAATCCTTCTTTCTTTATGCTGCTTTTGTCAAGTATTTTGTTATACCAATACATAAAGTTACTAACACTTGTACTATTTTAGTCTACACTGCAGGTCAGATCAAACTCGACAAAAGCATTAATATAATGATAAAAACTATTCCTTGAAGAACTATATAACTTTATATACTTTTAAAATGCAATAACTAAGTTTAATTAGATGTTTTTTAATTTGTTATTTATTTCTGTATGTGTAGGAATGTACTGTCTGCATGCAGTTCTGTGCACCCGTGTCGTGCAATGCCGCGGGGGTCAGCAGAGGGCATCGGATTCCCCTGGAACTGGAGTTCTCCTGGAGTTGGAGTTCCAGAAGGTTCTTGGCCGCCATGTGGGTGCTGGAAATCGAACCCAGGTCCTCTGTAAGAGCGGTGGGCACTCTTAACCGCTAGGCCATCTCTCCAGCCCCGATTTTAAAAGTTCAATAAGTAATTTGCTTTTGTAAAGTAATGGAATAGGAAGGGTAAATTCAGGCTGGACTTCGAAAGTCAGGGTGGAATAATAAGTTTGGATATGAATAACTAACAATAAAAATATTTTGAAAAATCATAATGGTAACCTTCTACTATAGAAGTTTCTTAAATTATATACATGTACAATATAAAAAATGTTTAAATGGAGTTACTATATAACATTTAGACAATGCCTCTACCAGGCAGAAGAGACTAGTAAAAAAGCTCAGTTGTGGAAAAGGTCCCCTCTTTTGGAGTTATTGATCAATGGGAGTCCCAAGGTACTTTGAACAATATTGGCTATTATTGCTCTTACTTTCCTTCCACAACGTGCTGGTAAGACAATACTTATGAATGCAAATTTATTGGAGTCAGAACAGACATGGAGAAATCAAGAGGATACTGGCCTCAAAATTTCATCTCTACAGACTAGCTTTCATCATGCTGGAAGGGGCTATTCATGTTCCCAGATTAGAAAAGTAATTGTCGGCTGGGCATGGTGGCACACGTCTTTAATCCCAGCACTCGGGAGGCAGAGGCAGGCAGATCTTTGTGAGTTCAAGGCAAGCCTGGTCTACAGAGTGAGTTTCAGGACAGCTGGGGCTACAGGGAGACCCTGTCTCGAAAAGACCAAAATTCGTGAAGTGTTCCATATATATTTTTGACATTCTATACTTTTAAAATGTGAATCCCTAAACATGTTTTGGAATTAACCTATAGTTAAGTTTCAGATGTCACAATTTTGGTATATGCGTGGCATGCATATATGTATGTTTTGAAAATCGATAGAAATTGGAAGAAACAACAGAAACAACAACAAAAAGACTGGGTCAAAAAACTGACTGAAACAGTAAGCTTCTGCCCAAAACATAAACTTCTGAATTGAAAAACTAAAAAAATAGACTGAGAAAAAGATGAACGACATGTATGGCAGAATGCATGAGCTCTGACAGGGTTGGCGGCAAGGAAGGAGAAATTTGACCAAGAAATGTATGAAATGAACAAAACTTCCATTAACAAAACTAAAAATTCTTGTATATATGAAATTAGTTTAATCTTTTAGCAACAATGCTGTATTTGCTAAACAGTAATTGTCATTTTATGACTGCACCTGCTGGTCTAAAATAGAAATATTTCCAGGAAGGAATAATGAAAATGTCAAGTTATATGTATGTATAATGCACTTCTTGGAATGAATTCCATGTTAATTTAAACCCCCAAACTTAATAACCCAGAAAGATACCACAGGCAGAAGGGAGTCAAAGAGCTAAGAAATTATACTTTATTTCACTTGTGTATTCAAGATACAAATGGAGTACAAAAATCTACAGTCCAAAGTCTCCTCTGAGACTCAAGGTAATCTCTTAATTATAAGCACCTGTAAAATCAAAAGACAAATTATCTACTCCCAACATACAATGGAACCAAATACACATTTCCATTCCCAAAAGGACAAATAGAGGCATAGTAAGGAAATAGAGGATCAAAACAAGACTGAAAAACAGAAGAGCAAATACGGAATCCAGTAGTACCATGTCTGACATCTGGGACTTCACATTCAAAGGGCTTAGATGGCTTGGCTCCTCCAGCTTTGCTTTGTTCAACATACATCTCTCTCCTGGGCTGTTACCATTCCCTTTTTGCAGCTCTCCTAGTCTCACAGCTCTGGCATCTTGAACATCTCTTTGGGGTCTCCACTGCCACCCAGGCTTCACCTTCCCAGCTTCATGCAATGGCCTATCAGCCATTCTTTTTTTTTTTTTTTAATTTTTTATTTATTTTTGTATGTGTTTGAGTGTACTGTCTGCATGTAGGTTTGTGCACCTGTGTCATGCAATGCCGCGGAGGTCAGAAGAGGGTGTCAGATTCCCCTGGAACTGGAGTTCTCCTGGAATTGGAGTTTCAGATGGTTCTTAGCTGCCATGTGGGTGCTGGGGATCAAACCCGGGTCCTCTGCAAGAGCAGTCAGTGCTCTTAACCACTAAGCTATCTCTCCAGCCCTCAGCCATTCTTTATGCAGGGAGAACCTGCTGCAGGTTGCCTGGCTTTGGCAGCCCTCAGAAACTGTGGAGGAAGAATCAATGACCCCTTCATTCTTGGAGTTTTCATGCCTTTAAAACCAGCACCATATGAATGACACTGCCATGTTTGACTGAAAGTTTGGGATGGGCCCTGACCTGCTTCTTCCACATTCATAGCTTTTCTCTGCTGTGGTTTTCTAGGAGTAGAAAACTCTGGCAGCATTTTCCTTTCATAAAAGGGATGCTTAGGTGGGTGTGATCTTGCCCTGAAGGTACTATTTCAATTGTTCACATGCAAATCTCTAGGCCTCTCCTTAATCACATTAATCTGTTTATCAAAGGGATTCTCTCTTTCAACAAGTGCCTTGGCTCCAAGATTAATCCTCCTACTGCTCTTTGCCCCAGCTGAACTCAGTAGTTAAAGCTTAACTCAAAGTATGGGAATAAGGAAGTTTGACTCAGCTGAACTAAGTAAGGTAGGAGTTTGAGACAGGCCTGTATCTGGTAGCTTTTGCTAACTGCAAGCTTATTGCTTCTGCCTGGTTTGGTCTTAGAGAATAGCAATTGTTAGAGGGGATTTCTACCTCTAAGCTTCGGAATTTCAATTTTCACCTCTGGATTGGTTTTTCTGTATAAAAACCCCTCCCAAATATAACTCGAGGCTGCACCTGGGATGGAATGGCCAGTGTGTAGTTGTAGGCTTGTTATAAAAATATTCTTGGGCATTATCTTCTGTCTTAATGGTCTTCTCTGGTGGAATTACCTCATTACAGGACTGTAAGGAGCATAATAACATTAGTAAATGTGTGGATTTGAAATGCTGTAACTTTATTTATTTATTTTTATTTATTTATTTTTTGGTCTTTTCAAGACAGTGTGTCCCTGTAGTACCAGCTGTCCTGGAACTCACTCTGTAGACCAGGCTGGCCTTGAACTCACAAAGATCTGCCTGCCTCTGCCTCCCAAGAAATGCTGTAACTTTAGAAAATAGGAAAGTTAATTTAGCTTAGGCAGAATCTGCACTAACTAATCCAAGGCTGTTCAGATAATCAGCCCACACCACAGCAGGGGCCCTGAACCCAGCAAGAGAAGGGGCCCCAGGAGAGCCCAAAATTGACCTTGTATGGTTGATTATCTGGCCAGAGAAGGTCCCAAATCCAGTTCCTGCCTGTCCAGGACCTAGACTTGAACTCAGATAGCAGATAACCACCTGGGCATGAATGTGGACCCCAAGACACAAGGCTGAGATTAACATCTGGGACCAAGTTCACCCCTCCTGCCTGGGTACCAGCTACATAAACTAGGAAGTGCAGAATGACTTTGCTCTCACTTCTCCTGGGAACCCTGTGGTGAGATGCCACTTCTAACCTCTCAGCTGAGAACACATGTGGACATGCTGCCCCTGTGACACCAATTTGCATGAAGGGCACTCTGACCCTGATGGCCACTGATGCTGCCCAGACCAGCCTTCTGAGCAGCCACAGCCACTGGTCCAGGGAAGATCTGCTTCAGCCAATCATGCAGCTTCTTGGAGCCTGAAGCTCCAAGGTACTGCAAGTCTAGGGATTGTCTTCAGCCACCTGGTTAACAGTCTGGGCTTGAGCCCAAGCAGGGAGGGGGAGTGTATTAGTCAGTTTTCTGTTGCTGTGATAAAGCACCATTACCAAGGAACTTATAAAAGGAAGAGTTTATTTGAGCTTATGATTGGCGGTTCCAGGGAATTAGAGTCCATTGTGGCGGGAGGCGTGGCAGCTGGATCTGGAGCAGCAAACCGAGGGTCACATCTCACAAAGAGAACAGGAAACAGAGAGGGGAACTGTAGACCACAGAGGTTTGTTAAAACTCACTAAGCTTGTCCCCAGTGACACACTTCCCCCAGCATGGCCACACCTTCTAAGACCTCCAAAAACAGCACCACCAACTGGAGACAAATGTCTGAATACCTACAGCCTATAGGGGACACTCATCCAAACCACCACATTCCACTCCCTGTCCCCCATAGGCTCCTGACCATATAAAATGCAAAATGCATTTAGTCCAACCTTAAAAGTCCCCACAGTCTTTACCAGTCTCAATGCCATTCAAAAGTCCACAGCCCAAGTCTCTTCTGAGACTCAGGCCAATCTCTTAAACTGTAAGGACCAAAACAAGACCGAAAACCAGCAGGGCAAACACCAAGTCCTGTAGCTCCACATGCAACTTCTGGGACTTGACTTCCAAAGAGCTTAGATGGCTCAGCTCTTCCAGCTTTGCTTGCAACATACATCTCTTTTTAGGATGGTACCATTCCCTATATGCAGCTCTCCTTGTCAAATATCTCACAGGTCTGGCATCTCGAAAGTCTTCTTGGGGTCTTCACTGCCAACCAGGCTTCACACTCACAGCTTCATGCAATGGCCCATCTTTATTCAGGGACACCCCTGCTGTACTCTGCCTGACCTCTTTGACTCTCTGAAACCGTGGAGGAAGAACTGATGACCCCTTCACTCTTGCATCCTTCGTGCCTCTAAAGCCAGCACCATGTGAATGAAATTGCCGAATCTGGCTGCAAGTTCAGGATGAAATCTCTCCTACTTTAACCACATTTGCAATTTTTCTCTGCCCTGGACTTGGAGCAGTAGAAAACCCTTTCAGTATTTTCCTTTCAAAAGCTGGAGGATTAGCTGGGTGTGGTCTTGCCCTGAAGGTACTGATTCTTTTGTTTACTTGTAAATCTCCAGGCCTCTCCTTAATTGCTTTAATCTCCTTATGAAAGGGAGCCTCTCCTTCACATGCATTGGCCCCACCTTTAATCTTCCTAGTGCAGTTTTCAGATCCAAACTGTACATTCTGCATTTCTTTCTGCCCCATCTACTGCTGCCAGACTCTTTATCAAAATATCCTAGTTGCTGCCTAAGTCTTTATTTTCCCCTGGAACCACATCTTTTGCAGCTATGCTTTCTTCCAGGCCTCCACTAGAATGGCCCCTTAAGCTCTGCTTACAATAGTCAACAGCCTTTCCAGCCCAAAGTTCCAAAGTCTTCCACACTTCTCCAAACATACACATGGTCAGGTTCTTCACAGCCAACAGCCCACTCTCTGGTACCAATAACTGTATTAGTCAGTTTTCTGTTGCTGTGATAAAGCACCATGACCAAGGAACTTATAAAAGGAATAGTTTATTTGAGCTTATGATTGGCGGTTCCAGGGAATTAGAGTCCATTGTGGCAGGAGGCGTGGTGGCTGGATCCGGAGCAGCAAACTGAGGGTCACATCTCGCAAAGAGCACAGGAAACAGAGAGGGCAACTGTAGCAGACAGAGGATTGTTAAAACTCACTAAGCCTGCCGCCAGTGACACATTTCCCCCAGCATGGCCACACCTTCTAAGACCTCAAAAAACAGCGCCACCAACTGGAGACAAATGTCTGAATACCTACAGCCTATGGGGGACACTCATGCAAACCACCACAGGGAGGGAGATAGGGAGTAAGACCCGGAGGAAAAGAAAAAGACAGACTCAAGAGACCAGGAGGGATTCCACAAGGAAAAGGCTCGATTTATTGATAACAGTAACGTGTTGATGTACTAAAGCTACTGTGCTTTGGGCAAGGAAGTGGGGGCAGAAGAGTGGGAATGAGGGGAAGGGAAGTGCCAGCTATCTTGCTCTTATGGGTGGCAACAGAACTCCAGGTTGTGTGTATAGTAAACTGGAGGTGTGACATATGCTCCATACATCAAAGAGAGTGCACTTAAGGGTCTGGCGCTCTGTCCAGGAGAGACAAGAATACTACATTATCCCGACCCCAGGGGCTGCCATTTGCTTTGCCTGCACAGCCTTGACAACACAGGAGACAAGGCAATCCATTGGCCTGACTGCAAGCTGCTTGCCAGATCTGGTAAGGGGCTCCCTCCATCCATAGTCTTAAGACTTAGAAGCTTGAAGGCCTGAAAAGACCTCCCTCTGTATCCTGTTATTAGAGTAGGGAGACTCTGGGAGCCTCCCAAGAGACTCAGCAGCAGCTCTGAGGCTTTGAGGCCCCACTAAGGCTCTTTGTTCCTTTAACTCCCTGACAGTTATGAGGACTGGGGATGCCTCCTCCTAAATGCCAAGCAGGCCATAGTTAGTCCCAACTCCAGGGGTTGTCCTGGAGAGCTGGTGCTAACTCCATTCCACTTACCTTGCCTCATCCGCCCACCCACTTGGGGTTCCAAGTTACTGAGCTCTGGTTAATCTACCCACTGAGAGGGCTGACAAGACTTCTGAATGCCTACACACTGTGCCACTGACCAGACTCTAAGAACCTGCTCAAAATGAGGGCAGTCAACTATCAAATCCAAAAGACAACCATTTAGCTTGCCTTTGAGCACACTGAAAGGAACTTCACTTGGAAAACGCAAAGAGACCCAACTTTTTCCACTGTCAGTCCAGATCCTGGCTGCAATATCCACTAACTGCTGGCTGTCATTGGTCTGAATATGGCACATTTGATATCTCGATTTTATCTGAACTAGAGACAATTTTGCTTCTGAATACAAAGTGGTGTGAAATGCCTTATCTCCAAGCCTTTCTCTCTGTGCAGGGGAACTCTACCCTGTGCACTTCTTGTACTGCTTATCAAATCCTTCTATGCTGGCAGAACCCCCAAATAAGGACCCCAAGCTGTCACCTCCAAGCCCCTGGAGTTGACCCAGCAGATGAACTGCCACCATACAATGCAGCTGGCTGACCCCAGGTCCCCCACCCCGTCTTTCTCCTTCCCTTCCTTCTGCTCCTTTGCTGTCTCAAAATCCCTACCCCTTCCTTCTCCAGAGTCTCCACAGCCTAAGCTCCGATGATCCCTCCTGTCTCTTCTCTCTGGCTCAGTCCTCCAGTCTATGACTACTGAGGACTCCCTGCCATCTCCCACTTCCATCTCCTCCCATTCTGGTACATTGCCCTAACCCAAACATCCTTGAATACGTGCCCCAACTGCAGACAGAAAGGACACTGGAATTGGGAGTGCCCACAGGGTCCACAGTGTCCCTCCCTGACACTGCTTTCTGTCTCCACTCGCACATGGTGCTGCTGCAATGAGAGAACTGAAGTTCTATGCACCAGCTGTACATGGCTCATCAGAACTCAGGGTTATTGGGAGAGTGTCCAGTAAGAAAAAAAAATAATCTTTACATTAGACAGTGGAACCTCTTTGTCTTTATTAACAGAATGGCACTGGGAGACACTCCTGTGCCCATTTATACTAATTGGGGTCTCCATAAAATGCAAAAAAAGAAGTGGTGGTTATTCCCACCACTTAGCATTATTTATTTCTACTCTCTCTTCTCCTGAAAAGGCTTCCCTGTACTCTTCACAGTTAATGTGCCCCCATTTTCTTCATTTCCCTCTTGATATCCCCTGTCTCCTACTATCCCCAACTCTAGAGCTCCTTATTCTCCTTTAAACACATAGTTCTTTTTCATTTTCCTGGCACCTGCAATTACATCAGGATATATACTCATATTCAAGAACTTAGAGCCAAGATCCATAAATGAGAGAAAACATAAATCATTTATTTCTCTGAGTCTGTGTTACTTCACTTAGCTGTTTTTTTTATTTATTAATTTTTATGTGTATGAGTGTACTGTCTGCATGTAGGTTGGTGCACCTGTGTTGTGCAATGCTGTGGAGGTCAGAAGAGGGTGTTGGATTCCCCTGGAACTAGAGTTAAAGACGGTTCTTAGCCACTATGTGGGTGCTGGGAATCAAACTCGGGTCCTCTGCAAGAGCAGTCAGCGCTCTTAACCGCCGATCCATTTCTCCAGCCTGAGCTGTTTTAAGTTTCATGCATTTCCCTGTGAATTTCATGAGAACTTGTTTTTATTTACCACTGAGTAGAACTCCATTCTTTATAGGTGTCATATTTTCATTATGGATTCATTGGCTGATGAAGGGAGAGGTTGGTTCCAGATAGGATACTGGGGAGCTCTCTGGCAGTGAGAACCAGCCCAGTTTGGAAGGAGGAAGATGACAACTGTGTGGGTTCTGACTAGCTAAGCAGGACAGATGTGGCAAAGAGAGGTGTTTATTTTTTTTTTAAATAAGCAAACTAATAAAATTAATTAGTTGTTTGGTTAAATAAACAAGTGATTTATAAATTGCATTTCATCAAAATATGAAATTTGATAGCATAAGAAAAACAGCTAAGGAAACAAAATGTCCACCCCCAGAACAAAAGAAATATTATTAAACATGTCTCTAAATAAAGATTTATACTGAGACTGTACAAAGACACCTGAAAAAAAATTGGAAAAACAACCAAAAAGTAAACAGGCACGAAATTTGAAAAATAATTTGATGAGAAATATGTGAATACTTAATAATTAAGCACGTTGTATTAGTCAAGATTCTCTAAAGAAACAAATAGGTAAAATGAATATATATGTGTGTGTGTGTGTGTGTGTGTGTGTGTTGTTTATAGGTGCCATAGTTTCATTATGGATTCATTGGTTGATGAAAGGTGAGGTTAATAAATACACACATACACACACACACACACACACACACACACACATATATATATATATATACACATACACATATATACATATATATATATACACATACATGCACGTATATGCATGTATGTATATATGTATGTTTATGTGTGTGTTTATGTGTGTATGTGGATTCATTAGATTAGGTCATTAAGGATAGGGTTCAAGTAGTCCAACAATGGCTGAACCACACTGGAGAGGCTGAGAATCTGGTAGTTGCTCCATCCAGGAGGCTGGATTTCTCAGTAGTCCCCATCTGACACCAAAGGACCAATGGATTTTGGGCCATCTACTAGTCTTCTGTCTATGCTGGAATCTGAGGAGCTGGTCACAGCAACAAGATAAACTCACCAATGAGAGAGAAGGCAAGCAGCAAAAAGGGACAAGCTCCATTCTTCCATGGCCATTTATACCAGCTGCCATAAGAAGGTAACGCCCCAATTGAGGGTGGGTCTTCCAGTTCGAAATGATCCAACCTTCGGCTGGAGAGATAGCCTAGTGGTTAAGAGCACCGACTGCTCTTGCAGAGGACCCGGGTTCGATCCCCAGCACCCACATAGTGGCTAAGAACAGTCTTTAACTCCAATTCCAGGAGAACTCCAGTTCCAGGGGAATCCGAGACCCTCTTCTGACCTCCGCGGCATTGCACCACATGGGTGCACAAACCTACATGCAGACAGTACATTCATACACATACAAAAATAAATAAAATTTAAAAAAATTAAAAAAATTATCCAACCTAAAGATCTCTTTCCAAATGTCTTTCTCACCAGTTTTCCAGTCATGCTCCTTCCTTGTCCTTCGCCATCCAGCCAAACCATTGGCTACAGTGCATGAATCAGTATATATTCACACCTCTGGCCTTTTCTCCTTCCAGGAAAAATGCACAAAAATGTGCACTGCTCAAAGTTCTGCCCACTGTGAAGAATTTCTTTCACCAGTGTCCTTCAAGCTTGTTTCAAAAATTGGCTATAATGCTACTGTTGTCCACTTCTGGGTAGGGCCTCTTAGGGCACAGAACCATCAGTAATCCAAGCTCTAGTCTTCTCTTCCTCAGTCAACTGATCATAGAGTGCACTCCATGAAGCCATATGTGCATGCCTGAGAACAGGAGGTGTTGTAACAGGAGTGGGAACCACTGGCATTTGGGCAACATCTTCATGTAGCTTGCTTATGCCCTCAGGGCCTACTTGGGACCAATCATGTATATGCCACTTCCACTTGATAATGGATTGTTTCTCTGTATGTCCTACTTTATGGTCTGGTGGGTCAGAAAACACCCAGCTCATTATGGGCACCTCAGGTCGCATTGACAAATATTTGGATTCCACTAAGACCCAATTGCAGACTAAGAACTGTCTCTCAAACGGAGAAGAGTTGTCTACAAATGAAGGAAGAGCCTTACTCTAAGATTCCCAAATCCCAGCTGCCTCTGTTGTGATTCCCCTATGGGAGCCTGCCAGAGACTCCATCTCTATCCGCCACTGATACCTCAAGCACCATTGGGTCCTCTGGATCATATGGTCCAATGGGGAGAGCAGCCTGCACTGCAGCCTGGACCTGATGAATCTTTTCCTGTTCCAGGCCCCAATCAAAGCTAGATGCCTTCTGAGTCACTTGATATATGACTCTTAGTAACACACCCAGTGAGGAATGTGTTGCCTCTGGAATCCAAAGAGACCTACTAAGCATTGTGCTTATTTCTTGGTGGAGGGAAGGGCCAGGCGCAACAAACTGGGTCAATAATGTTTCCTTGTTGGTCCCTCATGTCAAAAAGCCTGACACTGATTTGGATTCTGAAAACATCCTTTGGGATTATTTAAAAAAAGAGAGAAACTTACCAGAAAAACTAAAGAAACATGCTGAAGGCTAGTTTCAAATCAATGTGTTCAAACAAACATATACAAATGAAAAATATCTTTTTATTACAAAGAGTTTAGAAAGTCACCACCAAGAGTCTAGCAGTAAGACTACATTATTTCAGGATTTTCAGAGGCAATTAAAAACATCTAGATACAACAGCGTGATTATGATCAGAATGATTTCCATGAAATCCTGAGGGTAATAGAAAAAGAAATAAAAAATAAAATAAAATAAAATCTGTACCCACTGAGGAGGAATACACATTTGTCAGCAGCACTGGTTTTTATTTGTTTGTTTGTTTTTAATAAATCTGGATGATTAATATTTGATTTGGCTAGTGGGTTTTTCCTGCTTTTCTAAAAGCTCATATTCTAGTTTGTCTTCAATTACTGTGACAAAACACTCTGACCTTGGGGAGGAAAGGGTTTATTCAGCTTACATCTCCTGGGTCACAGATTATCACTTAGGGAGCCCAAGGCAGGAACTCAGGGCAGGAACCTGGAGGCAGGAGCTGAAGCACAGGCCATGGAAGAATGCTGTTTACTGGCTTGCTCCCCTGGCCCATGCCCAGCATGCCCTCTTATATGGTACACAACAACCTGCCCAGGGTGGCACCACCCATTGTGGGCTGGGCCCTCCCACACTGCTCGACAATCAAGACAATACTCCACAGATGTGGCCACAGGCCAATCCAATGGAGCCAATTCCCCAATTGGGACTCCCTCAACCCAATTGGGGAATTGGCTCCATTGTTTTGTGTGTCAAGTTGACACTAAAGCTATGCAGCACAATTGACCCCTTGTCAACTTGACACACAAAACACATCACTATTAAACCACCACCTTTCCAGTACTTATCCCCAAAGTATGATGTTAACATTAATCACAACCTAAGACAGTACAAACTTAAAAGCCCCACAGTCCTTAAAATGTCCAAACACTTAAAAGTTCACAGTCTATTAAAAGTGTCTTAACTGTGGGCTGCTGTAAAATCCAAAACAAATAACTGTCTTATTTCAAAGGGAAGAATCAGGCACACTCAAACAAAACCTAAGTTCACCAAAGTAGCTCAAGGCTGGACACCTGGGATTCAGTCACGATATTCTTGGCTCCAAAGGGTTTTAGCAGCTCCCTTTCTCTGACTCTGCCACCCATCGCACACACAGCTCATCTTGAAGGCCCAGGAAGACTCCATTCCACACCTGCTGCTGCTCTTGGTGGTCAACTCATGGTCTTGGCATCTCCAAAAAGCTGGGGTCAGCACTGAAACTGAGGCAGTACCTTCACCAATGTTCTCTATTGACCTCGCTTGGTACAAAGCCTCAGCTTCTCTCCATGACCCCTGAAATCCTAGGGTCTTCACTGTAACCAAGGTGCACTTCCACCAATGGTCTTTCCTGACTTCTCACAGTGCCAAGCCTCGGCTGCTCTCTGTGACCCCCTGAAATTTCAACACCAGAACCATATAGGAGACTCTTACACATTACCAAGTCCTGATTCTGGCTTGACATGGAGGGTTCGGCCCCTTCTGGAGCATAGATACTGTGTGCTGACTCTTAAGAAATTTTTCCCAGAAGATGTCACCACAGTGTTGCTGGTCTCTTGTTACTTACAGCTGATTTTTCAGCCCCAGCTAACCAGCATCAATTGTCCCAGTACAACAAAGATTTCATTTCAGGCTCTGGTCTCTTGTTACTTACAGCTGATTCTTCAGCCCCAGCTGACCAGAACCCACAGAATAAACAGTCCTGATATTCTCTGCTTCTCTTTGAAACTTCACGAGCCAGGCCTCCATCGTCTACAACTCTTCAGCATAACTGTTCTAAGTTCCACAGTCACAATCTTTAGGCATTCAATGATTTTTCTAGCTCAAAGTTCCAAATGCTTCCACAATCCTTCCCCAAAACACCAAGGTCAGGTCTGTCACAGCAACAGCCCACTCTCTGGTACCAATTTCTGTTCTAGTTTGTCTTCAATTGCTGTGACAAAACACTCTGACCGACACCAACTTAGGGAGGAAAGGGTTTATTCAGCTTACATCTCCTGGGTCATAGTTCATCACTCAGGGAGCCCAAGGCATGAATTCAGGGCAGGAACCTGGAGGCAGGAGCTGAAGCACAGGCCATGGAGGAATGCTTCTTACTGGCTTGCTCCCCTGGCCCATGCCCAGCCTGCCCTCTTATACCATACACAACAACCTGCCCAGGGTGGCACCACCCATTGTGGGCTGGGCCCTCCAACATTGCACAACAATCAAGACAATACTCCACAGACATGGCCACAGGCCAATCCAAGGGAGCCAATTCCCCAACTGAGGCGCCCTCAACCCAGGTGTGTCAAGTTGATACTAAAGCTATCCACCACACTCCACAGCCTGACCTCCATAGGCCCCTACTTTAACTGGAAGGCCAGAATGTTTTAAGGGTGTTCTGGGATCAGTGTCAACTCAGGACCACCATCCATTAGTCCCCACAAAGTTTGATTAGTTGCTTTTACCCATTGTACAGTTATCCTAGTAAAACTCCTCATGTTGCTCTAAGGAAGAATGGGAGTAAAGCAAACAGCATAACTATTTGGTATTGTGACAAGGTCCTTCCTCATGGTAACCTGGCCTTACCTTCATTCAAGGGGTTTTGGGTCTGTAAAGTGTTTCAAGTCTGGAAATCGGTTAATTGGATGAGATTCTCTATTGCTGAGATCCGGTGTTGACTTTCTGCCATTTGTTCTAGAGCTTTTCTGGTTATACAGATCAGATAAAACTTTGTAGGCTTCTATGTATCTAGTTTCTGGAAACACCAGGAGTAATTACCCACTTCAAAAGGTCTATTCAGGTTCATGCCATGCATGTTTTGAAAAGGGAGGCAAATTGGAAGGAACAACAACAATAAGCTTCTGCACAAAACACAGACTTCTGCATTGAAAAATTAAAAAAAAAACAGAGAAAAAGATGTAAGACATGTATGACAGAATGCATGAGCTCTGACAGGGTTGGGGGCAAGGAGGGGGAATGGGTCTAAATTTGACTAAGAAATGTATGAAATGAACAAAATTTCAATTAAAAAAAGAAAAATACTTGTATATATGAAATTAGTATATTCTTTTAGCAACATTGCTGCTTTTACTAAGCGGTAATTGTCATTTTATGACTGCACCTGCCTGGTCTTATATATTTATTTAGAAAGGAATAATGAAAGTGCCAAGTTATATGTAAGTGTAATGCACTCTCTTAAATGAATTAAAAGTTATTTTAAACCCCCAAACTTTAAATAACCCAGAAAGATACCACAGGCAGAAGGAAGTCAAAGAGCTAAGAAATTACATTTTATTTTCCTTGTGTTTACAAGATACAAATGGCGTACAAAAATCTACAGGCCAAAGTCTCCTTTGAGACTCAAGGTGATCTTTTAACTATAAGCACCTGTAAAATCAAAAGACAAATTACGTATTCCCAACATACAATGGAATCAAATGCACATTTCCATTCCCCAAAGGACAGAGGCATAGTGAGGAAATACAGGATCAAACAAGCCTGAAAAACAGCACAGCAAATGCCAAATCCAGTAGCACCATGTCCAACATCTGGGACTTAAAAGGGCTTAGATGGCTTGGCTCCTCCAGCTTTGCTTTGTTCAACATACATCTCTCTCCTGGGCTGTTAACATTCCCCTTCATTTAATGACCCCTTCACTCTTGTAGTTTTCATGCCTCTAAAGCCAGCACCACATGAATGACACTTGCTACGTTTGGCTGCAAGTTTGGGATGGGCCCTGACCTGCTTCTTCCACATTCATAGCTTTTCTCTGCTGTGCTTTTCTAGGATAGGAGGGAAGAATATCGTGTAGATTGTGGCCACACATGATTAAAGGAACAACAGACTATATATTTAACCAACAATTAGCACCTAGGCCATGGGGCTTCACTTTCCACTGGAAACAGAAGGAAGAAGAAACAAGATATTTTCTCAGGCTGTCTCTCTCAGCTCCCTTACCCCCCAGGAGAGGGTAAACTCTCAGAGAGTTTACCATGAACAAGAGAAATACCCTAACTGAAAGTAGGGCTCAGGGTAGTGGCCAGGCATTGGCCTATCTCTGTGATATATTCTCTTTCACGTGAGATTAATGTTTTAATTTGTATTTCAGCATTTCTACTCTATACGGCCAGGCTTTTGGCCCATCTCCATTTAAAAATTCTCTTTTTTCATGTGAGATAAGTCTTTGATCTAGCTTTAAATAATTTCAGTTCCCACAGACAAAAAGCTGTTCTGTCTGTGGAATGTTTACCTAACCAATATCATTCACTGCCTTTCTTTATTATGGAAAACTAACAGACATGCCAAATAGACCCAGTAGTAACAGAACAGCTTCATCAAAACATCTAAGTGGCTGTGACATTGGATCTGCAGCAGTCTGAGCAGGCAGAGGAGCTGGTGCCACACCCCAGGCATAAGGAGGGGCCAGAGCACTGGGCTGGGAGGCAGTGGAGCCCATGGGGGGGGCATGGCGACCCAGATGAGCACAGACCAGGGCCAGGCACAGCCAGTGTCTGCCCAGACCCTCACTCAGCACTGTGCTGCTGCCCACGCAGCTTGATCACACTACACACTTAGCCCGAACCAAAGGCCCTCCCCTCCCCTTTACTCCCAGCCACTTTCCCTTGAAGGGCCACAGCAGCTTTTTCCTTCACCCACTTCTCTCTCTCCACCACAAAAACTATGCCAGATCAAGGATAACAAAGACCTTCATTTTTAGGCATTTTCTGTTTATGTAGCCCCAACTTGCTGCCACAAAAATATATAACCAAAATTATTTCTCAGGAAAGAAAAACCACACCAGGTTCGAGCACAAAAGTACATTTCCCAGAATTCCTTGGGCTTGTTGCAGCCATATTAACTTCCTGTCATGGGCATTTTTCATTTCCTTCCCTTCCAGGCTGAGGAACTACATTTCCCAAGGTGCTTCTGCCCTGTCACCAATAGAAAAATTTCAGTATGGTTCCAGGTCTTTTTGATTCAGGTTTTTCCAAAAAATAGTCAGAAAAATATGCCTTTGAACTTTATTGTGTTCTTTCTCATGATACTTGTTCAGATTTGAGGTAATTGTACTGGTCCTTGCACATCAATTTTTATCTCAAGATAATATTTGATAGTTAAGATGTGTTAAATTAAATTCCATCTCAAGCATGCTTTTCTAAAGCTGATACATGGGTACCCCAAAACATCTTTAAACAAGTTGTACACAATTAGTCATTTAATAAGTCCTAGGCACTTCAAGATCAATCAATCAATTAAGGACCCTAACCTATTCTAAAATTAATTAATAAAAGAAGGTCCTGAATAATCTTGGAGCCTTTTAAATTTGTTTTTCACAGGCCCTAAGACCACATGGTGTGTTACCTACCACTGAGTGGAAATAATAAGTCATCTTAATCCATGTCTGTCTGAATTTAATACCATTATATTTCAGCAAAACAGTTTTTGCATGGAGATTTTCAAGCCAGCTTGGTCTAACAAAAATGAAAACTAATTAATTTTCTTTAACAACTATTTGTCATTTTTGGGTTTTGGTTAAAAAATTAACTTGTGTGATTTTACTATTTACAAAAATTTAGTAAATGCTAACTCTAAAACCAAAATTGATTTTTCCCTAACTCAGGTCTGCCAGTATATTTAAACAGCTAATAATAATAATTTCATATCTTCATCAACAATGAACCTCAGAACATCGGTTCCCATATGGGTATGTATGTAGTACTATGGTTTTCAGAAAGAATATATTCTCCTAAAATAAAGTAAAATTAATGTAATGCCTTCCAAAGGACTGCTTAACTTCTTTCTTACATTAGGGAACATAAAACCTCTTGGAAGGATATTCTATTTCTCAAAAAAACATCTATTAAATATGTGTCAAGACCAGGTACTGTACTGGCTGGGATTTCTCCCAACAGCCAGTAACATCAGTAAAATTATTACAGCTGTCTTTTATCAAGCTAAAAATCAGGCCTAATAAATCTACCATAGCTAAAATGGGCCATGTGTAATTACACGTACTAAACTGATATATTATTTTGCTTTTCAAAGTTGAAATTAAAGGGCTCATCTATCTTATTCTTATAAAGAACTTTAATAAACCTTCATCCATTTAACTACTGGAATGATAAATGAAGTATTTTCTACCCACAGTAATAAAAGAAGGGGTCAATTGTGCTGGATAGTTTTGGTGTTAACTTGACACACCTGGGTTGAGGGAACCTCAATTGGGTAATTGGCTCCATTGGACTGGCCTGTGGCCACATCTGTGGATTATTGTCTTGATTGTCAGGCAATGTGGGAGGGCCCAGCCCACAATGAGTGGTGCCACCCTGGGCAGGTTGTTGTATACCGTATAAGAAGGCAGGCTGGGCATGAGCCAGGGGAGCAAGCCAGTGAACAGCATTCCTTCATGGCCTGTGCTTCAGCTCCTGCCTCCAGGTCCCTGCCCTGAGTTCCTACCTTGGGTTCCTGTGAGGACCAAGCTGACTCCTTTTTAGCTTGGTCAGCTCCATCTTGGCCTAGAGTTCACCCCAGAGTTTTAAAGAAAGGAGGACAAACAAATGCATGACTTAGATAAATTAATCTTTTATTAGTAGAGTGACTTAACTTCTGCCAAAAAGCATAGTTAAATGCTTTATGGACAAGGACAGACAGTCCAAACCAGGTAAAGCAATAGAACAAAGAGTTCAGAGCAGGTTAATACACATAATAAAAAACTGATTGACCTGTAACCAAGATCCTATCAATCAGAGGAGGAGACACCATGACTATGATGGAAGCCCCCAAGTGGGATAAAAGCTAAGGGAAATTGGGCCTCCAGTCCCATGGGAGTGTGCTTGGCCTGACACGTCATCTGCTCTATCTATTCTGTCTGAGTTGTTGGTTGTTGTGGCTTCCTTTCTGCTTGCTTGTAACTAACCCTCGATTAAACTTATATCTACTACTATTTGTAGCCCCCTGGCTCCTTTATTGCATGAGTGTGGTGGATTGAGGCTAACATTCTTGGAGGTTCTACCAAGATCTGCCACCTCCACCCTGGGGGGCTTCTCTCACTTCACAGAACGCCAGCTGGCCTTGGAGGAAAAAAAATGCTTTAAAAGGTATTGAGCTTAAGCTAGTTTTGGTCTTAGTGGTGCCATGGTTTTCACCCCAGGGGGAGGTCAGATGCGACTAGTTCCACTGGGCATGAGAGAAGGGGGATGCTCTGACTCTCCCGGAGATGAATCAGAAATTCGTCTTGAACCAGACCCAGGATGTGGGCAGTGGGCCCAGCCCTTCAATTCTGGTCACAGCTCTGGTTATGGCAGACAGCTCCTGCCATCTGAATATCTTCTGTGCTTTCCGTATCCTTACCCTGTTCGTGTGATTAGTGGACTTTGTGCTTTTCTCCTCATTACTGGCTTTGTTTCCATTCTTCTGTATTTCGAATCTAACATGGGACAATCTACCTCTTCATATCCCCAAATGACTGTCCTTTCTTTGATGCTTAATCACTTTAAGGAATTCAAAAAGGCAGCTGCAGGGATGGGAACCGTCACTGCTGGGAAACTATGCATATTTTGTGAATTAGAATGGCCTGTCTTTAAGGTTGGATGGCCTTCAGAAGGCTCCTTTGACAAATGTACTATGGAATTGGTATTTGCTGTGATTTTGGGGGAAATGGGTCATCCAGAACAGGAGGCATATATTTATGCATGGCAGTCTCTGGTTAGTCAGCCTCCGGACTGGTTAAAACCTCACCTTCCTCCACTTCCTAAGAAACAGATTCTCCTTGCCCAGACAATGGCAGGATTAAAGAAGCAAGGATCTCTCCTGGCCATCCTCCCCCCTAGCCAGGAGAAAGGCCTCCCCCCCATACAATCTTATGGCTTCTGACCCTGATCTGACCAGGAATTCACAGGCTCCCCCTGCTCCCGACTCCACAGGGGAAGCCCCAGTGGTGGCAGACACTCCCCTGCCAGTACTCTCTCCCTGCCACACTAGGTCAGGAAAAGAGATTACACCAGAGATATTTGCCCTCTGAGTTGTTGCACCTCCCTTACCAGGGTAGGAACAGCCCTTCTTGGTGTACACCCCCTTTACTTCTTCTGATTTATACAATTGGAAAAGACAGAACCCCTCCTTCTCTGAGAAACCCCAGGCCCTGATAGAGTTGTTGGATTCAATCTTTTCCACACTCCAGCTCACCTGGGAGGATATTCAGCAACTTTTACAGGTTCTATTCACTACTGAGGAGAGGGAAAGAATCTTATGCCTGGCCAGGAAGGCAATACCTGGAGAAGATGGCCGACCCAGTGAAGATCCTGATACTATCACCTCTGCTTTCCCCATGACCAGACCACAGTGGGATCCTAACTCAGCAGCAGGTAGGGAGTCGCTCTGGGTCTACCACCAGATTCTAATGGGGGGGCTCTCCGGGCTGCAGCTAGATGGCCCACAAATTTGTCTAAGGTAGGGCAGGTCCAGCAGGAAGTGAATGAATTTCCTGCTGTTTACCTAGAAAGGCTGTTAGATGCTTACCGCACTTACACTCCAATAGACCCTACGGCTCCTGAAAATCAGAGAGCTATAAATGTAGCTTTTGCAAGTCAGGCAGCACCAGATATCAGAAAAAAAGATACAAAAGATAGAAGGATTTGAAGAGAAAAATTTGTCAGAGCTCATGGAAATAGCTATGAGAACATTCAAAAATCGAGACTCTCCCAATGAAAGACAAACCAAATGCTTAGCCAAAATCCTACTTGCAACCACTGAGAGACCACGAGGGAGCTTATGGATTCAGAGAGGCATGGTCGCTGCTCACCCAGGAGTGAGACGGGGGTGGAACCCAGGCAACAGTAAGAAAACACCTCCCTGTCCCACACAGCTGAAGCTGGGATGAGACCAATGTGCTTATTGCAAGCAGAAAGGGCACTGGAAAAATGAATGCCCACAGAGGTCTAATGACAAAGGAGAGTTGGAGATACTAGGTCTCCAAGAAGATTAGGGGGTTCAGGGCTCTCTACTCCCCCCAGAGCCCAGGCTAACATTGAAAGTAGGGGGGAGGCCCATCAGTTTTATGGTTGACAGTGATGCAAGTCACTCTGTCCTTACACGACCAATGGGAGCTACTACAGGCTCAGAAACCCTGATACAAGGGGCCACAGGCATCAAGTTATATCCCTGGACCACCAAAAGAACTGTGAATCTAGGAAATCAGACTGTTGCACATTCTTTTCTTGTGATGCCTGACTGCCCATATCCACTTCTGGGCCAAGACTTGTTATAAAAAATGAAAGCTAGCATTCACTTTTCAGAAGGCAAGATCTCTGTAAAAAGGCCAGGAAGGCCTGTGGTCTGTGTGTTGACCCTGGATGATGAATTCTGCCTTTATGAGGAGCTCCGAACTCCTCCCCCAGGGCAATTGGTTGAAAGGATCCAACAACTTGTGCCTACTGTGTGGGCTGAGATGAATCCTCCAGGTCTGGCCAGTCATCTACCCCCTGTCATTGTAGAACTTGATCCTTTAGCACAACCTGTCAGAGTTAAACTGTACCCTATGTCCAAAGAGGCTCGAGTTGGAATCTGGAAGCATATTGACAGGCTCAGATAGGCTGGAATATTAATACCCTGTCAATCACCATGGAACATGCCACTACTTCCTGTCAAGAAATCTGGAGGTTAGGATTATCGAGGTCAGGATTATTGACCAGTCCAGGACTTAAGAGAGGTAAGTAAAAGGGTGCAAGATATTTACCCTACTGTGCCTAATCTTTATACCTTGCTTAGTTCTTTGCCAGCCCAACGACAGGTGTATACCATGCTGGACCTAAAGGATACATTCTTTAGCATTCCTCTGAGTACTATCAGCCAGCCCCTCTTTGCCTTCAATTGGCAAGATCCAGATAAAGGATTTAGTGGACAACTGACATGGACCAGGCTTCCTCAGGGATTTAAGAACTCTCCCACCATCTTTGATGAAGCTCTCCACCAGGATCTCCATGAGTACAGGCTAACTACCCCTGAAGTGTCTTTGTTACAATATGTGGATGACTTGCTTTTACCTGCAGAGGACAATGAAGCCTGCTGGAGAGGCACTGTAAAACTCTTAAAGCTATTGTCTGGACTGGGATATCATGTGTCAGCCAAGAAAGCCCAGGTCTATGAAGCAAAGGTCCAATATTTGGGCTACATACTAAAATGGGGGCGACGTGCTCTCTCCCAAGCCCACAAACAGAGTATTCTAAATCTTTCCACCCTGACTACTTGGCGTGAAGTCAGGGAATTTTTAGGCTCAGCTAGGTTTTGCAGGCTCTGGATTCCAGGAATCGTAGAGAAGGCTAAGACCCTGTATGAGGCTACAAGGGGGCTGGAAGGAAACTTCAACTGGACAAAATATCAAGAAGCAGCCTTTAAAGACATCAAGAGGGTACTTCTGGAGGCCCCAGCCTTGGTGCTACTGGACTTAGGTAAGCCATTTCAGCTACATGTGGATGAGGCAAATGGAGTGGCTAAAGGAGTCCTGACCCAGACGTTGGGGCCCTGGAAGAGACCCGTAGCTACCTCTCCAAGAAATTAGACCCAGTGGCCTCTGGATGGCCTAAGTGCTTAAAGATCATAGCAGCAGCAGCCCTATTGACTAAGGATGCAGACAAGTTGACTTTGGACCAGCCCCTGACAATTACCACCACACATGCCATTGAGGGGGTTTTGAAGAGCCCCCCGGACAGATGGATGTCCAACGCTTGACTGACTCACTATCAGTCTCTACTGTTGGACCAACTGAGGGTAAGATTTGCCCCAAGTGCAGCCCTTAACCCAGCTTCCCTGCTGCCAATACCAGACCTGGAACATGAGCCTCATGACTGTTCAGAGATACTGAGCCATCTCCAAGGACTGAGACAGGACCTCACTGACATCCCTCTACCAAATCCTTGACATTATTATGTATACAGATGGGAGCAGCTTTGTGCAAAATGGCATCAGGTATGCAGGGGCAGCAGTAGTGGATGGGACTAGGACATTGTGGACAAGGGCATTGCCCCCAGGCACTTCAGCACAAGGGGCAGAACTTATTGCACTCACTGAAGCCCTTCGACTGGGGTCAGGAAAGGCAGCTAACTTCTACACTGACAGCCGCTATGCCTTTGCCACAGCCCATGTGCATGGGGCAATATACCCAGAAAGAGGCCTCCTCACAGCTGAGGGAAAGACTATTGAAAATAAACAAGAAATATGGGACTTATTGGCAGCCATCTGGTTGCCAACCAAAGTAGCTATAATCCACTGTCCAGGGGGGACATCACAAAGGACATTCCCCAGAGGCTGTTGGGAATAGGATGGCAGACCAAGAGGCTAGGAAAGTAGCCTTGCACTCACCTATGGTAGCTACCTTGTCTGTGCCTTCCCCAGTCCTCCCTGAAAAACCTGTTTACAGTAAAGAAGATCAAACCTATATCCTCAAATTGCCAAACACCTCCAGTAAAAAAGGATGGACTTTTACCTCAGATGGATTGCCTGTGTTGCCCACTGTTTTAGGTCGAACTCTGGTAAAACAACTACATGAAGGAACTCATCTGGGAATTAAAAAGCTCAAGGCCTTGCTAGCTCCTAGGTATCATATCCCCCACCTTCATCAGTTAGTTCAAGATGTTGTGATTAGGTGCCAAGCCTGTCAGGCCACAAATGCCACCAGCCAATTAATGACATCCCCAGGAAAAAGGGAAAGAGGAACATCTCCCGGTGTCTATTGGGAAATGGACTTTACAGAAATTAAAGTTTGGAATAAGTATTTTTCCAATAATTTTCCAAAAAATTGGAAAGTTTGGATATAAGTATTTACTGGTTTTTGTAGATACTTTTTCAGGATGGACAGAGGCATTTCCCACCAAGAAGGAAACTGCCCTTGTAGTAGCCAAAAAGCTATTGGATGAAATCATCCCAAGGTATGGCCTTCCTACTGTTATTACGGGTCAGACAATGGGCCTGCATTTATATCCCAGGTAATTCAAGGTTTAGGCAAAATATTGGGGACCAATTGGAAATTACATTGTGCTTATCATCCCCAAAGCTCAGGACAGGTAGAGAGGATAAATCAGACCCTTAAGGAGACTCTGACTAAATTAACCTGGGAAACTGGTGGAGACTGGGTGGCACTCCTTCCCTTTGCCCTTCTAAGGCCAAGAAACACCCCCTATTTACAGGGTTTGACCACATATGAGATTATGCTTGGAAGATGCCCTCCTCTCTGCCCCAGACTTAAGGCTGATCTCTTAGCAGAGGTCACTAACCAAGATGTCTTGAAGTCCTTACAGGCCCTTCAGAGAGATCAAGACCACCTGTTCCCACTGATCCGGCACATCCACAGCCTGCCTCCAGTGGATCCTCATCCCTTTCAGCCAGGAGAACCTGTCTGGGTAAAGAGAAATCATAAACAGACCCTAGAGCCCTGGTGGAAGGGACCGTTCACTGTGATTCTCACCACACCTATGGCTGTGAATGTGGATGGACTTAAACCTTGGATACATCATTCACATCTCAGCTAACAGGAGACAACTACACAATGGAGAGTCAAAAGGGACAACAAAAACCCACTAAAAATAAGACTCAGCAGGGTCTGAGGGATGGGTTTGTTTGGATTTATGTTTGTGTTATCTCCCTTGTCTTAAATAGGATTGGAAATGGGTATCGGGGGAAAAATCCACACGCCCCTCTGAACCTGACCTGGGTTGTTAAGGATGTGAGCACTGGGCAAATTCTCCACTCGACTTCCAAGGTGGCTCCCTTGGTACGTGGCCTGATCTTACGTTTTCCTTTTGTGACATAACTGTGGTAATCACAGGCCCTGGTGACTGTGATGCCTTTACTTATTTTTATGCCTGCCCCCAAGACAAATACGGGTGTGGTAACACTGCAGATTATTTGTGCCACTCTTGGTGATGTGAAACTATTGGATTTACCTGGTGGAAAACAAAAGGAGGGGACCTGATATCAATATCTTTAAATTATCCACTCAGAACGAGTAAACCCAGTCAGGGAATACCCCCCAAAGTAATAATTAGATTTACTCAACAAGGAAAGAATAATAAGGGCTGGACAGCTGGAAAAATATGGGGCATTAGAGCAAAAAGTAGATATTGGTCAGACCCAGGAACCCTTATTATGGTACAACTATTTATACAATCTGTAAGCAAACTTTCAGTAGGGCCTAACCAAGTTCTAAATCCTCCAATCCCTACAAAAGAATTGATTAAGTCTCCTATACCTACTAAGCCCAGAGGTGCTGCCACTAAGGAAATTCTTAACTCTGGGTCAGACTCATTATGGGACCTTATGTCAGCTAGTTACAACTTGTTAAATGCTTCAGACCCAAACATCACCCAAAAGTACTGGCTGTGCTATGATGTAAGACCCCCTTATTATGATGCAGTCGGCATTAACAGTACTAACTATACAGTAGAAGATGCACCTACTAAATGCAGGTGGCAAAATAAACTAAATGGACTAACTCTCCAGAATGTACAAGGACAAGGGGCCTGCATAGGACATGCCCCTAAAAATTATCAAAAGACATGTAATATTATTAGTCCAACACTCAAATTAGATAAATATTATGTGGCCCCAGTGATGGTGGGCTTGTACTAATTGGCTGACTGCTTGCGCTCATGGATACATCCTGAACCAAACAGGCTTTTGCATTTTAGTTCACCTCCTCCCTAGAATACTGTATCATCAAGAGGAGGATATCTATGAAGTTTATAATTTAAATAAGGAACCAATGCTGGGCAGAGCTAGAAGAGAGCCTGTCTCTGCCACCACCCTAGCCCTGCTTATGGGAATAGGAATAGTGGGTACTGGAACTGGTATAGCCCCTCTAGTCACCCAGAGCTCTCACTATAGTAACCTGAGAGCTGCTATAGACATAGATATAGAGTGGATAGAAACTTCTATAACCCACCTCCAAGAATCACGGACTTCATTATCAGAAGTAGTTCTACAGAATAGAAGGGGACTAGACTTATTAGTCATGCAACAAGGAGGACTATGTGTTGCCTTAGGAGAAGAATGTTGTTTTTATGCAGACCACTCTGGAATTGTAAAAGATTCCATGGCAAAGGTTAGCAAAAGTTTAAATCAAAGAAAAAGAGAACGGGAACAAAAACAAAACTGGTTTGAGTCCTTCTTCCATAGCTCACCATGGCTCACCTCCCTTATATCTGCAGTACCAGGGCCCCTGGTCATTCTCTTGCTTTTACTCACCTTTGGACCATGCATTATTAACAAATTAGTTCGATTTGTTCAACAAAGGATCAAGGCTGTACAACTCATGGTTCTAAGGGTCCAGTACGACCTCCTCCCAGCAATGGAAGCTGAGGAAGGAGACTAAGGATTTGTCTCTATAAACTACTAAAAGGGGGAAATCTAAGTACCAAGCTGACTCCATTTTAGCTTGGTCAGCTCCATCTTGGCCTAGAGTTCACCCCAGAGTTTTAAAAAAGGAGAACAAACAAAAGCACGACTTAGATAAATTAATCTTTTATTAGTAGAGTGACTTAACTTCTGCCAAAAAGCATAGTTAAATGCTTTATGGACAAGGACAGACAGTCCAAACCAGGCAAAGCAATAGAACAAAGAGTCCAGAGCAGGTTAATACACATAATAAAAAACTGATTGATCTGTAACCAAGATCCTATCAATCAGAGGAGGAGACACCATGACTATGATGGAAGCCCCCAAGTGGGATAAAAGCTAAGGGAAATTGGGCCTCCAGTCCCATGGGAGTGTGCTCGGCCTGACACGTCATCTGCTCTATCTATTCTGTCTGGGTTGTTGGTTGTTGTGGCTTCCCTTCTTCTTGCTTGTAACTAACCCTCGATTAAACTTATATCTATTACTATTTGTAGCCCCCTGGCTCCTTTATTGTGTGAGTGTGGCAGATTGAGCCTAACAATCCCTAAGTGATGAACTGTGACCCAGGAGATGTAAGCTGAATAAACCCTTTCCTCCCCAAGTTGGTGTCGGTCAGAGTGTTTTGTCACTGCATGGAAGACAGACTAAGACAATCTCACCGTGATAAAACTGGCTAAGATGAAGAACACAAAAGACACTAAATGCTGGAAAGTTTGTGTGGAAAGGGGAACACTCATCCGCTGCTGGTGGGAATGTAAACTTGTACAACCAATATGGAAAGCAGTGTGGAGAACCCTTAAAAGGCTCAAAATGAGCCTACTCCTGACCCAGCAATACAACTCCAGGATATATACACAAAAGACTCATCCTGCTGCAGAGATATATGGACATCCATGTTTACTACAGCTCTCTTCACAATAGTGAAGAGCTGGAACCAACCCAAGTGCCCCCAACTGACAAGTGGATAGAGAATTTTTGGTACATGTACACAAAGGAGTTCTATGCAGTGGCAAAGAAAGATGACATCATGAACTTTGCAGGTAAATTTAAATGGATGGAGCTTGAATCCATTATGCTAAGTGAAGTAACACTGTCCCAGAAAAACAAGCAGTGAATGGTCTACCTCATTTGTGGGTGCTAACACCAAATCCCCAGGTGAAAGGCAAGCTGAACAACATTATTTTTATATTTCTATTTATCTGAAAGCAACTATGTTGTTATAATGTAAATCTCTTAACGGCCCCTAGAATCGACCCACCACTTACTTCCAGACTCTGTAATTACTGTATGTCAGTGGAAAGTATGTATTCAAATAAAATATAAAATTAAAGGAGGAAAATGGGAATTCCTAACCATAAAAAACAGCAATAATATAAGACATGAAGTTGGGGGAGGCAGCAAACAGGATTTGGTGATGAGGGAGAGGGTTCTGAATATGATCAACATACATGATTAAAAGAAAACCAATGGCCAGGTGTGGTGGTTTGAATGAGAGTGCCCCCCCATAGGCTTTAAGTATTCAGACATTTTGCCTCCAGTTGGTGGCACTGTTCTTGGAGGTCTTAGAAGGTGTGGCTGTGCTGGAGGAAGTACGTTATTGGGGGCAGGCTTAGTGAGTTTAACAAGCCTTGCGGTCTCCAGCCTCTCGCTCTCTGCTTCCTGTGCTCATTGTGAGATGTGACCCTTGGTTTGCTGCTCCAGCCGTGGCCACCATGCCTCCCACCACAATGGACTCTGATTCTCTGGAACCATCAATCGTAAGCTCAAATAAACTCTTCCTTTAATAAGTTCCCTTGGTCATGGTGGTTTTATCACAGCAACAGAAAAGTGACTAATACAGTTATTTTTTGCCGAGAGTAGGGTGTTGGCTGTGAAGAACCTGACCATGTGGATGTTTGGAGAAATGTAGAAGACTTTGGAACTTTGGGCTAGAAAAGCTGTTGACTACTGTAATCAGAGCTTAAGGGGCCATTCTAGTGGAGGCCTGGAAGAAAGCATTGCTGCAAAAAAATGTAGTTCCAGAGGAAAATAAAGACTTAGGCAGCAACTGGGATATTTTGATAAAGAGTCTGGCAGCAGTTTGCCCACAGCCCAAATGCTTGCCTGATGCTAAGTTGAAAAGCAATGGACTAATGTCTTTGGCTGAGGATATTTCAAGACATCCTAATGCAGAAATGGTGGTGTGGCTATTGATGGTGCATATTGTGCAGATCTACAGTGAAGAAGAGCAGATGGGGCAGAAAGAAATGAAGAATGTACAGTTTGGATCTGAAAACTACACTAGGAAGATTAAAGGTGGGGCTAAGCCTCCAATTTTTGAAAGGAAAATACTGAAAGCATTTTCTACTCCAACAAGTCCAGGGCAGAGAAAATTTGCAAATGTGGTTCAAGTAGGAGAGAGTCCATCCCGAACTTGCAGCCAAACTCGGCAATTTCACTCACGTGCTGGCTTTAGAGGCATGAAGTTTGCAAGAGTGACTGGGTCATCAGTTCTTCCTCCACAGTTTCAGAGAGCTGCCAAGGTCAGGAAGAGTGCAGCAGGGGAGTCCCTGAATAAAGAAGGCCCTGATAGGCCATTGCATGAAGCTGTGAATGTGAAGCCTGGTTGGCAGCAGAGACCCTCAAGAAGACATTCAAGATGCCAAACCTGTGAGATATTTGCCAAGCAGAGCTGCATACAGGGAGTGGTACCAGCCTAAGAAAGAGATGTATGTTGCAAGCAAAGCTGGAAGAGCTGAGCTATCTAAGCCCTTTGGAAGTCAAGTCCCAAAAGTTGCGCATGGAGTTACTGGAATTGGTGTTTGCCCTGCTGGTTTTCGGTCTTGTTTTGGTCCAGTATTTCCTCATTATGCCTCTATTCCTCCCTTTTGGAATGGGAATGTGTATTCAGTTCCACTGTATGTTGGGAGTATGTAATTTGGCTTTTGATTTTACAGGAGCTTACAGTTAAGAGATTGGCCTGTGTCTCAGAAGAGATTTTGGACAATAGACTTTTGAATAGAATTGAGACTGGTATAGACTATGGGGAATTTTAAGGTTGGACTAAATGCATTTTGCGTTTTATATGGCCTATGGGGGCCAGGGAGTGGAATGTGGTGGTTTGAATGAGAGTTCCTCCCCCATAGGTTTTAAGTATTCAGACATTTTGTCTCCAGTTGGTGGCACTGTTCTTGGAGGTCTTAGAAGGTGTGGCTGTGCTGGAGGAAGTATGTTATTGGGGGCAGGCATAGTGAGTTTAACAAGCCTTGTGGTCTCCAGCCTCTCGCTCTCTGCTTCCTGTGCTCATTGCAAAATGTGACCCTGGGCTTGCTGCTCCAGCCATGGCCACCATGCCTCCCACCACAATGGACTCTAATTCCCTGGAACCATCAATCATAAGCTCAAATAAACTCTTCATTTTATAAGTTCCTTTGGCCATGGTGGTTTTGTCACAGCAACAGAAAAGTGACTAATACACCAGGATAGGAAGCTTTATTCAGTACTGTGTGGGAGGGTAAACTGTTGTAGCCACTAGAATTCAATATGGAGGTTTCTCAAAAATCTAAAAATGGAACTGCCATATGTAACAGCTATTCTGCTCCTCAGATCTATGGACTCTATCCAGTCCCCATACCATAAACACATTTGGACCTTAGTGTTAATTTACTGCCCTACTTATAAAATGTCAGAAATGGAACCACCTTCCATATCCATGATTAGATGAATGAATAAGTAAAATTTGAGTAAAATAATGTGAAGCTAGGAAATATCACCAAAGCAGATTACATGTGCTGAGGAAAAACAGAGCATCATCGCATATTCTAAATTTTTACAGGACTGTAGCAATTGAACATCAATGAAATCTTTGAGGGTACTTTGAGAAATGGAGGGTTGTAGAGCCCAAAATAACAAGGATTCAAAGTGATCCCAGAGTCTCTTATTTTTCTGGATGTAAAATTTAGTGGGCCAGGACAGATGACTCAAGAAAGATACAATATGAGCATTAAACAGAGTAATGATAGAAGATTACATCATGGATGGGATCTAGAAAAAAAACCAAGTGTAGTCTAGGAAAATTGGACAAAGGTTGAAATTTTATTTTTTTATTTTTTTACATAAATTAAATTATTTATTTATTTATATTTAACAAATCTAGACCCGTGTTCCCACCCATTCTCCCACCCCGCCAGAGCTCATGCATTCTGCCTGAAACATGCTTTTCATCTCTTAGTCTTTCTCGATATTTTCCATGGGGAAGTTGACTGTTTTGAGCAGAAGTTCACTGTTTCAGTCAGTTCTTTGATGCAGTCTTTTCTGTTGTTGTTGCTGTTGTTGTTGTTTCCAAAATGCATTACGCCCAACTGCTTTGTACAAAAGCTCAGGGGGCCCCACATAAGAAATACTTACAACTGGGTAATTGGCACTAGCATCCAGAGATGAGGGATACCATTTGTCATTTGTTTTTCTGGGACTGTGTTACTTCACTCAGCATGATGTCCTCTAGCTCCAGCCATTTTCCTGCAAAGCTCGTGATGTCGTCTTTCTTTACTGCTGCATAGAACTCCATTGTGTAGATGTACCACATTTTCTCTATCCACTCGTCAGTTGAGGGGCATTTAGGTTGGTTCCAGCTCCTTGCTATTGTGAAGAGAGCTTCAATAAACATGGCCATGCATGTATCTCTGTGGTGGCGTAAGTCTTGAGGGTACATGCCCAGGAGTGGTATGGCTGGGTCGGGTGGCAAGTTCATTCCAAGTCTTCCAAGAGTTCTCCACACTGCTTTCCATAGTGGCTGTACGAGTTTACATTCCCACCAGCAGTGGATGAGTGTTCCCCTTTCCCCACAACCTCTCCAGCACTTGGTATCATTTGTTTTCTTGATCCTAGCCAGTCTTATTGGAGGAAGATGATATCTTAAAGTGGTTTTTATTTGCATTTCCTTAATGATTAGTGATGTTGAACAGTTCTTGAGGTGTTTCTCAGACATCTCTAATTCCTCACTTGTGAAGTCTCTGTTCAGTTCTTTGCTCCATCTATTGAGTGGGTCATTTGTTTTCTTTTTTCTTTGTTTTTTGAGTAGTTTATATATTCTGGAAATCAATGCTTTGTCAGATGTATCTGCAGTGAAGGTTTCCTCCCACTCTGTGGGATTTCTCTTCACTTCCTTGATTGTTTCTTTTGATGTACAGAAGCTTTTGAGTTTGATGAGGTCCCATTTGTCAATTGTCGACCTTAATTCTTGAGCAGCTGCTGTCTGGTTTAGGAAGTCTTTTCCTATGCCTATGTCTTGTAGTCTGCTGCCAACTTTTTCTTCTATCACCTTCAGAGTTTGGGGTTTCATGTTGAGGTCTTTAATCCATCTGGAGTTGACTTTTGTACAGGGCGAGAGGTAGGGGTTTAATTTCATTTTTCTGCAAGTGGTGATCCAGTTTTGCCAACACCACTTGCTGAAGATGCTGTCTTTTCTCCATTGTGGCTTCTTGGCCAAAGGTTGAAATTTTAATAACAATTCATCAGTATAGATTTATTCATCAGTATTGTTTCATAACAAATATATCTTTCTAAGGTAATATGATATTATTAGGTAGAAGGAGATGTCAGTCTCGATATGGGAAAAATTCAAATTCAGGGTTGTGGCTAAGCATTCCACAGTGCACAAGACAGTCCCCCTTAAAAAGGAACAATCTTCCTGCATTATAATTGCTGCAGACCAACCCAGCGGGTAATCAGGTTCTTGATGTACAGGAGGGCACAGGTTAGGCGAAATAATATGGACATGACACCAGAGAGAGTTTTTGAATCTAGTGCGTCTTTACTGAGATCAAGTCAAGTTTTTATATCACAAGCAGAAAAAGCGGGCTGAGAAAGCAGGATGAGGGGTGAAGGCTGAGGAGGCAAGCAGAGGATTTGCACCTCCCCGAGAACAAAAGGCTTATTGCCAAAGGAATTTGCACCTGGATTTACAAGGACAACAAATCAGATAAAGTTTACACATTAATGGAAGGTTACATGCAGTATACTGCTCACACTATCTTGGCAGGGGAGATAAGCAATAAAACAGCAGTCTTAAAATCACAAGCCCTAAACAGTTTTTGTTTCTTTTGAAGTTCCAATTCGATGTTTCTTATCCTTTCTGGGGCTAGATTTTTTTCAAGGCTGCTAGTTATCTCCAGGTTGTGATTCAAGCTACAAGCCTGAGAAAAGCCTCTTAATTAGCTCTGTTTTTCTTAAAGAAGAAAGCCCGCCATGTGCCTCTAAGTGTTACACTTTAACATGCATAACTGTAACTGAAACTTTATCTTATTAATTTTATCAAATGTAGCTTCCTGTTAAAAGGACCAAGCCTTATTTTCATTAAATCTGGAAGAACACTTTTATTATTTGTAGCTAACTTATGATATCACTCAGTGTATTGTTCATAATATCTTTGTGGGGACTTCTAGGACAAAGGAGCCTTTAAATACTGTTTCTCTGTATGATTTTACTTGGGTTCATGAGGCTTCTGTTTGCCTGATTTATTTTTAGACATATTTAACTGTCCCTTGTCTGGGACTGAGGTTGTGCTGAGCTCAGGAAAAGAGTCAAAAGACAGTGTACAAAGTCCAACACTCATGAAGCATAACATCTTTGTAGTGTGTCGTGATCTTGGAAGCTGAAGCCGAGTATTCTGCCAGGGACCACCAGGGAGCCTAGCCTCGTGAGGCACGTATCTCCTCATCTGTTGTTATTATTACTTTCGTCATTGCTCATACAGACAATGCTAGAGTTGGTGTGGCAATAATAGTGCTGATACTGAGGTATTTTGGAAGGTTTTCTCCTTATACAACTCAATTGCCATTGGGAAGTGAGAGTCCTGAGCTTCAGGCCAAAGTATGGTAGCTTCACAAGGTTACAAAGCCTCCTGCCAGCAGGAGACAGTTCCTAGCCTGTGCTTCTGGCAATGAGGGGGTAGAGGACTGCGAGAAGTCACCTGACAGAGAAATGAAAGACACAGACTCAAAGGCACAGTCCAGGAGATAGACTCAGTTTCATTCATGCCAGCAATGTGTTTATATACTAAAAGCTACTGTGTTCTGGGCAAGGACGTGGAGGAAGGGAAGGATGAGCCACTTTGGCTCCTACTGGGGGACTGCAGAACTTCTGTTTGTGCAACCAGTAAACTAGAGGTGTGACATTTTGCTCAATACCTTAAGGGAAGGGGCCATCTGGGTGTGGCAATTTGCAGAGATAGGTGAGGCAGGAAACACTGCAATATCCCAACCTCATGGAGCTACAGATAATTCACAGAGTCAACTTGAATATCCATAGAGTTATCAGATAACTCTCCAAATTTCTGGGACAGTTCTTACAGGTCTACCTCAAGCAAGGCAAAGTTTCATTCCCACAGCCCCTCCTTTGTTTTTTATTAAAATGGAGCAGTAATGCCACAGTCCTCCAAAAGGTCTTCTGGGATGCCCTGATATTGGACGAAAACATTTGTGTTGTAACCCCAAATGGCTTTTTAAAAACCAGAAAGTCGATTTCCTGAGGTACGAATTATATTTAACAAAAAGGATTATCCTGGTGGCCTAGTGGAACTTAGGTTGCAGGTAACAGAGCTTTTGTTTAAAAGATCTTCCTTATAGCAAAGAGGCAACATGTTTTCTCAGCCTTTTCCCAGCAGGAGGCTCATGACTCATCTCTGGCTTTTAATTTCTTGGTAGGTGTGGATTGTTCCAGGAGGCAAAGCAAAAAGCAGCTGCTTTTCACTGAGCTGGCATCTTGGCTATCAATTTACTGATGGAATATGAATAGTAAGAGCATAGGCAGTTAAGTAAACATTGTTATACTAGTTTGTGCTGTTGGTATAGCACAGGTAGTTAGAGATATCCTTCTTTTATTACCTCTCACAGTGCCAAGCCTCGGCTGCTCTCTTTGACCCCAGATTTCAACACAGAACCATATAGGAGACACTTACACACTACCAAGTCCTGTTTCTGGCTTGACATGGAGGCTCAGACCCCTTCTGGATCACAGCTTCTGTGTGCTGACCCTGAAGAAATTCTTCCCAGAAGATTTCATGACAGTGATGCTGGTCTCTTGTTACTTACAGCTGATTTTTCAGCCCCACCTAACCAGCATCAATTGTCCCAGTACAACAAAGATTTCACCTCAGGTTCTGGTCTCTTGTTACTTACAGCTGATTTTACAGCCCCAGCTGACCAGAACCCACAGATTAAACAGTCCTGATGTTCTCTGTTCCCCTTTGAAACTAGAAATTTCACAAGCCAGGCCTCCATCTTCTACAAATCCTTCAGCAAAACTGTTCCAAGCTCCACAGCATCAATCTTTAGGCATTCAATGATCTTCCCAGCCCAAAGTTCCAAACGCCTCCACAATCCTTCCCCGAAACACCAAGGTCAGGTCTGTCACAGCAATACTCCACTCTTCTGGTACCAATTGCTGTCCTAGTCTGTCTTCCATTGTTGTGACAAAACATTCTGACCAACACCAACTTGGGGAGGAAAGGGTTTATTCAGCTTACATCTCCTGGGACACAGTTCAACACTTAGGGATCCCAAGTTAGGAACTCAGGGCAGGAACCTGGAGGCAGGAGCTGAAGCATAAGCCATGAAGGAATACTGTTCACTGGCTTGCTCCCCTGGCTCATGCCCAGCCCGCCTTCTCATACAGTACACAACAAACTGCCCAGGGTGGCACCACTCATTGTGGGCTGGGCCCTCCCACATTGCCTGACAATCAAGAAAATAATCTACAGACGTGGCCACAGGCCAGTCCAATGGAGCCAATTCCCCAATTGAGGCTCCCTCAACCCAAGTGTGCCAAGTTGACACCAAAGCTATCTAGCACAGAGATCATATCTGAGATTGGTTTTAATTTGTATTTCCTTAATTGTTAATGATGTTGAACACTTTTTAAGATGTTTCTCAGCTGTCTTTACTTCCTCACTGGTGAAGTTTCTGTTCAGCTATTTATTCCAACTTTTGAGTAGGACATTTGTTTTCTTCTTTGTTTTTTGAGTAGTCTGTATATTCTTAATGGTAATGTGCTGTCAGATGAATCACTTGTTGTTTCCTTCCCCTCTTCACTTCCTTGATTGTTTCTTTCCCTGTACAGAAGCTTTTGAGTTTGATGAGGTCCCATTTGTCCACTGTTGACCTTATTTCCTGTGCAGCTGCTGTCTGATTTAGAAAGTCTTTTCCTACACCTATGTCTTATAGGTTGTTACCAACTTTTTCTTCTATCACCTTCAGTGTTTCAGGTTTTACATTGAGATCTTTGATCCACTTGGAGGGTGAGAGGTAGGGGTTTAATTTTGTTCTTCTACAAATGGTGATCCAGTTTTGCCAGCACCATTTGCTGAAGATGCTATCCTTCCTCCATTAAGGGTTTTTGCCCCTTTGTCAAATAAGAGGTCGCTGAAATTGTATGAGCTCAAGTTCAGATCTTCAGTTTTGTTCCATTGGTCAATGGGTCTGTTTTTGTGCCAGTACCAGGCTGTCTTTATGGCTATGGCCCTGTCATATAGCTTGAAGTCTGGTATAGCGATGCCCCCAGTATTGCATTTTTCACTCAGGGTTACTTTAGCTATTCAGAGTCTTTTGTTTGTCCATATGAATTTAAGGATTTTTTTCAAGTCTGTGAAGAAGCTCATGGCAATTTTTCTTGGGATTGTATTGTATCTATATATCAATTTGTGTAAAATGTACATTTTTACTATATTAATTTTTCCAATCCATGAGCATGGGAGATCTTTCCATCTTTTTATGTTATTTTCAATCTCCTTCTTCAGGGGTTTAAAATTTTTGTTGTAGAGATCATTGGCATCTTTGGTTAGGTTTGTTCCCAGGTTTTTTTCTAATATTTGACGCTATTGTGAGTGGGAAGTTCTTCCTATAGTCCTACTCCACTTGTTTACTGCTGGTGTAAAAAAGGCTACTGATTTTTCTAGGTTAAATTTATAGTCTGCCAATTTACCTAGTTTTGGTATTAGGGTGCTGCTCGCTTCATAGAAGGAATGTGGGAGAATTCCTCTTGTTTGTATCCTTCTGAACACATTGAGTAGTAATTGTTGTAGGACGTCTTTAAGTGTTTTACAGAATTCTGCTGTGAGTCCATCTGTGCCAGGGCTATTTTTTTTTTTTAATTTGGGAGGATTTTTATTACATCCTCAATTTCCTCAAATATTATGGGTCTGTTTAAACTGTCAGTCTCTTCTTGGTTAAGTTTTATTAGTTCCCAGGATTTCAAATATTCATCCGTTTCTCTTAGGTTTTCAAATTTAGTGGAGTATAGGTTTTTGAAGTATTCCCATATGATTGTCTGGATCTTTACTTTATCTGTTGTGATGTTTCCCCTTTCTTCATGAATACTATTGATTTGGAGTTGCTCTTTTCTTTTTTTTTTTTTTTTGGTTAACTGGGCTAGAGGTCTGTCTATTTTGTTTATCTTTTCAAGGAACCAGCTTTTGGATTCGTTGATTCTACGTATTGTTTTCTATGTTTCTATTTCATCATTTCTGCTCTGAATTTTGTGATTTCTTCCATTTTTGCCAGTGTTTTATTGAAGCTCTGTGCATTTCATATAAATCAAATTATGTTACATATCAAATCTAGACCCATGCCTCCCCTCACTGCCCCCCACCCCACCAGAGTTCATGCATTCTGCCAAATATGTTTTTCATATTTTTCTCAGTCTGTCTCAAGTGTTTATGCATAAGTTTACTGTTTCAAGCAGAAGTTCACTGTTTCAGTCAGTTTATTGAGGCAGACTTTTCTGTTGTTGTTCCTTCCAATATGCATCACTCCAAAATATGCACATATGCATGCCATATATATCATAGATTTTAGCATCTTCAGCTCATGATTTTTTTTTACTAGGTGGAAAGATGTCATGTTTGATGTCTCCTTCTTGGCAAGCCCAAACCACTGCCAGTTCTTCCCTTGTGTTCCACACTAGGGTTTTCCCTTCCCATGGTCACCAAATGAGTTCCAGTAAGCACCTCGTCCTGTCTTGATCATCCTGCACTGGTCTCCGTGACACAGAATGTGAATACTTAATAAACACATTGTATTAGTCAAGGATCTCTGGATCATATGTTCCAATGGGGAGAGCAGCCTGCATTGCAGACGACCTGTTGAAAAATCTTTTCCTGTTCCAGGCCACACTCAAAGCTAGATGCCTTCTGAGTCACTTGATATATGACTCTTGATAACACACCCAGTGAGGAATGTTCTGCCTTTGGATTCTGATCCAAAGTGGCCTACAAAGCATTGTGTTTATTTCTTGGTGTAAGGAAGGGCTGGGTACAACAAACTGGGTCTGCAATGTTTCCTTGCTGGTCCCACATGTCAAAGAGCCTGACATTGATTTGGATTCTGAAAACATCCTTTGAAATAAACATCCATTTATTTCAAAAAAGAGAGAAATTTATCAGAAAAACTAAAGAAAGATGCTGAGGGCTGGTTTCAAATCCATTATGACAAACATATACAAATGAAAAAGAGATATCTTTTTATTACAAAGAGTTTAGAAACCCACCACCAAGAGTCTATCAGTAGGACTACTACTAACATTTTTTTTCAACATTTTCAGAGGCAATTAAAAACATCTGGATACAACAGCATGATTATGATCAGAATGATTTCCATGAAATCCTGAGGATAATGGAAAAAGAGATAAAATCTGTACCTGCTGAGGAGGAATACACACTTGTCAACAGCACTGGTTTTGTTTGTTTGTTTCTTTTTAATAAATCTGGATGATTAGCATTTGATTTGGCTCTTGGGTCTTTTCTGCTTTTCTAAAAGAACCACAACAATGTGACCTCCATAGGCCCCTACTTTAACTGGAAGGCCACAATGTTTTTAGGGTCTCCTGGGATCAGTGTCAACTACGAACCAGTATCCATTAGGCCTCACAAAGTCTGTTTAGTTCCTTTTACCCATTGTACAATTACACTAGTAAAAGGCCTCAGGTCCCTCCGAGAAGGATGGGAGAAATCCAAACAGCATAACTCTTTGGTATTAAGAAAAAATCCTTCCTCAAGGTAATCTTCATTTAGGGGGTTCTGGGTCTGTAAACTGTCCCAAGTCTGGAAATTGGTTAACCAGATGAGATTCTGTATCACTAAGATCCAAAGTCAATTTACTATCATTTGTTCTAGAGCTTTTCTGGTTATAGAGAGAAGATAAAACTTAGTCGACTTCCATGTATCCAATTCCTGGAAACAGAGTGATTAATTAGTCAGTTCCAAAGGTCCATTAGGGTTTATGCCATTATAGGCATTGTTTTGCCATTGCTGCCCTTTAGGATAACTAATCTCACCTGGAATTTGGCTATACAGTGTTGCCAATTGATGTCTACACTGAGGTCCTTTAATACCTATTACCTATACATTTAATTGATGAAACCAAGCAGTGGCATGGTCAAGTCTAACATCTGGAATAAGGAGAAAAGCAAAAATAAAGCTCTTCAAATATGCTGGTGCCTCTCTCAATACAGTCCATCTTACAGTATCAATGAAATGCATGTCCACTGGGCCCTGGCTTTGTGGAGCATGCTCATTTGCCCATTTCCCTTCATGAACACTAAGCCAACTAATATCACAGATCTCATGCTCTCTGTCAGTAGGCCATCTTTTAATAAATACCTCAGCCAATGAATAAAATAAACTTTTAACACTTTTTTTTAACCACTTGAGCTTCCACATTAAACCTAAACTCTCCGCTCATGGGGCCCATATCAATAAACTCAGCCTAATCCAATTTTATAGTCCTTCCACCATTATCCCACACTCTTAAAATCCATTCCCACACATATTCATTAGTTTTATGCCTGAATGAATTAGCAAACTCACTGAGTTCTTTAGTGGTGTAGCTCACCAATTCTTTGACCTCGCTTTGTATCTTTCCTTTAGGGGCTAAACCATGACTCTGGTTATAGGTATAGAGGCAACAATTGCTGGGCACTGAGGGGCATCAGCTTCCTCTGGGAGGTAGGATTTAGTTCCTCAGGGAAGGGTGTGGAGTGTGGGTTTGCAGGGTGTGGGGATGCATTCCCTGCTGAAGGGGGTGGGAGATTAATTCCTCATTCAAAATAAATCCCTCAGAATCTGAGGGCTCAAAGTCCTCATCCTCATCTACCACACATCTCTATCCCAAATTTCAGGCTTCCACTATTTCCCTGGCAGGGCCCTCACTTTGACTGCTGACACTCTTCATAGCTGGGAATTAAATATGTGTTGTAAACCAGCCAAACATAATAAGGGCTCCAGCTTTATTTTCTGCAGCTTTACCTCTATGGCTGTTGGAGGGAAGACTCTCTTCCAGGGCACACTTCGAAGGTTTTTAATTATTGATGGGAATCTAGAGCTGGTTAATTTTATCATTGAACTCCTTGTTTTCCCCCATCACTTATCCAGAGATGCTAGCAGCAACCAGACAACATCATTATTTTCCTTATTTTTCCACAATTTCTCAAATGTTTTACAGATAGAGTGACTAAATTCCTTGCTCCTCACTAGAGGTGACTTAGGGAACTCAAATGTTTCTATCTTCATAATTGCTTCAAATAGTCTACACCATGGATTTTCAGTCCTTTCCATGTTACCAGGAGAGTCTTTAGTAGCTATAGGCTTTCTCAATTTGGAGATCCGTCTTCAGATACCACAAAGCCCATAAAAGAAATTGAACCTATCAATCCTGTTTCTCCAGAACCACTCATGGTACTACACTCTTTATTAATCAAGGTTTTCTACAGAAAGAGAATTGGTAGAATGAATGGGTTCTATCTATCTGTTTATCTATCTATCTATCTATCTATCTATCTATCATCTATCTATCTTTCATCTATGTATTATGTTAGGTCAAGGGATAGGGTCGAAGTAGTCCAAGATTAGTGGGGTACCACACTGGAGAGGCTGAGAATCTGCTAGTGTTTAGTCCATGAAGCTGGATGTCTCAGTAGTCTCAATCTGGCACCAAAGGCATGATGGATTCAGGGAGATCTGCTAGTTTTCAGTCTATGTGGGATTCAGAGGAGCTGGTCACAGCTGCAAGATGAACTCACCAGTGAGAGAGAAGGTAAGCAACAAAAAGGGACAAGCTCCCTTCTACCATGGCCTTTTCTACCAGCTGCCATCAGAAGGTAACCCCCATGTTTAGGGTGGGTCTTCCAGCTCTAAATGATCAAATCTCAAGATCACGTTCTCATTTTAGTTAATCCCAGATCCAGTCATGTTGACACCCAGGATCAATGATCACAGACATAAAAAAAATTCAACGCTGTCACCCAAAAATGCAAATTCAAGCTACAGTGTGAGATCGCAGGGAACACTCAAATGACTAGCAGTACCAAGCATGGCCAGCAGGTGGAGGACATGCAAGTCACCCTTTGCCAGTGAGAATGGCAACTAGTATAGTCAGTTTAGAAAACAGCAAGTTGGTAAGAATCCCTTTACTGTATGACCTAGCTATTGTACTTTTGGGTGTTTGCTGATGAGAGAAAAAGACACACCTGCTAATGATACATTTACACATGTTAACAGGAAAGCTACTTTTTTGTTTTTATTTGAGACAGGGTCTTCCTTTAGTCCCATCTGGCCTGGAGCTTGGTATGTATACCAGTCTTGCCTTAAACTCACAGAGATCCACCTGCCTCTGCCTCCTGAGTGCTGGGATTAAAGTAATGTGCCACCAAGTCCAGCTTGCAATGCTATTTTAAGAACCTGAAAGTGGAAAATATAGTGTGCCTCAGGGCACCGAGTGGCTGAGGGTCTGGCCCTGCCCCAAGGAGGAGCAAGCAGCATGGCCTAGGTTCATGATGCTGGGTGGGGCAAGGTGTGCAGTGGCACGGAATTGGGAGACTTATGATTGGTCCTGGGAACTGATGTCATTTGATTTATAAAAGCAAGCTGTGGCAAGGAGTAAATTTGAATTTCATAGTAACATCATCATGGAATTCCCAGCTGTTATTTTTTATTAATTATTGCATGCATACAGGATAAGGTAGTCCTGCGTTTCGTTCGGGTGGCCAGTGGGTTGGAAAGAGATTCCTTTGTGGATCACCAATCTGGGTAGCTGGTGTTGTGAGTGGGTATTGGCTGAAGGGAGGCAATCAGCCATCAGCCTGAAATTCCTGTCCAGGCTCTGGCCAGGTGAGAAGTCACGGCCAAGAGAGGAACACGTGTCTCATGGGTCCAGGCTAAGAGCCTAAATTGGAATTACCACTTAGGCTGGGTTACAGCAAGTAGCCGGCTGGTCTCTGCGCCAAGGGGCTAGCTCCCCATAGTGTCTGCAAAGCGGGTGGTGTGTCCCCATCTCCCTTAGCAGGGCCATGTCTTCCCTGTTCAGCATAAAAATAAAGCTTCCTACAGAACAATGCCTATGTCCAAAACTTTCTTGGGTAAAGATAATGTTATAGTAAGTTTGGCAGTTAATAAAACAGAAATAGGTAAATGGAACATATAGTTTTCCAGTTCTTGTCCCCTAATAAGTCCAAAAACCATTTTTATAGGAGAGCTAGATATTCAACAACAAAGATTTAATTCATAATTTAGTTATAGAAGAAAGGGCAACTTCCAGAATTCAGACAATAATTTCGTCCAAGATAAAAGAAAATGGACAAGGACACTATTAGGAAAGATACTAACCAAACTGATTCATGATGTAGAAAACTCTAAGTGATATGTATTGTGTAAAGTGAAATGGACTTGCATCTTGTAATCTAGAGATAAATAATTTCAGGGTAAGTGAATATAAAATATGGCAAAAGGCAGTGAAATTGTGAAGTGGGGAACTTGAAAAAAAATGGTCAAAATAGAAAACAAAACTGATTGCTCATTGACAAATTCTTTATAGGAAGGTTCTATCTGAACAGGCCATGCAGAGATAAGCCTGGTAGAGTGAGAAATTTTTTCTCAATGTATTACTTGAGATACAGTCTTCTAATAAAACTCTTTTAAGTTAATTATTTACTTGCATATCTCTTTCCTTACCCTTGATGCAGATGTGTTTTGTGTGGGCAATGGCCTTTAATTCATTGTGTATTGGAGGTTATGTCAACACATGCCATCATGGGTAGCTAGTAGCTAAAGATCTATTGATTCCTTTGAAAGGACTCTATGGGGGACTGGAGAGCTGGCTCAACAGTTAAGAGGTCTAGCTCTTCTTCCAGAGGACCCATGTTTGTTTCTTTCACCCATGAGAAGGCTAATAAACATCCATAATTCCAGTTCCGGGGGAGCTGACATCCTCTTCTGGACTGCATGAGTTTTATAGGTTATGTGAACACTTACATACTTGGAGGCAAAACACCAATACACAAAAAATAATTAAAAAATACAGATGAATGCCAGCTTGAGGAATGACAACTGAGTTTGTCCTCCTATCTCTACCTGCATGTGCACACATATGCATAACCCGCACTTACTTGCACAGAAACATTCACATATACACATGCACATGCACACACATCCTCCTGCCTCTACCTGCATGTGCACACATATGCATAACCTGCACTTACTTGCACAGAAACATTCACATATCTTTATGTGTGGGTGCATGCACAAACATGAATGCATGCACCCACACAAAAAGAACATGTAGAAGATACCAGGACATGGAAAGACATTCCATGATTTGATATTAGCATAATAAATACTGTTAAAATGGGCACATTATCTACTGATATTTAAATCTAATATAAGAATTTAGTGTAAAATAGACATTCCAATCACATTCTTCAGAGAAACTGAAAAATCAATCCTAAAATTTATGTGGAAATTTACTCTGAGAAAATACTCTGAAAATCAAAGCAATCCTAATTAGAAGCATAATGGGAGGTTCTCACAATCCCTGTCTTCAAGGTATAGGACAGAGCTCTCGCATGGTAAACAGCATTTTGCTGGCACATAATCAGAAACATAAATCAATGGAATAGAAGATCCAAAGCAAGTCTGAGCAGCTCCAGAAACCTGATACTTGACACAGGTCCCCAAACGGTGCAGACACACTGGATATCCACAGGTAGAAGTCTGAAACTTGTTCTTTTAACCTGCGAAAATAAACCAATTATACATAGATCAAAGATATTAAGGTAAATGTAAAAATTTAAAAGTACTGGAAGAAAACATGGAAAATTCTTCAAAGATAAAGAGACAGGAAAGAGCATGACTCCCACTGCATAGAAACTAAGAGCAAAAGTTGGCAAGTGGGGCTTCCTCACATCCAATAGGTTCTGCACAGCCAGAGAAGCGATGGCCACAGTGCATGATGGCTCACAGAATGGGAGATATGCTCATGAAATTTTAATGGCACAAATGATTCATATCTAATATGTAAAGAACTCAAAGAACATATGCTGTAGCTGGGTATGATACTCAGATATTCAGTCCCAGCACTCAGGAAATAGAGACACATGGATCTCTGTGAGTTCAAGGCCAGCTTGATGTGTTTAGGACACCTTGGATAACAAGGGGATCCTGCCTCAAAATAAGCACAAAATAACATATCCTGCAATATTTCTACTCTCAAGTCAAAATCAGAAGTCACAAAAAAAGAAATTTAAGCTATTAAACAATCACACAATAACTGTACAACAGCCTTATAATTCATCAAGGAAGTCAGAAGATACTATAAAACTTCCTCCAAAAAACATCAAATGAATCTCAACACCAATATTGTGGAGCCTTAGAATTATTGATACCGTGAGCCTACATTAATATGAAAGATTTCTTTTAAACAAGTAGCTCAAGGAACACTTAAGTAAAAGCAAATAAAAATCTTTTTTTTTTTTTTTTAAAAGGCATGCGCCACCATGCGCGGCTAAGATATTCTTTTTTTTTTTTTTTTTTTTTTGTCTTTTCAAAGACAGGGTCTCCCTGTAGCCCCAGCTGTCCTGGAACTCGCTCTGTAGACCACGCTGGCCTTGAACTCACAAAGATCCGCCTGCCTCTGCCTCCCAAGTGCTAGGATTAAAGGCGTGCGCCACCATGCCCGGCTAAGATATTCTTTATGTTACAGTCTGCTTGAGCTGGATCAGAAATAAATTCAGTTTTGTAAGAAAACAAAATAAAATTTTGAAAAGTTTTAATATATGCATAGTGGCCATGCCTGTAAATCCCAGGCAGATCTCTGTGAATTTGAGGCCACCTTGATCTACATAGTGAGCTCCAGGCCAGCTAGGGATACATAGTAAGACCCTGTCTCAAAATAAATAAATAAATAAGCAGTCACGAGGATGGAGAGATGGATCAGTGGTTAAGAGCACTGGCTGCTCTTGCAGAGGACCTGGGTTTGATTCCCAGCACCTAGATGGCAGCTAACAACCATCCATAACTTCAGTTCCAGGGGAATCTGATGCCTTCTTCTGACCTCCTTGGGCATTGCACAACACTGATATACTTACGTACATACCGGCAATACATTCATACACATAAACCAAAACTAATAAAATATTAAAAATAAATAAGCAGTTAAGTGCCCCAAGGGAGTTATTATAATTTTTTCATGGCCCAGCTTTCTTTCTCTCCTTTCCTATTTATTTATTTATTTATTCATTTATTTATAAAAATCTTAAAAGAGAAAAAAATAACAACATAAAGATCTTAATAAATAAAAGACCAAAAATGAAAGAAACCAAGAGTTGATTCTCTGAAAAAAAAACCTTTAGATAGATGAACCAAGAAGAGAAAATTACCCCCAAATGTAAAATTAGATTGAAAAATAAAGTCCTTGCTCTAAAACCAAAGAAGCAAAGTAGATGGATGATCAGGTTTTCTGCTTCAAAATTATATAAAACATAAAAATATCTAAAATTATCTCCTGTGGTTTCCTTGCCTGTGACAAGTTATCTCTCAATTATGGTGATCATCATAGGGGAGCTGGAGAGATCCACTTTCTGCACGTGCTGCAAGACTGGGGTAATGTTTGCTGGTTCCTGTGGCTGCTTGAAATGGTGGCAATACTCAAAAATGGAGTCAGTGTGAGCCTCTCTTACATTTCCCCCTTGAGTTGTATACTAGGAGGCTAATCATAGACTCCATTTTTTCCCTCAAGGGAGTCATATATGGGGACATACCTGGTCCTGAGAACCATGATTTTAATGGAATTTACCCACTGGTTAGTAAATCTGACAAGTGAGTTCAGGATGCATGGGCCACAGTCAGAGCAACCAGAAGGACAAGTTTACTGGCAGATCCAGGAAATCTTCAGCCCTCAGCTGGGAAAGAAATTGACTTTCTGGGGGGTCTTGGCCCTAAACTGCCTAGCCAGTTTTTAGCTCCTCCTTGTGTTACATTACCCTCTGAGGAGGTTACCCCAATTGCCAAGAGGGAATTGGGGCACGGACCACTCTGACTTCTTGCATGCTGAAAAGGGGCATGGGGGTAGTGACTTAGGTACCCCTGCACAGTGGATCTATCTAAAAGAGCCCAAAAGTATAGTTATAGAGAGAACAAAGTCCTTGACCAGTGCCTTTGAAGGTGAGAGTAGCTATGTATATTTTCTAGACAGGGAACCAGGAGAGGAACAGGGTGAATTAAATGTCCAACATGAAAGTCCTTCAGAATGCTTTCAAAGATGCCCTGCAGCAAGCACACAGGTGGAAGTTGCTACAGCTTACTGGACATATATTGAGAAAATCATATTGGTATCTCGTCACTTGCTTATGTCAGCGTTCAGAGACCTAGAGTCAGGAATAGCATGGATGTGAAATGGAGAGAGGAGGCAACTCCACAACAATTCATGCACTCCAAACTCATCCTCCAAACAGGCCCTTACCAAGAAAACCTGGAAATGTTCAACACAGAATTTCCAGACTTGTTCATATCTCTCTGAGCAATGATGTGGTACCTCAGACAAAAGAAAGGACTGAAAAATGATTTAATAATGGTCATGAAAAGAAAGAGATTCTTGTGTCTTATTTGATTGAGCTCTTCGCAGCCTTTGTGACCACCCATTTCAAGACCTGAACCTGCTGGAGCTGGACTCCCTCAAGTGGCACCCAGATCAGGGACCTGAATTGGAATTAAAAGAGAATCCGTGGATAAACTGCCAACTTATGAAAGGAAACACCCTGAACAGTCCAGAGTCCAAAGTGATACCTCAAAGAAAAAATACACTATTTTACTTCTCACCTACCCTGTCTCCAAAGCCCAAGACCAGATGTGAAGATGGGGCATGGTAGAAATTAAGGGTTGAGGGGATTGAGGTGAATGGTGATATCACAACAATATGGGCTGGACTGTTATGTGAACAACAACATGCTTGTGCATACAAGCCTCTCCAATTGGACTCTTAGAATCTCTGGGTTGTACAAAAGTTGGACATAAATGACTACTAATTGTATTTACATGAATGATGTACTACTTATGTTCAATGATTGGTCAAAGTTAGGGTTTGTTTGGGATTAGTCAGTCTTAGCCTATAAAATAAAAACTTTTGAGATCTCCTGAGACCAGCTGAAGTGCAGGAAGGCAAGGAGAAACCCATATGCCAGGAAGGTGAAGAAGACACAACACAAGAAAGGGTCAGGATAATCCGGCACCAAGCACTACCAACCCTATGTAAGATTCCTACAGTGGGATCCCTCTGGGATTGCCCTAGGACACAGAAAACAGAAACACAATTGGGAACATATTTAAAGAACTACAAGATTATAAAGAGCAAATCAAAGAATTAAGAAAAGAGAATGAAGAACTCAAGAAGGACCTAGAGAGAGAGAATGACAAACTCCGGGAGGAAGTAGAAGGACTGAAAAGATCCCATGCTGAAAAAGATAAGGAAACCAACCAGCAAAGCAAAGAGCTACAGGAAGAGATTGAGAAGCTCCAAAAAGAAGTTGAAATACTAAAGAAATCAGAAGAGGAAATGAAAAAGGAAATCAAACACTCATCCAATCAATAGGGAAGGAATGGAAAAAATCCTCAGAAGCAGAATGGAGGAAGCAGAACAAAGAATATCAGACCTGGAAGATAACACAGAACAACTAAAAACCTCAGGGAAAGATTATGAAAAATTTAAAAATACACAAAAGTGGAACAACCAGGAACTGTGGGACACTATGAAAAGATCAAACCTCTGCATCATAGGAATAGAGGAAGGAGAAGAATCCCAAAGAATAGTATTGATCAAATCTTCAACAAAATAATATATGAAAATTTCCCAAAATGAAAAATGGACAAACCAATAGAAATACAAGAAGCACATAGAACTCCAAACAGACAAGATCAGAAAAGAAATTCTCCACGCCACATCATAGTTAAAATGCTAGACACCCAAAACAAAGACAAAATCCTTAAAGCCACAAGAGAAAAACAACAAGTGACCTATAAGGGGAAACCTATCAGAATTACAACTGACTTCTCAATGCAAACTATGAAAGCAAGAAGAACCTGGAGCAAAGCATTCCCAGTGTTAAAGGACAATAGATGCCAACCCAGGTTACTATACCCAGCAAAAATGTCAATTATAGTTGAAGGAGAGAGAAAAACCTTCCACGACATAAAAAAGTTGAAAGAATTACATGTCAGAAAACCAACCCTCAAGAATACTTGAAGCAATTCAAAGACAGAAAGAAAAGAGCAACCAACCCCAGGCACCTAGAAAGAGAAATCAATAATGCATAAATGCAGAAGTAGAAACCAAACCCACAAACCAACAAATGGATAATAAGGCAAAAGGAAGCAACACAAGCCTATCAGTCTAACCTTAAATATTAATGAACTAAATTCCCAATCACGTAGACGGGAGATGGATTAGGAAAAGAATCCATCGATATGCTGTTCAAAGAAACACATCTTAACTCAAGGACTATGCACCACCTTAAAGTGAAGGATGGAAAAATATTCCAAGCAATAGAAGTTACCAAAAAGAAAGCAGGTGTTGCTATTTTCATATCAGGAAAAATAGACTTCAAAGTAAAAGAAAATCAGAGAGAGACAAAGAAGGCCATTACATTTTTATCAAAGGAACAATTTCACCAAAAAGATTTCACAATTATGAATATTATGACCCAAACTCTGGTTCACCAAACTTTATAAGACAATATTCGTCCAGACCAACAAGTCACACACTAACCCAGACACACTATAGTAGGGGATTTCAATACCCCACTGAGTCCTTTGGATAGGTCAACAGGACAAAGAATAAACAGAGAGACATCTGAACTGAATGATATGATACACCAAATGGACCTCATAGACCTCTACCGAATATTCCACCCTAATACCAGAGAATACACTTTCTATTCAGCACCCCATGGAACATTCTCCAAAATAGACCACATACTGGGACACAGAAGAAACCTCCACAAATACAAAAAGATTGAAATAATTTCATGCATTCTATCAGACCATAGTGCAATAAAGCTCAACATCAACACCAGGATAAGCCTTACTACCTACAAGAACACATGGAAACTAAACAACACACTCTTGAATAATGAATGGGTCTAGGAAGAGATAAAGAAAGAAATAAAAGCATTTCTGGAACTGAATGACAATGACAATACAGCACAACAAAACTTATGGGATAACTTAAAAGCAGTCCTAAGATGGAAGTTTATAGCCCTGGGTGCCTACATTAGAAAAACAGAAAGAGCACAAGTGAGTGATCTAACACTACAGATAAAAGCACTTGAGAGGCAAAACAGATGAACTCTAAATGCCACAGACAGGAAGAAATAACAAAAATCAGAGAAGAAATCAATGAAATAGAAACAATGAAAACAATACAAAAAATCAAAGCATCCAAAGATTGGTTCTTTGAAAGAATAAACAAGATAGACCTCTAGCCCAGTTAACCAAAAGAAAGAAGGAACAACTCCAAATCAATACAATCTGTGATGAAAAGTGAACTATCACAACAGACAAGAAAAAGATCCAGAAAATCATACAGGAATACTTCAAAAACCTATACTCTACCAAGTTTGAAAACCTAGAAGAAATGGATGAATATCTGAAATCCTGGGAATCACCAAAGTTCAACCAAGAAGAGATCGACAGCTTGAACAGACCCATAATACGTGAAGAAATTGAAGATGTAATAAGAAACCTCCCAACTAAAAAAAGCCCAGGCCCAGATGCTTTCATGGCAAAATTCTATAAAACATTTCAAATAGACTTACAACCATTATTACTGAAACTGTTTAGAAGGATACAAACAGAGGGCATTCTCCCAAATTCCTTCTATGAAACCAGCATCACTATATTACCAAAACCAGGCAAAGATACAACTAAAAAGGAGAACTAGAGACCCATCTCCCTAATGAACACAGATGCCAAAATTCTAAATAGGATACTGGCAAATCGCATATAGACCCACATCAAGAAGATCATCCATCATGACCAAGTTAGATTCATACCAGAGATGCAGGGATGGTTCAACATACGAATATCAATAAACATCATCAAACAGATAAATGGAATGAAAGACAAAACCCACACCATCATCTCAATTGAAGAAGAAAAAGCCTTTGACAAAATCTAGCATCCCTTCATGCTTAAAGTCCTAGAAGCAATTGGATTGGAGGGATCATTCCTCAATGTAATCAAAGCCATATACAGGAAACCCGCAGCCAATATTATCCTAAATGGGGAAATAACAGAAACACTCCTGTGCTGGATAGCTTTAGTGTCAACTTGACACACCTGGGTTGAGCGAACCTCAATTGGGGAATTAGCTCCATTGGACTGGCCTCTGGCCATGTCTGTGAAGTATTGTCTTGATGGTCAAGCAGTGTGGAAGGGCTCAGCCCACAGTGAGTGGTGCCACCCTGGGCAGGTTGTTGTGTACTGTATAAGAGGTCAGGCTGGGAATGGGCCAGGGGAGCAAGCCAGTGAACAGCATTCCTCCATGGCTTGTCCTTCAGCTTCTCCTTCCAGGTTCCTGCCCTGAGTTCTTGCTTTGGGCTCCCTGAGTGATGAACTGTGACCCAGGAGATGTACGCTGAATAAACCCTTTCCTCCCCAAGTTAGTGTTGGTCAGAGTGTTTTTTAATAGCAATGGAAGACAAACTATGACAGAAATCGGTACCAGAAGAATGGGGTATTGCTGTGACAGACCTGAACTTGGTGATTTGGGGAAGGATTGTGGAGGCGTTTGGAACTTTGGGCTGGGAAGATCATTGAATGCCTAAGGATCACAATGCCTAAGAAGACACAATGGAGAAAAGACAGCATCTTCAGCAAGTGGTGTTGGCAAAACTGGATCACCACTTGTACAAGAATGAAATTAAACCCCTACCTCTTGCCCTGTACAACAGTCAACTCCAGATGGATCAAAGACCTCAATGTGAAACCCCAAATTCTGAAGGTGATAGAAGAAAAGGTGGGCAGCAGACTACAAGACATAGGCATAGGAAAAGACTTCCTAAATCAGACAGCAGCTGTGCAAGAATTAAGGTCGACAATTGACAAATGGGACCTCATTAAACTCAAAAGCTTCTGTACATCAAAAGAAACAAGGAAGTGAAGAGAAATCCCACAGAGTGGGAGGAAACCTTCACTGCAGATACATCTGACAAAGCATTGATTTCCAGAATATATAAACTACTCAAAAAACAAAGAAAAAAGAAAACAAACGACCCGCTCAATAGATGGAGCAAAGAACTGAACAGAGACTTCACAAGCGAGGAATTAGAGATGTCTGAGAAACACCTCAAGAACTGCTCAACATCACTAATCATTAAGGAAATGCAAATCAAAACCACTTTAAGATATCATCTTACTCCAATAAGACTGGCTAGGATCAAGAAAACAAATGATACCAAGTGCTGGAGAGGTTGTGGGGAAAGGGGATCACTCATCCACTGCTGGTAGGAATGTAAACTCATGCAGCCACTATGGAAAGCAGTGTGGAGAACCCTTGGAAGACTTGGAATGAACTTGCCACCTGACCCAGCCATACCACTCCTAAGCATGTACCCTCAAGACTCATGCCACCACAGAGATACATACATGGCATGTTTATTTCAGCTCTCTTCACAATAGCAAGAAGCTGGAACCAACCCAAATGCCTCTCAACTGATGAGTGGATAGAGAAAATGTGGTACAACTACACATGGATTTCTATGCAGTAGTAAAGAAAGATGACATCATGAGCTTTGCAGGAAAATTACTGGAGCTAGAGGACATCGTGCTGAGTGAAGTAACACAGTCCCAGAAAAACAAATGAAGAAGGGTATCCCTCATCTGTGGATGCTAGTGCCAATTACCTAGTTGTGAGTATTTGTTGTGCATGGCCCCTTGAGCTTTTGTCCAAAGCAGTTGAGAGTGATGCATATTGGAAACAACAACAACAACAACAACAGCAGAAAGGACTGCATCAAAGAACTGACTGAAACAGTGAACTTCTGCTCAAAACAGTCAACTTCCACATGGAGAATATTGAGAAAGACTGAGAAAGAGATGAAAAGCATGTTTGGCAGAACGGGGTGGGGGGATGGCAGAGGGGACACGGGTCTAGATTTGATAAAAAAATATATAAATTAAAAAAATAAAAATAAACACTTTCAGGTCTGCCTTTCTGTCCACCCTCATGCCCAAAAATAGATTTTAGGGTAAAACCTATCAAGGCGTGTGTTGGATCTCCGTTTGCTATTCTTCACAAAGTTATTGAGGGACAAGTGAGTATTTTTTTTTTTCTGCACAATTGCAATGGCTGTGTTCTTACAAATTTTATTTCTAGAGACAAAAACTGATAATGTTTATGTAATTCTGAGACAACCACATTATGATTTGCTTCCTGTTGACTTAAATACTCCTTGGTATGATGATGCAGGCTTACAAGTTTTAGATATGGTAGCTCACTTGCTTGCTAGACCTAAATGTTTTGTGGCTGCTTCACAGTTTTGCCATTTCTACCACTGCCTTAGTACAGCATATTCATACTGCACACCGTGTTGAACAACTTTCAAAAAATGTTTCCATAGCCCTTATGTTACAAGAACATATAGACAAGGGACTCCAGGATAGAATTAATGCTTTAGAAGAGGCAGTACTTTTTATAGGAAATCAACTAAATAATATTAAAGTAGGATTAGCAGTTCAGTGCCATTCTAGTTTTAAAGGGATTTGTGTCACTCCTTTGCCATACAATGACTCTTTACATAATTGAGAACAAGTTAAAGCTCATCTACAGGGAGTTCAGAACAACTCTGACCTTACTATGGATATTAATGTTTTGCATCAAAAAATTTCTGATATTGGAAAGGCTCAATTGGATTCTTCCTCTACTGAGGAGGTCTCAGATTCATTCTTTGCGGCTGTGCATTCTTATATTACTAACACCAATTATTGGTCATTTTTTACTAATCTAGGAATAATTCTCTTTATTGTATTACTTCTTGCTTTTCTCTTTCCAGTAATCACATGACAACTAGTGAAGGCCATTAAGAATCTTGCCTTGGAATTTGAAGAATTTTGATTAAAAAATAAGGGAGAAATGTTGGGGCCATTCGTGAAAGGTTCACTGCTTGACAAAGTTCCAGTGAGCTGATTCATCTGGTTGAAGTCTGCTCTCCAGCTGATCTTGGTTTCAATATTTCCTTTTATCATATTAATTCTTGTTTTTCTGGCCTGCTTGACTTTCTGCTTTCTAGCAATTAGGGTACCTGCTTCTGCCTCAAGGAAGGGAACTGACACTTTTTGCCTTTTCTAGAAGTGAGTCCTTTGTGAGAAATTATGACACCCTATACGACTTAAAAGTATGATACAGTGGCAATTAAGAATTCTACAGAAATTGTATCATGCACAGATTTACCAAGTAAAGAAAGGAATTTTGATTTCACGGTGAGGTTTAAACTAAAAGAGGATTGTAGGGCAAAGTGAAACTAAGTCCAGTGAGGCTGTGGATTCTAGTGATCTGACTCAAAGCTTAGTAGCCCTTAGAAAACACCTCAGCAGGAGCTTTAAAGAGAGAAACTGAGGAAAACAGAAACTGAGGAAAACAATGACCAGAATAAAATCAAGATATGAATCAAAAGCACATCAGCTACGAAATGGCTTACAGGTCTCGAGAACAAGGAATAGAAGTGAAAAAAATAAAGTTCTCTATTGTTAAAGCTTAAAGCTCACTTTTACACTGTCCAGCACCTATGTAACCACAAGGATAAAGAATGAAGTCCTCAGAGTGAAAAGTTACTACTAACTTCACTTGCTGAGAAATTGCTAAATTGCTTAGCCGAGTGGCTGTACCGTTATCGTTTTACTTTTTTTTTGAAGGCTCAACTAAGTGGTTGTATCATCATTGGTTGTTTTATTGTTTTCTGATGTTAAGAATGATTTTGGAAAAAAAAAAAAGAATGATTTTGGGTGTGACTTTTCTGAAAAATATTTGCGGGGAAGTTGGGCTATTTTTTTTCATCATTAGCTTAGGCTTGCATAACCTGTATTATTAGTCTTAGGGTATATAAAAATAAACATCACTGGGCTGGAGAGATGGCCTAGTGGTTAAGAGCCCTGACTGCTCTTGCAGAGGAGCCGGGTTCGATCCCCAGCACCCACATGGCAGCTGAGAATCGTCTTTAACTCCAGTTCCAGGGGAATCTGACACACTCTTCTGACCTCGGGGCATTGCACAACATGGGTGCACAAGCCTACATGCAGACAGTACATTCATACACATACAAGAATACATAAAAATTAAAAAAAATAAACATCAGGATCTGAGGGGCAGAGAAAAAAGAGAAAGAGAGAAAAGAGATAAGAAAAAGAGAAAGCAGAGTGGCAAACCTGAAAAGCCCTCTGCACAGAAGAAAGTAAAGAGAACAGAAATAGACAAGAAAAATCAGCAGAGAGGCAAACCTAAAAGGTCTTCTGCAAAGGAGCAGAGAAGATAGATGCTCTCTGTAATCCTCAGGTCATGAAAGGAAAGAGGAAAAAAAAAAAAGATCTGATTTATACATATGAACTCAGGAAAATTCATACACATTTATTAAAGTTCATGATTATGGAAGCAAGACAAAAACTATGCCACTCAGATAAAGGAAAGATGACTGGACTTTATGTAGAGATCAACAAATGGTTAGGAGCTCCATCTTTTTGGAGAAGAAAGGCTTTCCGGCTCTGGAATGATGGGGAAGTGTCCCAGGTAACAGCCATGCATGGTCATCTGTTTCTGGGAAGGTATCAGATCTCTAGTATCTACGACCTGTGAAAGGTCTTTCTAGGCAGAAATGGTAATATCATATTTGCAGTATCTCAGAAAGAGTTAATTCAGAACAGCACGGAATTCAGGAGTTTCTAAGCTGGCAACTCAGCCCTGACAGGGAAGGAGTGACTGCAACCAGAGCTCTTTATACAACCCCAGTACTGGAACAGCAGATGGGTGCCAAGGATAGCCCTAAATTCCTTTATTCTGTGAGATAACATCCTGGGACAATCTCCATTTGGTCCATGTTATTGCTAGACTCTCTTCCTTGCTTTTATCCTTCTCACGTATTGCTCTTAATTGAGTTAGTGCCTCCTCCAAGGTTGTAATTCACCTGAAACCTTATCTCTCCCCTCACTTCCTTTATGTGAAGCACATCCTTTAGAATCCTAGTCCTTTTCACATGCTTTCTGAGCCATGTGTTTTCTCTCTATATAAGCCTGTAACAAAAGACAGTAGTTGAGAATTTGCTGTATGAGAGTTCCCCAGCATGAGATTTGCTGTATGAGATTTTGCCACACAGGCTCGCTGTAGAATAAAGAAGTTTACTTGAAAACTTATACAGGTGAGTGATGCCTGCCTAAAGAGGTATTTACAGTAAAAGAAAATCTCCCAGGGGCTAGCCCAGTGGGTTCCACCAGCCCATTCTCTCTGGGACTGCTGAGGAACAGGAGTGACCCTGGGCCCCCTCACATCTTAACACACACACACACACACACACACACACACACACACACACATGCACACACACCTTATACCACCTCAAGTAAAGAATGTACTAGAATTAATTGGCCACCCATGGCTGATCAGAGATAGGCTTATTAAATATCAGGAAATCCTCCTAAACAAGTCGGAAGTGTCTACCAACTTTGTTACTCCTTTAATTTGTCTCAAGGAAACCTCTTTATACCTATAATCTTGTGCTATTTGTTGGTTTAACTGATACCCAGTACTTCCATCTGTGCCAGCAAGGCTTGACCTAAGCAACCAGCCTCTGTACAATCAAGAACTAATGTGGTGTACTGATGGAAGCGGTTATGTTAAAACAGAAAGAATAAGGTTACTGTTCTAGTTTGTTTTCAATTGCTGACACAAAGTACTCTGATGCATTCCTGAATTCTGCAATCCTAAGTCTTCTCTTTTGTGCTATGTGACACACACACACACACACACACACTAACACAGCTGTTCACATATGTTCAATGTGAGACTGCCTGTTTTTACAACCTCTGACTCAGCATGCTCTAGCTCTCTCCCTCTTTTCCAGCCACCCTCCTCCTTCCAGCTACCAGGATCTCCAACATTTCTGCCCTGTTGGTATTTTTTCCCCACCTCAAATTCCAATAAAATTCCCTTTGAGTTTCTGAAATCATGTTTAAATTTAATACTAAGAACTTACAAAAGGGACACATTGTTTCCCAGTGAAACAACAGTGTATAATCTTGAGTGAAACAAAACCTCCCACAATAGGAAGTACAAGTGGGAGGTGCTGTGCTCTGACAGGAAACTCAGTCTTACCCTGTATGAAGAGCACTTATGAACTAAAGCTGCCAGACTGCCCCTAAAAGCCTTGAGAGGAGGATATTCTCCCAGCACCTCTCTCTGGAGCAGGAACCTGAAGACAGGAACTTGGCCTCAAAGAGACAAGGAAGTGAAAAAGAAGGTGGGAAGCAGGGTCAACAAATAAGAACAATAACCCCCCAATTTTTCAGTGGACAGGTGGCCTTGTAGCCAGCAATGAAAGCTGGTCTGTCATTGACCTGGGAGTTGAGCTGGTACCTGTTTGGGACATTATTCTGTGCAGCCACAGAAATGATTTTAAAGACCCCCTTGAGATAGCAAAATGCATGAGAGACTACACAGCACTGACTGGCCTCGCTTCTCAGATCCAGTATGGAGAGGAATTACTGAGTGCCAAAAAAGAAGCGAGCGTTTTCCTAGAGGATGTGAAATCCTGGGAGGTTTCTGATCCTCAGGCACAGTCCATCCTGCAGCAGATCAAACATACAAAGCCAGAGGAAGAGCGAGTCAAAATCACCCAATTTTCTGACTTCATTAAAACCCTAAAAGAAATCCCAAATTACCTCATGGAAAAAGCAAAGACCACAGAAACAGTGAGAGAAGCTGAAAGGAAAACCACACACGAGGTCACCACAGCTCTCAGCTCCTTCTTGAATCATCTGCAGAAAGCAGAGCAGTCAGACATGCAGGTCCTTCTGCTCTCCATCGCAGCTGCTGCTGGCTACCAGGTGGAAAATGGCATCTTTCACCCTCTCCAGGGCTGTGAAGAGTTAAACTTCCTGCTGGATGAAATGAAAACTGCCCATGACAAATATCAGGAGCTCCAGAACCTCTGCAGCTGCAGGGCTCAGGCATTCCTGGTGCTCACTGCTCTGACAGCCAAGGCTGGAGACACAGCCATTACTACAGAAGAGAAAACACAACGCTTGGCATTAGTAAGACAACACATGGAAAAATCATTGTCCACAGAAATTGCATATGTCCTCACAAAGTTTAAAACAAATCATGACTGCCAAACTCTAGAGAATGACTTGAGATTACTCATTGGCGAAGATGATAAAGACGCCATCTCTTCTGTGCAGATGGATGAGGAAAAAAAACAATTGCAAAGTCTCTTCCACAAAAAGAAAGCATCTAATAAACAACACGATAATGAAAACAACAGAAGAGAAATGATAGAAAATGGAGCATTTCTAGACTTACTCCAACGCCTAGGGCTAGAATGCTGCTACCCCCAAAGGATGAGCAGAGCTGACTTCCATCAGATCCACAAAACTTCTGTGTACAACTCCCAGCCCAAATGTGAAGAAGAGCTTCCCTTCTATTTCCTGCAAAAGCTATTGATGCTGGATTATGAGATGAGATATTTGGTCTTCAAAGACACAGGAAATACAGAAACTCAAGTAACTTTAAATCATACCAACCAGGAAAATGAGGTTTTTGATCCATATGAAGATTTCTATGAAGATATCATTCCTGATCACAGTAATCCTTCAGCCACTAAGTCTGTGCAGCACATTCATCCAATGGATATCCAGATGGCCCTTTTCCACTGTGCAGACAACTTTGCCAGACAATACATTTTGGGAAAACTTGCTGTGTGTCAATATGCACTCCCTCTTATAGTACCAAATCCCAATTCTTCTCAAATTGAATTCTCTCTCTGGGCTCTCAGACAAATTAGAAGAAGTTGGCAAGATGCAAGTAAATCACAAGACCAGAGCTACAGTCACAAGAATGAACAGATGTGCAGTGTCTCTGGCCCCATTGTGTCCTTCATTAGAGTTGGAAATGGCCTCTCTGCTTCCAAATCTCAGATCATGAACTCTCTTCTCAGTAAACGTAAACACGATGTGTTTTTTCACAGACACTGCAGAGGAAGCAGCAAACACTGCCTCTTGATGGAGGGAGTGGTGGAAATCTGCTGGTTCTGTCCTGGGGGAGAAGAGGAAGAGGACAGGTTTAATCAATGTGTGGCCTTCACCAATCTTCATGGAGATGCCAAGGCACATAAGCAGCAGCTCGCCTTCCTGCAGGAGGTCTCTTCTCTCATTGTGATCCTCATGTCAGCCTCTGATGAAAGTAAAGAAAACCAAACCCTTGTCAGAGACCTGTGCCAGTCATCAAGACCTTTGATCTGCTTGCTTGATGACAAAGAAAGACCCATGGATAGGAATACAGGAAAAAGGATGAGATTTGGAATCAGGAATAGAAATGAGGCAGAGTTGACTGAGGAAGTCACAGCTGCCATCACACGCATGCTGGAGCTCTCTGATACTGCCGTTCTCAGCTTAGAGGACTGTTCAGAGATGGCGCGAAAACAGGGATTTCTTGTTGATGCAGACCAGAGAGAATGCAAGGAAGCCAAAGAAAAGGCAGAGATCATAATGGCCCTTCTGACAAAGGTAGCATTACCTCAGACAAAAGAAAAATTGTTGCCCCTCCAGGGACAACTGTGGCATATTTGGTGTCAAAAAGACAAAGAACTCTATCATCTGAGAGAAAAGGGAAATCGGAGCATTGAACAGCACAAGAGTGAGATTGAGACAGAGAAACAGAAAATACGCTGTCGGGAGTTTTAAAAAGCCTTTCCTCTCAATGATTTAATGTGCTCTCTCCTTGAAATTCTTCAAGAATATTCAGAAAATCACTCCAAACACTACTTCCTACAGTGGGTGAGTATATTTTTTGACACCTTGACCAAAGGACATTTGGAGAAGTTGCATAAAGAGCAAAGATCTTTGTGGACAAATGTGCAGACACAAAAGGAAAATGAGCAAAGGAGCAACTGCTTGAAACTCTGTCAGACTCAGATCGAAGCCATCTCCACAGAGATCAGTGACTGTACCTTGGGAATTGAGCACCTTCGCAGAGAAGTTGGCCAGATCTATGAAGCTCTGGAAGAAACATCCTCCACTAGAGATAGCCTTTTTCTCTTTGTCCCCGAAATTGCTGGGGACCTGATGATAGCTGGTGTTCCCATTGACCTGATGGATGGGGACGCTTCATATGTGCCTCTGAGGTGGGTGGCAGCTGTTTTTGACAAGATCTCAGAGAAACTTGGAGACAAACGGCTGTTTGTTCTCTCTGTCCTTGGCCTGCAGAGCTCAGGGAAGTCCACCCTTTTGAATGCACTTTTTGGGCTGCAGTTCACAGTCAGTGCAGGCAGGTGCACCACGGGGGCCTACATGCAGCTCCTGAAGGTGGAGGATGCATACACAAAGGAACTTGGCTTTGATTATGTGCTGGTTGTAGACACAGAAGGACTTTGGGCCCCAGAACTCAACAACAAATCCCAGAACTGGGACAATGAGCTTGCAACATTTGTCATTGGACTTGGGAACTTGACTCTCATCAATATTTTTGGGGAGAACCCCTCAGAGATGCAAGACATCCTACAGATAGCTGTCCAAGCCTTTCTGAGGATGAAACAAGTGAAGATCTCCCCCAGTTGCCTGTTTGTCCATCAGAATGTGGGAGAAGTTACAGCTAAGGACCAAACTATGGAAGGTCGACAGAGACAAGAGCAGAGACTGGATGAAATGACAGCATTAGCTGCTGAACAGGAAGAGTGCTTATATGTCACCTGCTTTAGTGATATCATCAAGTTTGATGTCAATAGTCATGTCTACTACTTTGCCCACCTCTGGGATGGCAATCCCCCAATGGCCCCTCCCAAACCTCGCTATAGCCACAATGTGAAGGAACTGAAGAGCAGAATTCTGTTGACTGCCCAACAGGATTCCAGAAGAAGCATCATGAAGATCTCAGATGTCAAGTTCCGAGTTCAAGATCTGTGGAAAGCCCTGGACAGTGAGAACTTCATTTTCAGTTTCAGAAACACCCAAGAGGTCATGGCCATGAGCAAGCTGGAAACCATGTATAACCAGTGGACCTGGGAGCTGAGGAGTCACATCCTGAACTTACAGAATCAGCTCAACAATCAGATTCAGAATGGGAAAATCCTGACAATCACAACTGAAGACCTTGAAAATCCAGTGAACAAAAAATATGAAACTGTCCAGCAAGAATTTGAAAAATATTTTAAGGAAGACCCAGATAGTGAAATCTTGATTCAGTGGAAAGCAAATTTTGAACATAAGCTACTAATGCTTAAAGATGCAGTTATTTCAGAAACCAAAAGGAAAGCCAATGAACTCACTAGTCTTAAAAATAGCCAAGAAAAGCTGGATAAACAAAAATGAGATTATGAAAATCAATTATTAGAGAGGAGCAAAAGGTTGGCTTTAAGTGTCAAGGATAAGGAATTAAGTGATAAACAATTATGTGAAAAATTCAATCAACTTTGGACAAAGTGGGTCTCCGAGGTGGCCTCAGCTGCTCCTCCTGTCACAGAACCTGACATTGATTTGGATTCTGAAAACATCATTTGGGAGAATTTTAAAAAGGAGAAGAACCTGTCAGAAAAACTCAAAAGAAGTGATGTGGAGGAGTTTAAAATAAATTATGATAAACATGTTCAAAACAGAGACACATGCTTTTTTATTCCAAAGAGTTTAGAAACCTGTCAAAAAGAGTCCATTAAAAAGACTAATCAAAACATTATTTCAAGATTTAATGAGATGATCATAAATATTAAGAGGCAGAAGCGTGATTACAGTCAGAATGATTTCCATGAAATCCTAAGAATAGTAGAAGAAGGAGTAAAATCTGTGACCCCTGAGGAAGGATACATGTTTACTAGTAAGTACAGCATTGACTTATCTTTGTATTTATTCAAAAGAGCATCAAAGAGTTTTAAGGAAATGCACAAAGCATTCAAGAGAGCAAATGATCCTGTGACTATCTGGAAAGCAGGAAATACGATTTCTTCATGAGCTTTAAGATCTCCTGCCAGGGGGCCATCACATCATTTGTTGACTTCCTGTGGCTCAAGCTCATTCCTGCCATCTCTGCCACCATATGGGAAAAACTGGGTCCTAAAATAGCCGGAGACATGTGAGCCTACTGCCCTGCATTCAGTGGAAACAGGTTTAACCTGGAGAAACACATTCTCTTCTCTCTGGCAGAAGAAGAAAATTTTGATGATTATTGGCAATACATTCACAATCCAAAATCTTTTGTGAGTGATTACATTGGAAAGCACATTAGAAGTTATTGTTCAGAAAAAGGAGGTGGAAAAGTAAACACGGTTTTTCAAATGATCTTGAATGACATCAGGAATTGTTTTCTGAAATTGAGAAAATTCTGTCTGAACATCTCTGTGGCTGCTGGAAACAGTGTCCCTTCTGTAAAGCAATTTGTACAAACACCATTCCTTTCCATGAAGGAGACCACATTGTGCTCTTCCACCGTCCTCAGGCTGTCAATGGGTGTTTTAGGCATAAAACAGACCACTTTGTTATTGACTGCTGCTCTACTTCTGTGGCAAGTGACCGTTCATTTATGTTGTCAGAGGATGCAATGTTCCCATATAAACAATACCGGCAGGCAGGAGGTGAAGTTGCTACCTGGAGCATCACCCCAGATTCATCCACTCAGCCATATTGGAAATGGTTTGTTTGCCAATTTAGGTCAAATCTAGAACAACGATATAAGAAAAAATTTACAAATATAGGAACAATCCCAATGCATGGACCAAAATCACAAAGCAAGATGTGCTGGATGAATTGAAGAAATAATACTCAGTGACCACTAAGGAGCTGTAGTGCTGAACTACAGTGTCATAGGACCCAATCCTATGAAGAATCACCTTACAAATAGAGCCTGTAATATTCAAGTTTGCAAATGAAATAAGTAAGACTAACTCAACTACCATTTCAAGGTTTCAAAATTTCATTTCACTCTGCCTTGATTCTTTTTGGATTAAAAAAAAAAATAAAGTCCTGACATACATGAACATATAACAAAGACCAAATAAAATCCATTAAAAATACCTAGGATTAAAAGCATGGTGGTGTACGACTTTAATCCTAGCACTTGGGAGGCAGAGGCAGGTGGATCTTTGTGAGTTCAAGGCCAGCCTGGTCTACAGAGTGAGTTCCAGGACAGCTGGGGCTACAGGGAGACCCTGTCTCGAAAAGACAAAAAAAAAAAAAACACTCTTTGTAAATATCTTGAAACAGTATTCATTTCATTTTATAGGGGTATATGATAGGGAGAGAGAGAGCACGGCATGAGTGAAAGAGAGTGAGAGGAGGAGGATCGAATGAGAGAGAGAGAGAGAGAGAGAGAGAGAGAGACCCCCATGGGACCAGAACATTGCATCAGATCTCCTAGAGCTTGGGTTGCAGGCAGTTCTGCGTCACTTGACATGGATGCTGAGAACTGAACTCTAGTCTTCATCAAGAGCAGCATGTGCCTTTATCTCATATTTAATTGTCATGAGTTGTTTATTTAAATATACAATGCCTCACAGAAAGTCATCTGATCAAGAATTCCAGAATATAATACATTTCTGTAGAACAACTTAATGGACAGTACAATCTATATTCAGTTAGTAGAAGCTACAATTTGACTTTTACTTCTTTTTTTAATTTTTTAAATTTTATTTATTTCTGTATGTGTATGAATGTACTGTCTGCATGTAGGTTTGTGCACCCGTGTCATGCAATGCTATGGAGGTCAGAAGAGAGTCTCGGATTCCCCTGGAATTGGAGTTCTCCTGGAATTGGAGTTTCAGACGGTTCTTAGCTGCCATGTGGGTGCTGGGGATCGAATCCAGGTCCTCCGTAAGAGTGGTCGGCGCTCTTAACCACCAGGCCATCTCTCCAGCCCCTGACTTTTACTTCCAATTGCATTTTTTACTCTCCCAAGAGTGAGGATTGGGCATATTCCTATAGGAAGGAATAAACCAGACTTGATAACAAAAGAGGTTTCATGATATAAGGAACACTGTCAAGCAAATATGGGAAAGAGAAATAAAATAACTATTTTTCTCATTTTATATCATTCTTTTCATTTCTGTCAACTTGGCTGTTTCCTTTTCATGCTAGGAAAAAGAAAAGATTCTTGGTATTATTATTGAAATCCTGGAATCATATATAAAACTGAGAACAGTTAATTCCTGGGAAAAAAGTTATAATTATCAGCCAATAAGCAAGATCCAGGTTCAATGCCCAGCACTCCTATGGTGGCTTCAGGGACAGAAAAATTATTGGTTTGTCATAAGAAGAGCTCTCATCATTACTAAACTTTCCTTCTAGGACCACCTCAGATCTGACTGTGCCAAAATGATGAGGGAGGGATAACAAACAGAGCAGGATATTAATGGAGCATCTTCTCAATTCTGTTGGATTTACATAGCTTTTGAAATTTTGAGAGTTCTCTGTCAGGCAAAATGATTTCAAGAACTGAAATAAAGTAAAGAACCACAATATCAATCCCTTTCAAGTCACAGCAGAACAAAGGAGGGGAGTTGAGAATAGCTCTGGCCAAGACAGAATGGCACACATGATCATTTATCTGCAAACTTTGAATTAAAAGCATGTAAAATCATGATAAATAAGCTGGCAGAATCTCTTCTCCAGACTTCTTGCTACAAAAAGTCCTACACAGTGTCCCATGTGAAGAGACATGGAGAATGGAATGCCCTAATTTGCTTTCAATTACTGTGACATAGCACTCTGACCAAAATCAGCTTGGGAAGGAAAGAGTTTATTCAGGTTCCATCTCCCAGATCACAGTTCATCACTGAGGGAGCCCAAGGTGGGAACTCAGGGCAGGAACTTGGAGGCAGGAGCTGAATAATAGGCCATGGAGGAATGCTGCTTACTGGCTTGCACCCCCTAACCCCCCTGCCCATGCTCAGCCTGTTTTCTTATACAATACAGAACAAAGTGCCCAGGGGTGGCACCATTCACAAGGGTCTGGGCATTCCCACATCACTCAACAAACAATAAAATACCCCACACACATGGCCACAGGCCAGTCCAATAGAGGAAATTCCACAATTGAGGCTCTCTCAACCCAGGTGCATCAAGTTGACATGAAAGGTATCCAGCTCAGGGAAATTCAAAGGAAATGAGATAGAACACAGGTGAAATGAAGGGGGAATTGGGAGTCATGGAGAAAGAAGGGTTAAGTGGGCTGGGAATGGGAGGGCAGGGTGGAAGGGGGACCATGTGGAGGGATAACTAACACTAAAGCCCTTTGAAAAAGACACAGAAAACTTACTACCACAGAAGCTTCATACATAGATTAGTGCATCCCTCAACCCTCATCAGAGAAGTTTCAGTTTTAGTAGATGGAGATTAACATAGAGACTCAGGATTGGTCAAGGTTCAGAGAACAAGAGACTGCGGAGTGCTTGGCCCTAAATGTGACACCTATATCACCCCCTGTTCTAGTTTGTCTTCCATTGCTGTGACAAATCACTCTGACCAACAGAAACTTGGGGAGGAAAGGGTTTATTCCGCTTACATCTCCTGGGTCACAGTTCATCACTTAGGGAGCCCAAGGCAGGAATTCATTGCAGGAACCTGGAGGCAGGAGCTGAAGCACAGGCCATGGAGGAGTGCTGGTTACTGGCTTGCTCCCCTGGCTCATGCCCAACCGGCCTTCTTATAAGGAACACAACAACCTTCCCAGGGTGGCGCCACTCATTGTGGGCTGGGCCCTCCCACACTCCTCAACAATCTAGGCAATATTCTATAGATGTGGCCACAGGCCAATCCAATGGAGCCAATTCCCCAATTCAGGCTCCCTAAACCCAGGTGTGTCAAGTTGACACTAAAGCTATCCAGCACACCCCCACTGCCAGAGAGCACTAAGGAAGTGGGGTGGAAAATGTGTAAGAGTCAGACGTAGTGGATGACTACAGTGAAACAGTGCTTTCCAGATATGACAGGGAAGTTGCACACATGAACTCCCAGTGGCTAAGAATGCATGCAAAAATTTGTGCAAGATCAAGTCAAACAAAATCCCATCAAGGTGTAGGGAGGAGGTTACAAAGTCCCACTCCTAATTGAAGGACTTTTGGCAGATGATGGCTGCTGGAAGAGGCCTAGTCCATCCTGTTCAGGGATGGAGCCCTGGGAGGCTATCTACCCATGCTCCACTAGATGTTTCTCTACCAAGCAAATGCTGGCAGCACTCAATGCACTCAGTGAGTTTTTGAATGCATTCTTATTAAATGTTGGTGGATTTCACACTACATCTTAATCATTGTGGCCCCTCCTCTCTATCTGCACCCTCAACGGTGGCCCACAAGACTCCCTGCATCTGTCATATACATTAAGGCCTGTCAAGTCAAGGTTGTGTATGCAGAGGTCCCTCGGTATGAGTTCATCCACTGGACCCTGTTCATCCTGTCTAGATAGCATCAGTGAGGTTTTATTAAAAAGATCAGATGAGGGTTTTTCCAAGATGGCGGCTCCAGAGTTGATGGGTGCATTCTGAGCAGCTGAGGGCAAAGTCAGGGAGGGGGACTTAGGGGGCTCCGAGATCATTGGAATGCCTCAGAGGTGGTCCGAGTGCATCTGGGTCCTTAGGGACTACATTTTGGCACTATAGACATCACTGCAGGCATCAAGAGACAAAAGGGACAGCCCCAGTGTTGGCTGAGCCTTTCTCCTACTGAACCCAGGTACAGTCCTTGCCGCCTGGACCTGGGGGATCAGCTGGTAGATTAAGGGTGGTGTACAGTGGTCCTGTGAGTACATCTCATTGGGGTGGGTGACTGGGGTTCACCCCACTTGGATGTGGGGGACTCCAGCTGCGTTGCAGTGGAAATGTGACCTTTCAGCCCACGGGACCAGGAGTGTCTGGGGTCTTCACGTTGCAGGTTTCCCAGGCCTGGGAGGTTTGGTTCAGCTTGGATGTTGTGTGGCTTAGTCCATTGGGCAACCTGTTTTCTGTTTGGGTGAGAGGTGTTGGTATATACAGTGTTGGGCTAGACTTTAGATTTTGGAGCCTAAAGGATCCACACCTGTACGTAAATTAAGAAGTGAACAAACACCTGAAGAATATAACCACCATCAGAGTCAGCTCAATGAAAACATATGCTTCACAATAGAACCACTCCCAACAGAAGTTACCTAAATGCCTAAAGCTCAAGGAAACAAAGACTCAGGTGGATACTAATACCCCTATTCAAGTACACTCTAATGAAGACCCCTTGGAAATAATGCAAGATACAGATCTCAAAAGAGCAATTATGAATATGATTAGAGAAATTAAGAAGTTGAGGGAATCTAAGGACCTTACAAACAAGGAAGTCTGGGATATAAAAGAAGACTGGTATAAATTGAAAGAAGACAATCTCAAATTGCAGAATGAAATGACAAAAGATATAGAAATATTGAAGAAAATTCAAGTTGAAATGAAAAAAAGAAATACAACATTCTACAAACAACTTGGAAAGGATGAAAGAAACTGTTGTTTGTTTGTTTGTTTGTTTGTTTGTTTGAGCCAGGGTCTCCCTGTAGCTCTAGGTGACCCAGAACTTGCTATGTAGACCAGGCTGGCCTTGAACTCACATAGATCTGCCTACTTCTGCCTCAGGATTGCTAGGATTAAAGGTGTGCACCAACAAGCCAGGTAAAACTCTTTTTTTTCTTTTCTTTTTATTTATTGATGCTTTGTGTATTTCATACATCATTTTCCAATTCAGTTCAGGCATATTTCCCCTTGCCTTCCCCCCATCCCACCCCACCCCACCCCAGATCATGCATTCGGCCATAACTGTTCTGCATCTTTCTCTCCGTTTTTTTTTTTCATTTTTTTTAGCAATAAGTGATAATTTATGAGTACAAGCATCCTTCATGTAAAACCAATTTGCAAGCAGTTGTGTCCAAACCCACACAGCCCCTTGGTCCCACCATCCAGCAGGGGGGCCTTGTATGTTCAATCAAGTTGATCAAATGAGTGTCCAGGTTATATTGCTGTAGGTTCACCGTTCACCTCAATCACAGCCCTTACATTCTACCACGCCCCCTCTTCCGCAGATTTTTCCCTAGGGGCACAGGTGGATGAGAAGCAAAACAGTCTACCTTCTTTGGAGCTGTTGTCTTGGACTCTGGTCAATTCTGGCTGTTTTCTTTCATGGGCTGACAGTTTGTCCAGGAATAACCTTTCGATTCTACTAATGAAGCACAAGCAATTAGATATATAGGTATTTAAACAGTATTAATTGTTATTGTAGGTTACTTTGGTATAGACACTAAAACTCTTAATAATAGAATGGATAAAGTAGCAAATAGAATATCAAGATGGATAAAGTAGCAAATAGAATATCAAGATTGGAAGACAATATGGAAGAACTGGCTAAATCAAGTGAAGATTATGAAAATTTTTTTTAAATAACACAAGAATGGAATAATCAGGAACTGTGGCATACTATGAAAAGACCAAATCTATCAATTCTAGGGATAGAAGAAAACTCACAGAATAAAAATATGGCCCAGGACCTCAACAAAATTTTACAGGAAATTTTTCCCAAATTAAAGCAAGAGATACCTATACAAGTATTAGAAGCATATAGATCTCCAAGCAGACAGTATCAGAAAAGAAATTCTCCACACCATATCAAAGTAAAAACACTATGTGTTCAAAGCAAAGAAAGGTTATTGAGGGCTGCAAAAGAAAAACAACAAATTACCTACAAAGGAAAACCTATCAGAATTACAGCAGATTTCTCAATGCAGGTGATAAAACCCAAAAAAGCCTGGTCTAAAATATCCCTGGTTCTAAAATACTATAGGTGGCCAACCCAGAATACTTTATCCAGCAAAAATGTCTATTATAATTGAAGGAGAAAGGAAAATGTTCCATGATATAAATAAGTTGAAAGAATTCTCTTCAATAAGCCATGCCTGCAGAGAATACTTCAAGCAATACAAAGAGTGAAAGGCAGGGATGACTATAACCAATCAGCACCAGAAAACAAATGATACTACCACTATGGAAATAAAACCCTAGGTTAAGAATGTACTAGAAATCAAAATGATTGGAAGCAATTTAATTCTCTCAACAACAGTTTTAAATATCAATGGAATGAATTCTCCAATTAAGAGACTTAGACTAGGAGAATGGATTAAGAAACAAAACCCACTTTTTTTTCTCTTGTCTCCAAGAAACTTACCTCACCTTTACAGATAGATATTATCCCAAGGTGAAAGGAGGGTAAAAAAATAATACAAGTAAATCTCACTAAGAAGTAGGAGTCACTATGCTAATACTAGATAAAATAGAATTCAAGGCCTTTGGTTGTGTTTTGTATGTGGGATATTTGATCACTAGGTAGAAGATCTTTGGGGCAGGCCATTGTGGTGCTGTTCTGAATATCTGGAAAGATTTGGTTGGCCAGAGCCTGCCCTAGGGCTGGTAGGGCCGCTTTAATGTTTTTATTTTGTCTTGATATGTTTGGGGGAACTGCCCCATTTTGCTGGATGGGCATAAATATTACAAAGTTTAGTAGACAATAAGATACTTGTACTGGATTGAAGTGGTTAAATGATTCTGGAGAGGAATGGTATAAACATTAAAGCCAGTTTACTAATTGTCTAAATGGGATTACAACGATACAGGGTCCATTCCTGGCTCATACTGGATTCCAGTTGTAGATTCAGATTAAAGGGGCATAGACAAGTAATCAGTTACCTTTGCCTACTGAAAGTTATTTTTTTGTCTCTATTATGCAAGTGTTACTTTCAATATCTGTTCTGCCCATTTCAAGGAAAGCTGTTTACTTCCCTGAACTAGTGGTGGCATGCACCCCAGAAGGAGACAGTTAAGATGGAGTTGGTAAATTATTTCAGCTTAATTCTGGTCAACAGGTATGTACCCTGTTACTGGAAAACCACAAACCAGGATAAGTGGTTTGGGAAAGTAAAGTGACTACTTAATGTTTGTAGTAAATTGTTTACTTAAGATATGCCTAAAATTGTTTAAATTTCTCTTATCAGCTTTGCCTGCTTATCCTATGGTATTAAATTACTTCCAGTCAATGTTTATGCAAGGCTTCTTAGGCTATTCTTCAATTTTTATCTAAATATAATACAGTAATTAAAACTACCAGATTGGTGTAACTTAACTTTTTTTGAATGCTTAATGCCCATACCTAAGGCCTATAACATTTTGGCTAAGGGATATAAGGGACAATTTTGTTCTTTTCCCTCTGAGTTCAATTGGTCCCAGGGGATTTTGTACAGGGGCATCCCTTAAAATGTTCTGCAATTGTGAGTCACCAGGTTTCCTGAGCAGGGAGGTCTTGGAGACCCACTAACAGAACCCTAGCCAGTGTCCAGTCCATAAAGAGGAAGCTCAATATAGAGGAAAGATGCTTTGTGCTCCTAAGGGAAGCCTGGTCTAGCAAGACTTGACCTTGTCCTCAGTAGATGGAACTGGTTAAGAATGGCCAAAGGAGCCAGGTGCTTTCACTGACCTTCCCCCCCAAAAAATACTGAGTGCTCACTGAAGAACAGATCCTCAAATCACCATGGAAAAACAAAGTTTGGTTAATCTGGGCTAATCATGTGGACTTAAGCACCCAAAAAGAAAGTATAACCAAAAGATAGTCAATATTTTTCTTTTAAAACCTGAAAAATTATATATATATCACATTATATAATTATATAGAACACATTATATATACACATATATAACACATTATATATATAGTGTTATATATAGCCCCCTAACTGGCCCTATATCTGAGGGAAATAGGTTGGTTGATCAAGTGGCATCTATCAGGGTTTTTGCCTTCTCTGTTCAGGATGCTGACAAATTTCACTTCCTTACACATACCAACCTTAGGGGCCTTTGGCCTGCTTCCCCAGTGTCCCCATGGTCCACCTTAAACATATCCATAAGTCCTGTTCCTGTTTTTTTTCAAAGCAAATTTTTATCGAAGCATTGTGCATTTCAAACAAAATTTAATCCTGTTCCTCTTGTGCTTCTCTGTTATGATGTGGACTAACCCCGAGGCCTAAGAGCCAATGCCCTCTGCCCAATAGGTGTTACACAAATACCCCAGCTTGGTTGACAAAAATATGTCTTTGTCACGGTGGACACTTACCCCAAATTTTGTATGGGCTACTCCCCATACAAAAGTGCAAAACCTAACAAATGACCCACTCAATAGATGGAGCAAAGAACTGAACAGAGACTTCACAAGTGAGGAATTAGAGATGTCTGAGAAACACCTCAAGAAGTGTTCAACATCACTAATCATTAAGGAAATGCAAATGAAAACCACTTTAAGATATCATCTTACTCCAATAAGACTGGCTAGGATCAAGAAAACAAATGATACCAAGTGCTGGAGAGGTTGTGGGGAAAGGGGAACACTCATCCACTGCTGGTGGGAATGTAAACTCATACAGCCACTATGGAAAGCAGTGTGGAGAACTCTTGGAAGACTTGGAATGAACTTGCCACCCGACCCAGCCATACCACTCCTGGGCATGTACTCTCAAAACTTACGCCACCACAGATATACATGCACGGCCATGTTTATTGCAGCTCTCTTCACAATAGCAAGGAGCTGGAACCAACCTAAATGCCCCTCAACTGACGAGTGGATAGAGAAAATGTGGTACATCTACACAATGGAGTTCTATGCAGCAGTAAAGAAAGGTGACATCACGAGCTTTGCAGGAAAATGGCTGGAGCTAGAGGACATCATGCTGAGTGAAGTAACACAGTCCCAGAAAATCAAACGACGAATGGTATCCCTCATCTCTAGATGCTAGTGCTAATTACCCAGTTGTAAGTATTTCTTGTGTAGGGCCCCCTGAGCTTTTGCACAAAGCAGTTGGGCGTAATGCATATTGGAAACAACAACAACAACAGAAAGGACTGCATCAAAGAACTGACTGAAACAGTGAACTTCTGCTCAAAACAGTCAACTTCCCCATGGAGAATATTGAGAAAGACTAAGAGATGAAAAGCATGTTTGGCAGAATGCATGAGCTCTGGCAGGGTGGGGGAATGGGTGGGAACATGGGTCTATATTTGTTAAAAAAAAAAAATAAATTTATGTGAAAAAAAAAAGTGCAAAAACTTACCTCCCATATGCTCTCCACACTCACCATTATGGGCATCCCATACCAACTAAAAATGGAAAATGGCCCTACTTTCACAAGCTTTCTGTTTCCTCTGGAGTCAAACCCACAACACTGTTATCCTTTAAAAACCACAGGGACAAGGGATCATAGAAAGAACACACCAGACTCAAAAATCAACTTAAAAAACAAAACAGGGCAAGTACCCCCCCACACACCCATACACAATTAGAAATGGCCTTAACTACACTAAATCTATCCAACATATGTTGGGGCCCCACCAAAATTTGTGGGGGGGCATTTAATCCCAGGACCATTCATGTGGAAAACACGTGCAGGAAAGCACACCACGTGGATGCATGTTAAGGTCCAAATGCAGAGAGAGATTTTATTTCAAGATGTCTGATTATCTATCCCAGCATGACTCATATCCCAGGGCCAAAATCTGAACCTTTTCCTCACTACACTCCACACCATGGATGTGTCCAGGGAGGTCCCATTGGTTTAGAATGCTACCCATCTTAACTAAGTTTTCCCACATCTTGCCCTTTAAATTTGTTTTGTTTTGTTTTTCTGAGAGGCAGGGGAGCCCATGGGCAAGGCTAAAAACCCAAAGGAACCTGAGTTTTGAATAGCCAGCTGCTCAAGACTGTTTTGAGTGCTAGGCAGTTGGGGGCAGGTCAGACCTGAAACTTTATTTTCACCTTAAGGCCAATTAATATCCAAAAATCCCCAACAATGAAGTGAACCAACTGTCAAGCATAAGCAATGAATGTAAGTAACATTCATGTAAAACAAATTAGCAAGTATCTATCTCCAAATTTTGAACAACCCAAGGTTCCCATAGTCCACTTGGAGAAGCTTGTATGCACAAGCATGTTGATCAAATAAGAGTCTAGTTCTATATTGCTGTAGTCTCGTGATTCACTGATTCACCCCATTCTCCACCGTCCTTACATTCTATCATGTCTCCTCTTCTGCAGGTTGTTCCCTGGGCTTTGGGAAAGGGGAACAAGTGGGTGAGAAGCAAAGCAGTCTATTTTCAATGGAGATGTCATCTTGGACTCTAGTCTGTTCAGGTTGTTTCCCTTCATGGATTGACAGCTTATCCAGGGGTACCTTTTTAATCCTACTAACAAAGCACAAACAATTAGATGCACAGGCATTTAAACAGTACTAATTATTATGGCAAGCTAAGCTGTGAGCATAGACACAGATGTTTGGATGGTATACTAATCCATGAACTGTGGTTTTTCTATAAAGGGTGACAAGTTCTTATTGTGGCTTATAACATCTCCTAACCACTAGAGGATGTAAGCTGTGGCATCAGCTGTGAATTATTCCTCCAAGGAGAGAGCTAATAGCCAATTAGATTTGGGATATATATATATA